>QAOA01004969.1:79865-92292 GCA_003255065.1 Cercis canadensis
CATATGAGCAAAGGCAAAAGCACTAACCTTATAACTAGAGTCATAAATTTACCATAATTAAATTAAATGCAAACTAATAAAAGTGATCGGTAATCTACCAAAATAATGTGAACTCAAAAAAATAACAAAAAATGGGCCTAGACATAATACCCCAAAATTACAAGTAAAGCTAAGTAAAAAGAATAGACTAACCCAAATAGATCCAATCCAAACAAAGATAAATGGACTAAAAAAATGAAATGGGCCAATAGAAAAGAAACACTCATAAAAGGAAATAAGTCCAGCCAGCAAATACATAAGCCCAAATAATAAGCAAAGCCCAAAACGAAAATAAATCAGCCTAAAAACCAATAACCATGCTCTGCCAGTCCAAAAGAAAGCTGAAATTTTTAACTAATGGCCCATTTCGTTTTTGGCCCAAATGAGGCTGAAATAATGTTACTTGAAGGACCCAAATCAGCCTTGGCCCAAAGCAAACAAATACAAAGGAAATGGAAACAAATGGACACCAAAACTTTCGGCCCAGAGCAAAGGAAAATAAGGCCACAAAAACCAAACAGCAATAAGGCCTAATAAACATAAATACACCAAATAGAATTAGTAAATTACTTTAAAAATAGAAGGAATCAGAATACAGCATATGAGCTATGCAGGAAGAAACAGAGAGGAGATGCAGAGGACAAAGGGAAAAGAAGCAGGTCTACCATCATCACCCCCACTCTTGATCCAAACGAAAAGCACATGTTTTCTCTCTATTTCTCCATTATTGATGGCTAAGGTAAGGGTTCTTCTCCCAATCTCTCAAGAAATTTCTCTCTTTCTTTCCATCGAACTCTATTTCTCTCTCTAGAAAAAAAAATCTTTCTCTTTCTAAAAGTCTTCACTCTAATGCGGTTTGCCTTTTGTCTGAATCAAATTTTATTATGCTTAATTCTTGATTCCATGCATACACCCAAAGACTTTAATTTCTAGGTTTTACTTTCTTTAACAAATTGGGGATTTTGGGGATGCTCGGTAATTTGGTAAACTCTGTTTTCTTTGTGTGTGTGTGTGTGTATATATATATATATATATATAGGATTGATACTCTCTGCTTAGTGCAAAATCAACAACAAAATAGAAAATTTAGCATAAAAAAAAAATGTGATAGTGTTGATACCTGGGTGCTTTCTGAATTCTCTTCCTATGTCTTTACTGTGTCTTGTGTATCTGCTGTGTGTGTCTTGTGTATTGCTCTCTGTTTGTGTTTTTTTTTCTCTATTCTTGTTTCAGAATTTTTCCTTTTTTCCCTCTGTTTTGAGAGTCTTTTTATAGCCAAGATTTTGCGCAAGTTGCCTGGCTCATTGATGAGCTTTCCTGGTTTTAAGCTGCAAATGGGACTGTAGGGTGGGTGGTGTCAGACTGGAGAATGGCACTTCGCCGAAAGCAGATTGCCGCCCAGAGTCAGGATTGCAGAGATATCAATTTTGCCTTTTTTTTTCTAATTTATTGTTATTAATAATAATATTTTTGTATTTTATTATTATTATGATTTTTGATTTTTTTATTTCCTTTATTTCTTATTACATAATTTTGGTATCAACAAATATAATTAAACATCATACCGCATAAACTCTAAATATGCCATTAGTAACAAAAACATTCAACAACACTAACATACAAATTACAAACATTCAAGTTATGATATCTAACTAGGTCATGGATCAAGCATTCTTCTATTAGGACATTTTCACCTATTATGCCCTTCCGTGCGACAAATGTTGCACTTTGTCAAAGTTTTGCTTGAATCCCACCAATCAATCTCATTTCATATGCGATTTGTTACAGGACGACCTTTCTTCCTCAACATCATAGGGTTAGGGCTAATATGTACCCCACTAATCTTAGGCCAATATTCCTGTCCACCAATAGGATTAAATTGTCCATGATACACCTTCACTAAATTTTCAATGGAGTATACTAGATCCACATAAGTCCATTCATTGAGTGAAGCAGATGCGCAAGCAGATATTGCATGTGACCATGGCAAATGGAGGGCTTTAAACTTACTGCAACTACACCTTCTTTCACTTAGATTGACAATAAACGTTCGACCAGTCATCCTGGTTCTCATATTGTATCTCTCCTCCACCTCAAATAAATTGGTGTCCCTATTGAACAATTAAGGCTTGTGTGATGACGCCTCTTGTGAATTATCACGCATCTTACCCATTGCATACTTGGTCCACCGTTGTCCACTAGCTCTCATATTACCAGTTTCATCACTCTTCTTGGTGAAAATAACATTCAACTTGTAATATGTCGCTCTAACAAGGGCAGTAATTGGCATGTTGCAGACACCCTTCAATGTGCCATTAATATTCTCAACCAAATTGGTTGTTATCATGTCGTAATGCCTCCCCTTAGTATCTCCTTGTAAAGTCCACTTCGCTTCATCAAAATCTTCTACATACTTCCATGCTCGGTTGTCTTCCCATTGACTTTGTATATCCCTCATAAATTCTTTAAATTTAAAGGATTCAAATCGACTACTTGTCAGATTTGATTGAAAATTGAATATTAAGATTTTAAGTTTAAACTAAATATACTACTATAATGACAAGTATTATAAAAAAAAATTATACATACATGCTAAGTATATTTTTGTCTTTAGGGCTTTGTTCTTGAAGTGTGTATTCTAGTTGCTAATGACATGCCGCAAGCAAAAGAAATTGTACTCTAGTGGTGAACTCTGACTTATGCGTTCATCTGCAATTGAAGATAGTATACTGACATGACGATCTGAAATAATCGCCAAATTTTACTGATCTTGAACAACGTGCCGACGAACTAAGGTTATAAACCATGTCTATGCATCTTTAACTTCACCTTCCACAATAGCAAATGTAAGAGGCAATGGTGACCTATCACCATCCTATGTTTAAGCAATCAGCAATGTCCTACGATACTTGCCATTCAAGAAAGTCTCATCTACTTGAATCACAAGCTTGCAAAAAGGAAATGCATCAACATATGTTTGGAATGTCTAGAAGACACGGTGAAACATCTTCTTCTAAACATTTGAATGACTGTCGATCTGATTATTATCCAAGAACCATTCGACAACAGTTCCAAGATTTGACACTTTCATCGCTGTCATCCATCTAGGCAAGAGGTTATAGCTCTCATGCCAATTGCCGAATATCTTTTTGATGTGCTTCTACTTTGCTAACCATGCTTTCCTATACGATGCACAGTACAAAAATTCATTCAATATTCGCTCTTGTATCAACTTAATTGACACATCGGGACTCTCCTCAACCATGCCATGAATGTTTGATGCTATCACATAAATATCTAACTTTTTGTGATCTTGTGTTATCATAACATTTGTGCAAGTATGCAGACCGTTATACTTTCGGATCTCCCATTGTCTGCTCTTACTCCTTTGGCAAGCTCAAAGTCTCAAATTACAACCACTTTCCTTATTTGGACAAATAACACTCCATAATGTTGGATGTGATTACTTTACAATGAATGTATGGTGCATTTACAGTGAGTATTCCTTGACAACAATTTGAACATCATTTTTTGTTGAGAATTGTTGCCCAACTGACAACTCTCCACCTCGTTCCCACGCTCCATGTCTATGTGATATCTCAGTGTCATCACTAATTTGCATGGCATCCCAGTTAATTTTTGAATAATATGGCGAAGGTTCACTATAATGCAATGGCTGCACCATTTCCGATTTAGGACAACCAGATTCATAGCCTCATGGTTGTACATTCAGATCTAAACTGTGTTCACTTTCTTCATCACTGGTCGATTAATCTCCCTTTGTCATGTAATCTTCATCATCACTTGACGTAATTAAAGGAGAATTACCACCACTTACTTGTTCGTCTTCATGCCTTTCTATATTTAGATCAGTTTCCTGTTCTTCGATACCCCTTCCCTGTCTAATATTTGAATTGAACCACTGGTCGTCCCAACCATAGTCATGGCTCTCTGGTGGCTGAAAAATGCCTCAAACTAGGCATGCTTGTTTGGAATCCAAATGAGTCAACATGTGGCTAATAACAATGGTCATTTTCAAAATCCGTTTAACTGTACCCCTGAACTGAACAAGGTATTGAACTTGGTCCACCTGCATCAACTTCATTTATCTGAAAACCGCTACCATCATGTTGTGTAGTTTCAGTCTCCACATAAAGCTCCATTGCTCCAAGATTGGCATGTTGTGAATGACTTTCATACATGCACATTACATCCTCATCAACCATGAGGTCAATTGCGCCATAATATAAGGGGTTAGCTGACATAGGAAATCTATATTTGATATTCTTAATCACTATATTGGGATCAAGACGTAATTTTTGTTATATCACCTCTTTAAGACGATGTAGTCTAAGTTTATGCTTCAACATTATGCACACAGGATTCACACTTTCATACGTGACTCCTTGTTCTCCATTATACACTTGACCATTGTAATAAATGAAGATCAGCATTTTTATCATAAATATTAAACAAAATATATTATATTTCATGTACAATTATCATAACAATATTGACCTAAATACATATTTTATGTACACATTTACTTATAGTAATATTTCAATGAAAAACATATATTACTAAATATTATTAAGCTTACGATCAAAAACAAATTAAATATTATTATATACAATTAGTATATAAATATTATCATAACTTATTTATACTAATATTTTCACATGAACATATATTACTAAAAATTATCAAATTTAGAATCAGAAAAACAAAAATAACTATCAAGACTATGCAATAATCAAAATCTTAATGCACCTTACAAAGTATAGCTCCACAAAAATTTGAACAGAACCTTGGACAAAAACTTGACTAATGAAAATTTTTATGCTTTGCTCATTGAAAATTTTCCTCCTTTACTCACTGAAAATTGAAAATTTCACACCTATGCTCGCTCGAAGTCTCTCCTCTGCTCACTAAAAATTTTTCTTCTTAGCCTAATGAACTCCTCTTTACGAATTAGGTTAATATAGCACTCAGACATGCCAGCTGAGAGAAGTAGAACCGCCGTATGCCATGTGGCGGCTTGTGTGGGGACACGCCATCAAGGAGATGGCGTGTTCCTTCTTGAAACGCCACTTGTCAGCTTTTTTCAGAGGATCGGCCCTACATGTCTAGCAAAAGGGAGAGAAAAGTGACAAATGGGGACACGTCGTGGGCCCTGCGGCGTGTCCAATGTTGACACACCGTGGTTCCCGCAGCTTCTGAAAATATTTTTTTTTCTTTTTGAATTTTAAAAAACTGTAATATTGATGTAAATAGTTTTAGAAGTGTTATATTTAGGTAAAAACTTTGTAGAACTACAATTTCTATGTCAAAGAGCCCTACAACTTAATGAGGGTTTTAGAATTATTTTTTAAGGTGTCACTATTTTCATACTCTAGTTTGTTAATACAACACCCTCTTAAATGTCTAAATATAATATAGATTAAATTATCCTCTTTCAAAAATAAAAAATTTTAAAAATTGACTAATTATATATTCTCTTTCTAATTAAAAAATAGAGCTACAACTAATAAGAGTTAGAAAGAATATTATGATTAGTCAAATTTTTAACACTTTTCAATTTTGAATAAGGGTAATTTAGTTTATATCATATTTAGACATTAAAGAGGGTGTGACATTAGTAAACTAGGGTGTGAAAATAACGGCTCATTTTTCTTTACTTTATTTTAGCCATTTAATTTTAACTGCCATTTGACACCCCTCCTCCTAGGTTGACACAGGTGCCGGCGTTGGTGTTTTCTTTGTTTTGCCGCCCCTTACCGGTGACCTTCGACCTTGGTAATTTTTCAGCCCCTCCACGGCGTCGATTTGAGCGTTGAACAGGTTGAAGACCACCACTTTCCAAACAATTCTGGGAGGATCTGTTTATGCTAACACATCAACTCCTCTCTCCACATCTTTCGTTGACTTGTACTCCTGTAGCTGTATTGGTAGAGCTGAAGCTTTCGAGAGTTCAACTTCTTTTGCTTCCCTTCCTCTACAACGAATCCCAAGAAATCTGACGAATTCTGGGCTCTTTTCCAGAAATTTGGGCGGGATTCAGAGCTCCAATAAATATCAGAGAAGCTTTTCTCATGGGGGTTTCCTTTTAGACCCAGAACATGGAAAGGGGAGATGGATTCAAGTCACCAGCCAATGGAGGAAAACGATGATACATTCTTTTTAATCCTTTGAGGAACTACTGAAAATATTAGTAAAAAAATTGCTTACTCTAAAAATAACATTTTTACTGAAGGGGCTTGGAACTGCTCAAGACATTTCGTACGTCCATTTAATGATAATGTTAATTGATGGTTTCAGTTAAGCCATGTGTCCAAGGTATACACACTTCCAAGGTATGGAAAGTGTAATTCTTTTCCAAAAGGCTTCTCTTCGGCATAGTGAAATAACAATCTCTTTTTGCTTTGTAAATTCTTTTCCATGTCTACAAAGCATTTAGAAGTAGAAGTAAGCAAGAAATTCAAAGTGCCACACACTCCACTAGAAATTCTTTTACATATCTATAACCTCACTACCAATTAACCCACCCTTGACTTACAATACGGAAAAACAATCCTTCAAAAGCATTCATTCTGCAGTGAATGCAAGACTATACAACGGTAACCACAAAATGAATAGGCACAATTTTTCATAATCAATTTTACTTCTTACTCACTTATAACAACAATCAACATGTGCATTCCGTGTAAATCGAAAAGAAAAATTAAAATTTGTATTCCTTGAAAGCACAAATACAAAAGTTGGCTTCATGAACAAAGCAAAATATATCATAGAAATAAGAACGAGGACACTGGTATTTTTATTCTAGTTCTAAATTTGACGAAAAGAATATCATAAAGGAAATCCAATGGACACAATAATGTTCGTTTCATCTGTGAGAAGCAAAGAATTAATCCTTTGAGGAGGTTATACAAAATTCTTCCATCCAAAAAAGCTCTTGGGAATATAGACTAGCAATCTTTTTTCTTGGGCTCCATTTGTTTTTATCAAAATGATTTTCAAAGAAAAGGAAAGATTTATTTTGAAAGCCATTTCTATTGAAACAAAAGGAGCCTTCTGTAAATTGTTTTCCCAAAGGCTTCTTTTCAGTATAATGTGATAACAATCTCTTTTCACTATGTAAATTAATTTTCATTTCTAAAAAACATTTAGAAATATAAGTGAGACAGAAATTGAGTGCTACACACTCCACTAGAAATTTTTTTACATATCTATAAACTCACCACCAATTAACCCACCCTTGACTTCCAATTCTGAAAGGCAACCCTTCAAAAGCTTTCATTTTGTAGTGGAACCACGATTATACAAACATAACCAGACAATGGATAGTCACAATTTACTATAACCAAAACCACTTCTTAATCAATGTTGACAAAAATCAACATTTGCTTCCATGCAAATGAGAAAAAAAAATGTGCATTCCATGAAACCTCAAATACAAAAGTCAGCTTCACGAACTAAGCAAAATATATTCAAGAAATATGAACTAGGCCATTGGTATTTTTATCTATTTAGTTATTTCATATATATTTCTTGCTCTTGTTATGAAATTTGCAAAGAATCAAGCTGGAAAAATTCATAAAGAAAGAAAAAGAATTTCATAATGGAAATCCAATGGACACAAGAATGTCCATTACATATACAAGAACCAAAGAATTAATACTTTAAGGAGGTTGCAAAAAATTTGTCCATCAAGAAAAGCTTCTAGGAATAAAAACCTGCGATATTTTTGCTTAGGCTCCGTTTGGTTTGACAGAAATCATTTTCAAAGAAAAAATTTTGGGTTAAGAAAATTTAGCTTATGAGGTTAAAAAAAGAAATGCAAGACTTCTTTGGAAACCATTTCTATCAAAACAAAAGGAGCAAGAAATTGTGAGTGCCACACACTCCACTAGACATTCTTTTACACATTTATAAACTCACCACCAATTAACCCACCCTTGACTTGCAATTCAGAAAGGCAACCCTTCAAAAGCTTTCATTCTGTGATGGATGCAAAACTATACAACTTTAACCACATAATGGATAGTCTCAATTTATCATAACTAACTCCACTTCTTACTCACTTTGTACAATCAACATGTGCATTATGTGTAAACAAAAAAAAAATGTGCATTAATTGAAAGCTCAAATACAGAAGTCGGTTTCATGAACCGAACAAAATATATTCAAGAATTATGAGCGATGAATTTGGTATTTTTATCTATTTAGCTTATAAATATATAAATATTATTTGTTTTTCTCTCTCTAATTGTTCTGAATTTCATTAAGAGTCGAGCAAGCAAAATCCATAAAGAAAGAAAAGAATATTATAAATTAAATCTAGTAGACACAAGAATGTTCATTTCATTTGCAAGAAGCAAATAATTAATCCTTTGAGGAGGTTGTGGAAAATTCATCCATCCAAAAAAGCTCTTGGAAATACACACCAGCAATCTTTTTGCTTGAGGCTCCGTTTGTTTTTATTGAAATGATTTTCAAAGAACAGAAAAAGAAAGATTCCTTTTGGATACCATTTCTATTAAAACAAAAGGAGCCATTTGTAAATTCTTTTCCGAAAGGCTTCTCTTCAGCAAACTGAGATAACAATCCCTTTTCAATGCGTAAATTCTTTTCCATTTCTAGAAAGCATTTAGAAATATAAGTTATCAAAAAAATTTGAGTGCCACACACTCAGCTAGAAATTCTTTTACATATCTATAAGCTCACCACCAATTGACCCACCCTTTACTAAGTGTACCTAGTATTAGGGATTTGTCCTTGACTGGTGATGCGATTCAAGGTAGCACTGTCAAGGATACCAAAGATGTCGAGGCAAGGGTGGAAGTCAAGGGTCCGTTGACAAGGGCACGAGCCAAGGAGTTGTGAATCAACGTGGGATTATTATTGCAACAAGCTTGCAAGGACTATATCTTGGAGGGCAGAATTGAAGGGCAAGTCCAGCTGATCACTTGCATTTCTGCCCAGAACGATGAACACGGCCGTGTTGCTACTGAGACTAGGCCGTGTCCTGCTACCCGAGAGGGAACACGGCCATGAGTACAAGCCGTGTCCAGGCCGTGTCTAAAATGGAGCTCTCTGGAAGACGAACACAGCCGTGTTATGGCCGTGTCACGCCGTGTTAGTTCTACGAGTTTTAATTCCTTTTTGTTATTTTGAATTAAGGCTTGTTAGTTTTCTCTTGAACTATATAAGAAGCTGAAGGCCTTTGTCCTCAGCAAGAATTAACAATTTGATAATTGAAATTGAGAGTTTAACTTCTCTTTTCTCTCTAAGGAGAGCTTTGAACTAGCTAGGCTGAAGCTAGCTTGGTTTCCTGAATCTTATCACTCCCTTTCTTCTTCTTGAATCTGGAGTGTGGCAATTCCTTCATTCTTCATCATTGAACATGTTGGTTCTTGATTTATCATAGTGTTTGGGAGGTTTAGCTTGTTAAGCTGAGTTGCCCATCCCTTGATTTCAAAGGTCTTCACCTTAATTCCATTCACTTTTATCTTGTTTATTTGAACTCCTGCTAATCTATTTGGGATCCTTGGTCTTACATGGTGTTAAGTTGATTGGATTATCCTAAGTCTCTAGGAAATCGCATCAAATTGGTATCAGAGCTTCGGCTCCAAAAAGGTTGGTATCTATCTTAAAATTCTGTTGTTTAATCCTTGTTTCATCTCTAGAAACAATTCTGAAAAAAAAAATTTCACAAAAAAAAAAAAAGAATTGTCATCTCTGAATTTGAATTATATTAGATTTTGTTTGATCTAGGATGTTTGAATTTAGGTCAATTGAATTCTGGTTGTTTGGTTCAAATCTGGGCAGAATCTTCGATTCTAGAATTTCTGTGTTGTTTTCTGAAATTTCTGCCATTACTGTTCATCCTCAAGTTCTTGAAAACTGATATCCATTGCTGAACTTTAATTCAGCTTCATGTGATTTCATGTTTGATGGATTTTGTGGCTGACATTTAGTTAGGTGATTGAGCATTGCCTTGAATTTAATTGACTTCAATGTTAGATTTCCTTTAAATCTGGTTGTATGCTCATGACACTAGTGTAAGTGTCGAATCTTTCATAATCATCTATGGCTGAATGCTTCCAAATTTGAAATTAGTTATTCTTCTCTGGAAATTCCCCTTGTGTCCCTATAACTGCCACTAAGACCTAGTTTGGCATTTTGCTAAAACTAGTTTTCTGAAATTTTTTCTACTAGACTTACTTTGTCTTAATGGAAAGCTTAAGGAATTGGCTTAGTTGCTTGGTAAATACCCTGTAGTGTGGCTAAACTCTGAATCTATGGGTAACTAGCATTTTTCCTTAACTTGGTAAAAAAAAAATTCTTGACAAAGATTGTGCAAAGAACAGAAAAACAGAAAAAATTGAACACGGCTGTGGTCATTAAAGAGGCAACCGTGTACTTGGCCGTGTTAAAATCAGAGAAAGGCTAAGTGAGAACATGGACCATGTCCTAGCCGTGTTCTAGAACGTGTTGTGAATACAGAGAGCAAACACGGGGCTGTATCAGTTTGGACATAGCCATGTCCTGACCGTGTCTTTTAGACAGAGAGTCAAAATTTGAACACAGGCCGTGTCCTACCCATGTTGAGCCTACTGGAAGGATAAAAAAAAAAAGGGTTTAAGTGAGATTAAAGATCCTTCAAAGAAAGAAATGTACCAATGGTCCATGAACTAAGTAGGTAAAAGGTTAGCTACCCTGTTTTTGGGCACCAAAGGTGTATTTCTTAGTGACTTGGTTAATTTCTAACTAGTTTGAAAAGGGGACTTTGTCTTGCAGATCTTGTTTCAATTTCTGTTTTTGCTCATTGTTTCGTCGTTATTCATTATTCTAGCTATAATTTCCTTATTGATATGTTCTGTTCTTGTTTCCTACCACACACCACATGCAAATTTGTTTCTCTTGCATGCTAAATTCCCAATTGGGTGCTTGATATGATTTTTGGTTATTCTTGCATAGTTGCTGCCCAGTTGTGTCTCCTAGAGAGTCTAAGAGAAGGTTTGAGTGGTAAAAGGCAGTGAAGTGAATTTATTTGCTTAAAGAGCCTAAAGAGTGACAAGAGTGAAACACGTGAGTAGAGTGAAGTGAGAGCTTTAATATATTTCTACTAACCTTTTTGCAGGTTAATCACTCACCATGGATAACCGAAATGAGCAAATTGACCCCCAAATGTTCATGCAAGCCACACAGCAACAATTTACTCGCATGAATCTCATGTTTGAGGCTATGAATGACCGGATGGAGACAATGGAGCACCAAGTGAACGAGCAGCCAATTCGTAATCCTCATGCAAGAGATAGGCAGAGGAGAGAGGGCAGTGAAGCTAGTGGATCAAGTGACTATTCCGATGATTTTATTCCACAAAGAAGAGCAACTCGGGAAAGAGAACCAAGAAGGGAAAGAAGAGTTGATGATGATTTTGGCACAATCATGATGAACATTCCTAGTTTCCAAGGAAAGAACGAACCGGAAGCCTACCTTGGATGGGAAAAAAAGGTATAAATGGTATTCAATTGCCACAACTATTCAAATGAGGAAAAGGTCAAGTTGGCAGCCATTGAATTTGTAGATTATGCTTTAACTTGGTGGGATCAATTGGTGATAACTAGAAGGAGGAATGGTGAAAGACCGATTACCACATGGGAGGAAATGAGGGCGGTCATGAGGAAAAGATTCATTCCTAGTTATTATCAAAGGGAGCTGAATCAAAAACTTCAAGGATTGGTGCAAGGTTCCAAGAGTGTAGAAGATTACAACAAAGAAATGGAGGTCTCTATGATTAGGGCCAACATTGAGGAGGATAGAGAGTCAACTATGGCAAGATTCCTCCACGGACTAAACCGAGAGATTGCTAATGTTGTTGAACTTCAGCACTTTGTGGACATGGAAGACCTTCTCCATAAGGCCATTCAAGTTGAGAGGCAACTCAAGAGGAGAAATACTGCTAGTTATAGTTCTACCACCACACCTAATTGGAGAACATCTTGGAAGAAGGATAAGGTGGTTGTTAACTTCAAACCTAAAACAGAACCCTATAAACCGCTGAACAAAGATTCTACTCATCCTTAAAGAGGAAAAACCGAGACATTACCACCACAAAGGCAGCGAGATATTAAGTGTTTTAAATGCCTTGGAGTAGGGCACATTGCTTCTGATGAACACACTTTTTATACAATAGTTATTCCTCATAATTAGTCTTTTAAACCTCTTTTGGGCTGAATTGCATAGACTTAGACCTCATTTCATGACTTAGGATCCATTTATGCTTAATTGCAATTTCCAGCAATACTGGGCATTATATGCTGTCTCTGTGTTTCAGGCATATCTTGAGTTCTGGATGTCCAAAAATTCCGAGTCATACCTT
>QAOA01004969.1:96341-122856 GCA_003255065.1 Cercis canadensis
TTGCATGTGATAAAAGAGGATTGTATGGTTGATTAATGTTTCTGAGCTTTTGGATGGATTAATCACCTTGGCTGGATCATGGACTTAGGTAAAACTAGACTTGAATGTTTGCTTAATTCATTTAGTCTTAGTTGAATCCAAATTCTGGTTGCTTAACCAGTGGAATCCATAGAACATTGAGAGGCGTCTTGATATGTTTTAAAGGCCAAGAACATGGTTAATAATTGAATGGATCATTAGAAATCAAGGATGAATCAAAATCAGAACTAGTTAAGGCTTGGATTGGTTGTTTTCCTTTAGGTTACCACTTTCAATTAATTTTTGTCCAACACATAAACAAACACAACCCCCCTGTTTACATGCTTCTTAATATGATTCACTAAATAGAACAATCCTTAGGTTCGACTTAGGGCTGTCCTATGCTACAAATAGCTAGGTAACCGACCTTAAACTTAATTAATTTGAGGAGCCTCGGCAGCTCATCAGCTTCACAATGCCCTAACAAGAGAGCTATGCTGTTAATGGGTGATGGAGATGTGGTTTCGGAAAGTGACAAAGAAGAGGTAGAGTCAAGTGCTAGTGATGGTGACCAAGGTAATGGTGAACTACCCGAGGATGGAGAATTGCTTGTGGTTGGGAGAGCTTTGAGCGCTCAAGTGGGAGAACTACAAGAAGCGCAAAGGGAGAATATTTTCCACACTTGTTGCTTGGTACAAGGGAAGGTTTGTAGCATGATAATAGATGGGGGGAAGCTGTGCCAATGTGGCAAGTCAAATTCTGGTTGACAAGTTGGGATTGACCATGGTTACACACCCCAAACCTTATCTTCTACAATGGCTCAATGATAGTGGAGAGGTCAAAGTAAGCAAACAAGTTCTATTTTCTTTCTCCATTGGCAAGTATGAGGATGAGGTGCTTTGTGACATTATTCCTATGCAGGCTAGCCACATACTTCTTGGTAGGCCTTGGCAATTTGACCGCAAAGTCACTCATCATGGGTACTCCAATAAGTACTCCTTTGTTTTCAACAGAAAGCCAATCACCTTGATTCCTATGACTCCAAAACAAAATCCTAGAAGATCAGTTGAGGCTCAAAAAGGATTGTGATCTTAAAAGAGAGCAAGAAGAAAGGTGCAAAGAGAAAACAAGAGAGAAGAGGCAAAAGAAAGAGGAACCAGAAAATTCCAAAAAGGAAGAGAGTAAAAAAAAAATCTGAACATCAAGTGAGTGAGCTGCAAGGTGAAAAACACATGAGTGGAGAGAAGAAAGTCAATTTTTTTGCAAGAGCTAGTGAGGTCAAGAGTGCTTTCTTTTCCCATAAAATTATTCTACTGCTTATTTGTAAGGAAGCTTATTTAAATATGGCTAACATTGATGATTCTCTTCCTAGTGTTATTGTGTCCTTGCTGCAGGAGTATGATGCGGTGTTCCCAGAGGAGACGCCTATAGGACTGCCACCCATAAGAGGAATCGAACACCATATGGACTTTGTCTCGGGGTCGGTTCTACCTAATAGGCCAGCTTATAGAGCAAACCCGGAAGAGACTAAAGAACTCCAGAAGCAAGTTGATGAACTACTGTCCAAGGGTCATATTAGAGAAAGTTTGAGTCCTTGTGCCATTCCTGTCTTGTTGGTGCCAAAGAAAGATGGCAGCTGGCGGATGTGTGTTGATTGTCGTGCTATCAACAAGATAACGGTAAAATATCGTCATCCTATTCCTAGGTTAGATGATATGTTGGATGAACTATATAGATCATGCATATTCTCTAAACTTGATCTTAAGAGTGGATATCATCAAATAAGGATCCGAGAAGGTGATGAATGAAAAACCGCTTTTAAAACTAAATTTGGCTTATATGAGTGGATGGTGATGCCATTTGGTTTAACCAATGCTCCAAGCACTTTTATGCGGCTCATGAATCACATTCTTAGAGAATTTATTGGTAAATTTGTTGTGGTCTATTTTTTTTTTTTATTGATGACATTCTTATATATAGTAGATCCTTAGAAGAGCATGTGAAACATTTGAAAAGTGTGCTCCAAGCCTTGAAAATTGAATAGCTGTATGCAAACCTTAAGAAATGTATTTTTTGTACTGACCATATAATCTTTCTTGGGTTTGTCATAAGTTCAAAGGGGGTAGAAGTGGATAGGGAAAAGGTGAAGACCATTGATGAGTAGCCAACGCCTAAGAGCTTGAGTGATGTGAGGAGTTTCTATGGATTAGCTAGTTTTTATCGTAGGTTTGTGCCTAATTTTAGTTCCATTGCTGCTCCATTGACAGAGGTGGTGAAAAAGAGTGTAGGCTTTAAGTGGGAAAGTGAGCAAGAGAAAGCTTTTAAAACCCTAAAAGACAAGCTATGCAATGCCCCTTTGCTGCAACTTCCCAACTTTGAAAGTTCATTTGAAGTAGAATGTGATGCATCTGGGTTAGGTTTAGGTGCTGTCCTAATGCAACAAGGACACCCCATAGCTTATTTTAGTGAAAAACTCAATGGTGCTTCTCTTAATTACTCTACTTATGATAAGGAGTTGTTTGCATTAGTTAGAGCATTGAAAAAATGGCAGCATTACCTCATGCCTAAGGAGTTTGTGATTCATTCGGATCATGAAACTCTTAAGCATTTGAAGGGACAAATGAGTTTGAACAAGAGACATGCACGTTGGCTGGAATTCATTGAGTCCTTTCCCTATGTTATCAAATACAAAAAGGGAGTTGACAATGTGGTGGCAGATGCACTCTCAAGAAGGTATACCCTAATCTCTACTCTTACTTGCAAATTGCTTGGTTTTGAGTAAGTCAAAGAAATGTATGCTAATGATGAAGATTTTTCTGGGTACTATAAATCATGTGATAAGGGTGCTGTTGAGGGGATTTATAAGCATGATGGCTATTTGTTTAAGGAAAATAAACTTTGTGTGCCTAAGTGTTCATTGCGTGAGTTGCTCACTAGGGAAGCACATGAGGGAGGCATCATGGGACATTTTGGGGTTCAAAAGACATATGATGCATTGCATGAGCATTTTTTTTTTTGGCCACGCATGAGAAAGGAAGTAGAAGTTATTTGTGCTAGGTGCATAACATGTAAGCATGTTAAATCTTCCACAAAATCTCATGGGCTCTATACTCCTCTACCTGTACCCGAGGCACCTTGGATAGACATTTCCATGGATTTTATTCTAGGGTTACCAAGAACCAAGCATGGGCATGATTCTATTTTTGTGATGGTGGATAGATTTTCCAAAATGGCTCATTTTGTTGCATGTAAAAAGACCGGTGATGCCACTTACATTGCTAATTTGTTCTTCCAAAATGTGGTTAGGTTACATGGCATGCCAAGGAGTATAGTTTCTGATAGAGACACTAAATTCCTTAGTCATTTTTGGAGAACTCTATGGACTAAATTGGGCACTAAATTGTTGTATTCCACCACTTGCCACCCACAAACGGATGGGCAAACGGAAGTAACCAATCGAACCTTGTGCACTTTGTTGAGAACCATCATTCATAAAAATTTAAGGGCTTGGGAAGATTGTCTCCCACATGTGGAGTTTGCATACAATAGGGCAGTGCATTATACCACTAGGATGTCTCCTTTTGAAATAGCCTATGGTTTTAATCCTCTAACTCCACTTGATTTGTTGCATCTACCATTGCATAAAGGGGTTAGTTTGGATGGGAAAAAGAGAGCAGATTATGTGAAGCAATTGCATGCTAAGGTCAGAACCTAAATAGAGAAAATGAATGACAAGTATGCATCTAAGGCTAACAAGGGCAGGAAAAGGGTTATTTTTAAACCCGGGGATTTAGTTTGGCTGCATATGCGCAAAGAGAGGTTTCCTTTACAAAGGCAATCAAAGCTCATGCCTCGTGGTGATGGACCTTTCAAGGTGCTACAAAAGGTGGCTGAAAATGCATACAAGATAGAGCTCCCAGGTAATCCTCACATTAGCTCTACCTTTAATGTTTCTGATCTATCTCATTTCGTTGATGCAGATACTGAAGATTTGAGGGCAAATGTTTTTGAAGAGGGAGGGTATGATGCGATTCAAGGTAGCACTGTCAAGGATACCAAAGATGTCAAGGCAAGGGTGGAAGTCGAGGGTACGTTGACAAGGGCACGAGCCAAGGAGTTGCGAATCAACATGGGATTATTATTGCAACAAGCTTGCAAGGACTATGTCTTGGAGGACAGAATTGAAGAGCAAATCCAGCTGATCACTTGCATTTCTGCCCAGAATGATGAACACGGCCGTGTTGCTACTGAGACTAGGCCGTGTCCTACTACCCGAGAAGGAACACGGCCATGAGTACAAGCCGTGTCCAGGCCTTGTCTAAAATGGAGCTCTCTGGAAGACGAACACAGCCGTGTTATGGCCGTGTCGCGCCGTGTTTGTTCTACGAGTTTTAATTCCCTTTTGTTATTTTGAATTAAGGCTTGTTAGTTTTCTCTTGAACTATATAAGGAGCTGAAGGCCTTTGTCCTCAGCAAGGATTAACAATTTGATAATTGAAATTGAGAGTTTAACTTCTCTTTTCTCTCTAAGGAGAGCTTTGAACTAGCTAGGCTGAAGCTAGCTTGGTTTCCTGAATCTTATCACTCCCTTTCTTCTTCTTGAATCTGGAGTATGGCGATTCCTTCATTCTTCATCTTTGAACATGTTGGTTCTTGATTTATCATAGTGTTTGGGAGGTTTAGCTTATTAAGCTGAGTTGCCCATCCTTTGATTTCAAGGGTCTTCACCTTAATTCCATTCACTTTTATCTTGTTTATTTGAACTCCTGCTAATCTATTTGGGATCCTTGGTCTTACATGGTGTTAAGTTGATTGGATTATCCTAAGTCTCTAGGAAATCGCATCAACTGGTAAGAGCAGAGAGCTTCACATTTAAATACAAAAAATTTAAAATAAGGATAGCAGTGGAAAGGAGTTTATGTAAAGAATATCCCCTCTCCGTTTCTCTAAAAAACACACAAAAATTGAAAGAAAAAATAAAGACTAGAGCTTCTAAGTTTTTTTTCTAATAACATAATCAGTAGCTGTTTCATTTCTATAATATGCTTCTTTTGGTTTACAAAAAATAGAATATCAATTTTCATATATATGTAAATATATATAAAGGAAAACTATACTGGCCAATATAAGTTGAAATAATTTGTATTCCTAGATGTATTGCTCATGATTATTGTGCTTTGTGATCACAATGACCTTCTCAACAGCGTAGAAACCAACACCGAATTGACCAATTCTGCTTAAATCAGCTCCAGTTTACAATGCCTCCATGAATTCCTTGGTTCCAGACCTTGCAAAGCGTTTATGTCCCTTGTTTTAGTAAGAAGCTATTGAATGAGAATAGGCTTATGCTTTTCTGATTGTCCAAGCAATACCATTGGTTTTTCATTTTCTTTCCCTTTTTTTTTTTTTATTTGTCAAGGGCATAACAATGTTAGCTCCACTGAAGACAGTTCTAACAATTTTGAGTAAAATATTCTTACTTTTCCAAAAGGATTCTCTTGGTCATAATTAGATAGATGCCAATGCCTTTTTATATGTAAATTCTTTGTCATGTGTTTACACAATTTAAGCATCTTACAAACTCTGAGTCACAGGCATTCTTACAAATTGAATAAGCATTTTCTTGTAATTTTCAAAGGCAACCTTACAAAAGATTTTCGTCAAGGGAAAAGCAAGATCAGATACAACGAGGAGTTCATTCTGCCATTTTTAAAATAACCAAATTTTCAACTCCAAGTGCTTCTTTACAAGAATCGTTAAAGGATAAAGTAGAACTTCAAAGATTACATACATAAAAGGAAGAACATGTTACACTGAACTAGATGAAGTAGAGTTTATGATTGTTCTTTCATGATCTTTTACCTAGAAAGCCTTTAAGGTAAATTTAAGCAGAAGTTAATTTGTTTAGCTTTACAAAAATTGGGACAAATAAACAAAGTTATTCTAAAATAGGCACATAGAACATTGGACAATAAGTAGTTTCATTAGGAAGAAAGATAGTAGAAGAGAATAAATAGTCACAATTTACATTAACCAACTTCACCTCTTACTCACTCTTCACACCAATCAACATGTGCATTCCATGCACATAAAGAAAATTAAAAAGAAAATGTGCATTCAAGAATGAACCAGGACATTGGTATTTTTATTTGTTTAGTTGTTTTAGAGATATTTCTCTCACTTGTTATGAACTTCACAAAGAGTTAAGCAGGTAAAACCCACAAAGAAAGAAAGTGAACACAAGAATGTCCATTACATCTGCAAGAAGGAAAGAATTAATCCTTTGAGGAGTTTGCTGAAAATTCGTCCTTCGAAAAAAAATTATTGGAAATACATACGTTTAATCTTTTTTCTTGATGCTCCATTTGTTTTGAACGAAATGATTTTCAAAAAAGAAAAAAGTTTTGGCCTAAAACAATTTAGCTTCTATGTTAAAAACAAGAAAAAATATTCCATTGAAAATCATTTCACTCAAAACAAAAGGAGCCTTCTGTAAATTCATTTCCAAAAGGCTTCTCTTTGGCAAACTGAGATAGTAATCTCCTTTTGTTGTGTAAATTCTTTTCGATGACTACAAAGCATTTAGAAATATAAGTGAGCAGGAAACTTTGAGTGCCACACACTCCAGTAGAAATTCTTTTACATAACTATAAGCTCACCATCAATTAACCCACCCTTCTCTTGTAATTCCCAAAGCCAACGCTTCAAAAGCTTTCACTCTGTACATCTATCACACCAGAGTTGGTGAAGAAATGAAAGATGAGAAAATGTAAAATTAGATTCATTTGATTCCCTCAGTGTACAGTACATGTATATATAGCAGCAACTGATATAGCTGACGTGTAAAATAATCAACTAATTAGATTGATACCAAAACAACTAACTAAATGACTAACCACCTGCTGATGTGTTATCTAACTAACTATATAGCCTGTCTAATACTCCCCCTCAAGGTGGGAGATAGGCTGGGAGGTCATTTGCAGTGGTTGTTCCAAGGATTGTTGCTAACTTGCATTTGAGATGTGATTCACATTCTCTGTTTGTTTTCCTCTCTTGAACCCTGGAGGATAGCCATGAAGTTTGTAGCATTTATCCTTTGTGTGTCCAAGAATGCTACAATGAGCACAAAGAGGTCTGTCCTTCTTGACATTTCTTTGTTTGCTATCAGCATTTGTCCTCGAATGTGAGTGTGACAATGCATATGCGGCTTGTGTTTCAGATTGAACTAAAGATGTGCCAATTTCCCTTTGCTTTTCTTCTTGAACTAGTAACGAGAAAACCTTATTGATAGGTGGAAGAGGATCCATCAGCAAGATTTATCCTCTGACTTGGGAAAATGACTCATTGAGTCCCATGAGGAAGCATAGCACGTATTCTTGATGGAGATGATCTATCAAAGGCTTTACTCCTCCACATGTACAAGAATGTATTGGTCTGTACTCACCAATTTCTTCCCAAAGTCCCTTGAGTTTGGTGAAGTATTGTCCAACAGATAAGTATCCCTATGTGAGGTTGAGAATTTCCTTCTTGAGTTGAAAAATCCTTGGACCATTATGCTGCTGGAATCTTTCTTGTAAATCATTCCAGATTTCATAAGCAATGGTAGAATAGATTACACTGGCAGCAATCTCTTTTGAGATTGAATTCAGCAACCATGATGCTACAACATTGTTGTTTCATTGCCAGATCAGAAACAATGGAGTAGCTGATTGATCTGGTTGTTCAATGGATCCATCAATGAACCCAATCTTGTTCTTGGCCATTAACGCCATTCTCATTGCCCTACACCAAGAGTTGTAGTTTTCTCCAATGAGGTGCTGAGAAACAATAACCAATCCTAGGGAATCGGATGGATGTAAGAAGAATGGGCTGGACATGTCATGGATCAAGCCAGACGCCATTGATAAAGAGAAAAAAATCAAGATGAAGGTGAACTTCAGAGACACAGATTTTCACACCACAGAGTGTTGCTCTGATACCATATCACACTAGAGTTGGTGAAGAAATGAAAGATGAGAAAATGGAAAGTTAGATTCATTTGATTCTCTCAGTGTACAGTACATGTATATATAGCAGCAACTCATATAGCTGACGTGTAAAATAATCAACTAATTAGATTGATACCAAAACAACTAACTAACTGAATGACTAACCACCTGCTGACGTGTTATCTAACTAACTATACAACCTGTCTAATAACATCTGAAACCAGATTCAATGTGATTCTCATTCTATCCTTCCTATAACAACAAAAATTAGAGGCTGCAAGTTCTTGAGTGCTTCTTTCTTTGCTGGTTGGAAGAATTCTACTGTCATCAAGAGGTAAATCTTTGACAAATTATGTATCTCCATTAATTAATTTCAATTTGCACACAAATACCTCTTATCATAAACACTTATGTTGAATCAAAAAGTCAGAATGAAAGATGAGTTCATTCTGATATTTCTATGATAACAGCATTGGAATCTGCAGGCTCTCCCTGGATGTTGTTGGCAAAATTCTACAATCAACAACTTAATCGCTTGGAAAATTTAGAGAAGGTGATATCTCTATGAAATTAATTATTTTCTATTCTCTATTTTTTAAACTTTTGCTCCTCTTTGGTTTTACAAATTCATAAGCCTTTGCTGTTCTCGCATTTTTATATTTTAGTTTGTAGCTTCCTATTCTTTCGGTGAAGTAGTCTTATCACTATTTAGAATAGTTCATTTATTTCAAAACAAGGGCCTCAAGTAAGAAAGCTATCACTCTTTGAAGGCAATTGAGACAGCACATATTTAATTAGCAATTCAAGTTTATTAACATAAAATTAAACTTATTAGTATAAAATTCTCATTAGTGGATATGATTTTCAATTCTCCTAGCTTTTTCAACAATAATTGTATGCAATCATCCAATTTTTATCATAAAATTCAACATAATTATGTAAAATCAGTAATGAACACACAATTTCTAATTTTAATGCACACTCAATAATAAAAAAAAAAAAGTGTAATTTCTATTTATATATGTATACATGCGCATGTGCGTGTGTGTGCGTGTGTGTGTGCATCAATGAAAAGCTTCCTCAAATTTTAAACTTGGCTCCTTCATCTACTTCTATATATGCACCAGATCTATAGTCCAATAATTTGAGTTTCTAAGAAAATAACATATCAATTGGTATCTCACAGACATTATCTCGTTAAAAGAGCAGCATCATTATGGCAATAGCATTGCAAGAAGCCACAATTGCTGCATCATTGAAGAGCAATGGTGAGATAGATTATCACAGGTATGGATCTTGACAAGTATAAGGTTGCAGTGGAAGGTAACATTTATACCTTCAAACAAAACACTGAGCAAATTCAGCTCATGCTAACCCCAAATAAGAACACAGTCCTTCATATACATTTTACAGCCTTAACTAAAAATGTATCAAAGGAATTTGTCCAAGATATTCTGGATGTGTGTCCTGCGCTACTTTTGTAGCCTAATGCCAAAGGGGGATCCCTACTTCATATTGCTGCAAGGTACGGTCATTTGGCTGTAGTTGAAACTCTGATTGAACGTGCAAAAAAAAAAATGACATATATGACATTAAGAACGGAATTGGAGCTGGCGAGAAAGTTATAAGACTCTGAAATCATGAAGGTGACACAGCTTTGCATGAGGCAGTGTGTTCAAATCATATTGAAGTTGTGAAAATCTTGGTAAGAGAAGAGCCAAAACCGATCACAGATTCTGCTAACGAGGCTTGCGAGACTCCATTCTTCCTAGCTATTGAGAAACAATACCTGGACATAGCATTGGAAATATTAAAAAATTGCAAATCACCAGCTATACTGGGCCTTATGGGAGGACGTCATTGCATGCTGGAGTAATTAATAATGATCAAGGTACTAATCTTGGCCCTTTTATTTTCTTGATCATTATTTTCACATCTTCCCTTCTTCAATTTCCCATTTTCATTTATTATTATTATTATTATTATTATTATTATTATTATTATATATATATATATATATATATATATATGGAGGTTTCTTACCTACTTTCCTTATAAGTGTAGTATGGCATACTTCACAAAAATAACAAATAAGAGGGAGACACGTGACAAAGTTACCGGCAAGTTTTAAGTTTTTCTGTTATCAGAAAGAATGGGATAAATTATTGTAATACCCATTATAATTCAAAAATTACATACTATGACCCATAATTCAAAACCGCTACTCAATCGTAAAGAAGCCAAGCCAATTGAAGGAGGGCAAAATTCAGGTAAACCAGAGAGATAGATAAGAGGGAACCGTCTCCGCTTGCGTCTGATCCCGGCCTGAGTTCTACTCGAGCGTAGCATTGCCAAGAGCTCCGTCAATCCGCTTTTCATCGATAGAAGAAGCGCGAAAGTTCCCCGAGGGAGTGATAGGAGAGAAAGTGAGTCCTTCCTCAAGCAAGTCCATCAAATTACATTGATAGTAGCCCTACAGCAGCCAGCGGGTAAGTTTCTTCACGAAAAGAATTTCTTTTTTCGGTTCTTTAATCATCTATGGTGATAATTTTCTGGGTTCCCTATATGATTCTCAATACAATGGTGCTTTCACCCGATTGAAATTTGCTTTTAAGCTTAATAATGTTATCTGTAAGACTGTGCGATGTTATTAATGTTAGAAGAAAGTGAAGGAACTAAAACAGAGCATAAGTGATTAAGCGAAGCCAGTTTCTATCCATAGCACTCATCAATCAAGCATTGGGATCCTGGCGATAATGTCCAAAACGCGGTTAAAAAATTTACCCAAGTCGATGGTCCAACTCAACGAGGTAATATAGTATACCTGCTTTGTATCTGGGAACAAACAGCTTCCCCGAAAGTGAAGCTGTCTTGAAAAGTCTTCTGTTTCTAAAGCTTTTTCATTTTGTTTTTTGAAACTGCCAATGATGATAAAACAGCAACCCACCTACTACCACTCTGGTTTATTGTCCCTCTTACTCTTTCACTCTCACTGCATTCTGGGTTTCTCTGCAAAATTTCCCTTGTTCATTCCCCACCCACAATTTCTAATACTACATTGTACCATACCCAGTTCCTCGTTCTTCAGATTTCTTAGTTCCTCAGCTCGAAATCTTTCTGAACTGTGGAAAAGGGAGGAATTTTACTGAGATTCTTTTTTTAAAATTTTTTTTCTTGGGTTTGTGTACTGTTCATCATTGTTCGCTGTTGTTCAATTATGCCTTACATGCTTCATTATTCAACTGAGCTGCGTGTCAATTAAGAGGTAAGCTTGCATCAATATCTTTCCTTTTTTGTTAGAAATGTGCAGCAAATGATTTATGAATAATTTTTCTGTTTGCATTATGATAGTTGAACTCATAGCTCATGTGATGACTTAATTGTAGTTAGTTGACTGACCCAATAAACACTTCATTTTTTTCAATTTTTTTTTTACTTGAGATTTGTAATTATTGAAAGAAAAAGGTGATATTCTGACTGCATTGTTGACAGAGGACTCGTTGGAGTCTCCCTTTTGTATTTCTCTCTTTTTCTTACACAACACTAGTACAATAAAATGACATACCACTAACTATACTATTTATGCAAGTAAAGGTCGGTTACCATTTCCTTAAACCGACAAAACAGCTAAGAAATAGCTAATAATAATAATAACTGTTATAGATAAGTTTAATAGCTGTAGACACTTAAGCATGAGATGTCCATTTCCTTAATAGTTAAGCTTTGCCTTCATATGGATAAACACAAAATAGATTCCAGCAGGTTCTGGTTTCTATGACAAGTGGCCAAGTTTAATTTCCTTAATAGTTAATCATTGATGGTGCAGCCTCTTTTGTATCTATGAACAATTTATGAATTCAACGTACTTTGATAAGAGATTAATTAATGGTCTGCAATGAAAAAAAGATGCTTTCGACTTGTGTGTGTTCCTTTCACAGTCATGTTAAAAGAGATATAAAGATGGCACGATAAAAGATCAAACACAGGCAGGTAAAGAAATAGACTGCCAAATCAAAATCCTATAAACTCATTAAAATTGCCTAGCTTTGCTTCTATAGCATCTAGTTCTACTTTGATTTTCTGCATCTTGGCTTCAGCCTTCTGAAAATGAACCTCCATATCCTATACCTTATTCTGTTCTGCTACCAACTGCTCCTCTAGTGTCTTCTTGCAGTTAATGGTGTCTTCATCTAATTTGTTTTGCTTAAGCTCCACACGAGTGTTACCTAGCCATTGAATATCAAAGTCAAAAGCCTCCATGTCATTCGACAAAGACTCAAATTTGGCTTTCTTTTCTTCAGTAAGGTCTCTCCACCTTGTGGATGCAAGAAACTCCCAACATATCGCCTAAAATGGTGTATCCCAATTGCTTGATTTGAGGATGCTTGAATTTCTCACGCCAAGCCCAAAGAGATGGGTGATTTGCAAAGGCATGCTCTAGAAGAGGAATATGCTTTTTCTTGATTGCTCCAATCTCTCTAAAAGCGGCATATTCTTCTTCTGAATTATTAATAAGATTTCTGGTGGAAGAACACAAAGGATCAACTTCAGGTGCTGGAGCATGAATTGGTGTACATTTTGAACTACTGCTACTGAAGTAGGCAAGTGAGTTGTTGAAGCTTCACCTAGTGATGGTCAATTGAATGGAAATGAACACAAAAATAATCAGGCATAATAAATATAATAACATTAGATAACGGAGCTGATCTTGAATTTGCTAGTGTAGGTGAAGTCTACAAGAGAAACTCTAAGAATGCTATATAATATATAAGTTTAAAGATCAGCTTAAAAGATTAAACCCACAATTTCATCAACAGATATATTTACCTGAAGTTGCCACTGTAGGTTTCCCTGGTGCAAGGCCCCTTCCATCACTTTCCATTGCAGTTAATTTCTTTAATACTATGTGCAACACAAAAGGATATATTTATAAGTTGATGTCTTAAGTGTATACTTCACTGTAAATTTATAAGAAGCAATAGTGAGAGGGAGTAACAGGAATCAAGAAACACACCTCTCAAGGAGTTCTGAACCAACTGGTGGAATTTTCTGTTCTTGAACCTTTTCTGGAGTACCAATGGGATTGATTGGTGCATCTAATCTGAGTTTGCACTGATAGAGCTTCTTTATCTTCTGTATAGTACTGCTTTGTATCAGCCGGAGAAGAATAGAGGTCAATCACTGAAGTTGCTTGAACTTGAGATTGTATATTTTCCGGGGGAATTTGAAGGTAAGGAGTTTGTTGTATAGTAGGTTCTTCAGTATCAATCTCTTTGATCTTGGAATCTATATTAGATTCAATCATTAGAGGTTCGAAAAATAACAAAAAAGGTAGCAATGAAAAGAGGTTAGTAACTGAGAAATAAAGATTGAAACCTGAACTGTTGAAACTATCACCATGATGCTTTGGAAAGTCAATAATTGTCTCCATTGGCTTGTTGAGGTCAATACCATTTGGAAATTCTTCAGGAGTGACTATATGAATGTTATATTATATGCAAGTGCAAAGTTCATGCTAAAGGTTAAAACCACAATTTTATCAAGAGATATGAAAAAATTACATGTCACATCATCAGAAAGAGAAAATTTGGGAGTAGTACTAAAGTCTTGAAATTTATCTGATGCTTTATGTACAGCTTCTGAAAGTACATCAGTTCTGTTAGCCAATTCATTTGTAAATTTGTTTTGTTCAAGTGCTTGTTGCTGCTCCATCAAAACCATATTACTCATTGGCGTTTCTTCAACCAAGTCCTGTAGAAAATAATAAGAGAGAAGTACATCAGTTTTAGGCCATACATGCTTATAGACTAAACAGATTTTAATAAATCTAAGAGTGATGAAGTTGCCACTTTAGATTTCTTTGGTCCAGGGTTCTTCCCATGGCCATGACTTTCTTTTGCAGTTTCTTTAATGCTCCCTCAGGACAAAAAAATTTAAAAAAAAAAAAAGATATTGTAAGCTGGCTTATTAGTATTTGTCCACTCATTGAGAGTTGTCCGAATCTTAGCTACACTTAAACAGGGTTCAAGATATACCTCTCTCGCATTTATATTCTGCTCTTGATGGATTTATTGAGTATCCAAAAGATTGCTTAACATGTCAAATCCTTGTGTCCTTAAGTCTCCTATGCTCTTGTTTGTTTTAGGGACTATGTCAGATTCGATGCCATTGTTATTTTGGTTGTACTCTGCTAGGACAATTTGAGGGCAAGGAGTTGTTTGTAGAGTAGATTCATCAGTTGTAGAAAATAATGACAAGGTTAGGAATTGTCCCCAGTTATCAGCTTCTCTTCTTTTTGGACAGCTTGTGGTGCTTTGCTCACTTACATTCATAATCCCCAGTTTCACTTCTTCTTCTCCCTTGTGTTCTTCTCTATTTGATTCTTTGTCTTCTTCCTCTACTAGGAAGACAATGGAAATTATTATAAAAAAAAAAAAAAAAAAACTTAGAAAAGAGGAATAAGCTCTTGAGTTTGGTAGCGTCCATTGTAGTCTGCATTATGTCATGTCTCATATAGTTCTACCAATTATGCAACCAAATATTTTGACCGGGTGTACTTTCGGCTAGCCTATGGATTCGAACACATAACCTACAAGTCTTGAGGACAACTTCTATACCACTCAGTTATAAGTTATTTGGTATATTTTAGTTATTATAATTGTAAACTTGAATTCCATTAAGAAGCTAAGTAATGTATCAAAAGATAAGAAACTCTAAAAGACCAATATCTAGTACTAATGTGTGTGTCTATATATATATATATATATATATAAATATAATACTGTCATAGAATAGACAAATTTTAATCTTCTAGCTAGGGTATTGAAGGAATGGTGATTTGAATTTTGGACCTCTATATTATAAAAGATCACTTAGACTGTACAATGTCATATTCAATACTAATATGAACACTAACTTTTAGTTAAACAACATAGATTCTGTAAGCATACTGTGGATAATTATTTCAAGAAATTGAATAATGATAATTTTATTATGGAGGTTATAAATTCAAATCTTATATGAAAACAAATTTTGTGGAAATTAAGAAGAGGATGGAGATTGGATATCCTACTTTAAGTATATAACTTTTTATTTGGTAACATTTATTGATACTTTTTTTTTTGTTTTTTATAATGCGGTTTTTCACATTGTTTGTACACAATAGATGTTGATGGAATAATTATTACAACATACTTTTTTTTTTGTTTTTTGTTTTTTATGAGGTGGTTTTTTACATTAAGTGTTGAGGAATATGTTGAATCATATACCGTTAATATTCGTATCTTTAATATTTCGATAGACATTAATATGTTGAAGGTTTAATGGCGTCGCCATTGCATGAAAATGAAGGCAATGACATTAATGGTGAAGAAGGTGAAATGAACGTGGAATTTGGAACATCAATAGGAGCACACAATGCTCACCCCAGTCATGTAGCGTGTGAAGAGGATAATGGGGGCACTAGTAGCAATTTGGAAAATTTTTGTTATATGGAAAAATTGACAGATGAGGGTATCTCTAGAATGGAATTTGACAGTATTGAAGCGGCTGAGAAGTTTTATAAGGAATATGGTTTTGTGAAGGGATTTGGGGTAAGGAGGAATGCCTATCGTTGGAATCGACATCGTGAAATGGTTTCGCGTAGCTGGGTTTGTTGCCGTCAAGGATATCTCTTCAGCAAATACATTAATAATAGTAATAGAAAGCGGACAGACCAGCCAATCACTCGTACTGGTTGTGAAGCACAACTTCATGTACGTCTGGACAAGGAAAGTAAAAAGTGGAAAGTGTCCAAATATGTTGGAAAACATTCACATGAGATGACGAAATCACAGTACACTCATTTGCTCCCTTCATATCGTTCAATGAATGCAGCTGATGTTTCTCAGATTAATGTTATGCGAGCATGTGGAATTAGAACATTCCATATCATGGGTTACATGGTTCGCGACTAAAAGGTGGCCATTCAACAGTTGGTTTTCAAAAAAAAAGATTTATATAACCATTTTGATAAGGAAAGGAGATCTAGAGTTATTGATGGTGATGCAGTAGCAGCTTTGTGCTACTTACAGGGTAAGGCAGACAATGATCCCTTGTCATTCGTGAAGTACACAACAGATGCTGATGGAAGACTTCAAAATTTATTTTGGGCTGATGGACAGAGCAGAGTTGATTATCAATGTTTTGGAGATGTTTTATCGTTTGATACAACTTACAAGAAGAATATGTACAATAAGCCGCTGGTTATTTTTCTGGTCTAAATCACCATGGAGAGAATATTATTTTTGGAGCTGGCCTCTTGGTTGATGAAACAGAAGAAACTTACATTTGGGTTTTGGAGACGTTAAATGAGGCAATGGAAAGTAAGAAGCCTTTTGCAATCGTTACAGATGGAGATAAGGCAATGAGAAAAGCTATTAAAATGGTTTACCCTGAGTCAATTCATCGCCTATGTTCATGGCATTTACAGAATAATGCAACTAGTCATGTTCATGATTCTAATTTCCACGATGAGTTTTCATTTGTTATGTATAAGAACTTTGCTGTGCCAGAATTTGAGAACATGTGGGCTAGAATTGTGCAGAAGTATAAGTTAGAGGACAACCAATGGGCTCAAAAGATGTATAGGAAGCGTGAGCATTGGGCAACTGCATACTTGCGTGATAAATTTTTGGCTGGTATTAGAACAACTTCAAGGTGTGAATCAATAAATGGATACATTGCTACATTTGTGGAATCTCGGGATACATTGTTTGATTTTCTTCATAACTTTGAGAGAGGTGTTAATAATTTTAGGTACAAGGAGTTTGTTTCTGATTTTAAAAGTAGTTATGGTGAACCTGTGATAAGGGGTGCTCTTAGTTCTATTGTGCAACAAGCAGCAAAAATCTACACTTTAAAGAAGTTCAGTGAGTTCAAAAAACAGGTTGAGAAGGCTGGTGATTGCACCATTCATCACCGTGATGAATTGATGGGATCCATCATTTATAGAGTTGGCATGTTTCTGCATCCAAACAAGGACCGGCGAGTTGTTTATCAAGCTAGTGAAAAGAAGTTTAATTGTGATTGTTTAAAGTTTGAGCATTGTGGAATGCCATGTTCCCATATTCTGAGTGTAATGAGGAATGAACACGTGAATGAGATACCAACATCGTTGATATGCAAGAGATGGACAAAGACGGCTAAGGATGATTCAATCCAATCTTGTAATGATGAAGTGCAGAGCTGTGAAGGATTACGCATGGTGAGGTATGGTGCTTTGACAGCAACTTGCAATTGGATGTGTCATTTGGCTGTAGAAGATGATAAAGAGTATGCTGAATTGAAGGAGCATGTGGCCAAAATTATTGAAAAGCTTGAGTCGAAGCATGCTTCACGAGTTGTTACCGGAGGAGCAACTGCAACAACTCAAGTTGGTGATCCTATTGTTATTCGAACAAAAGGGAGACCACCCTTAAATAATCTTAGGCGCAGAAGGAAGAACAAGTGTGGGATTTGTAGGCAAGAAGGACACAATAAGAGGCATTGCCCAAATTTGAATAATGAAAGGGCTGATGTAGATGGATATGATAGTGAACCATCAATACAAACGGCACAGTTTGGTTATGAGCCAAGTCCTGGAGTTAACATGGTATGATTTAAGGATTTATAATACAGTCCTTATGAATATATTCATACTTGCAATTTGGTTATTTAAAAGTTGATGATATTTTTAATAAATGCAGGGGGATATTGATATGCAGACAAATTCACAATCAAGAAGAATATCTCAGTTTGCTATGTCTGATGATGCTGATCTCCAAAACTAATGTACATATGTTTGAAAATAATAAGTAAAGCAAACTATATTTATTACTTATAGATTTATATTAAGCCAACTAGCAATGTAATGTTTTATTTGGAGTCTATGACTCATACCTTACATGAGGTTTGTCTGTTTGTGTATTGCTGTTGAGCATTATTTGTGTTTTGTTACTTTATTTCTACACATTGGGAGAGGAGCAATTTAGGAGCACAAGTCAAAGGTGTGCATAGTTGAGATTATTTTTACTGATATCTCAAGCCCTGTTGAGATTCCTTTTTAGGTAAGCTTACATTCCTTTTGAGTAATTTGGTATTTGATACATCATTCAGATTTTCTTGATTGTTATTGTCAATACTTATTACAAATTGTATAATTTATAGATGTTTTGGATGATTTCAGGGCACATGTTCATTTGTTGACATCATCAAAGCTTGAAATGGTTGTACATGGTTCACCTGTTACAGGTCCTACATTTCCACAAATTGATAGGAATAGTTGTTAGGCGATTGCCAAGCTGTACCTCTTGTTCGTGTTCTTCTTCTCATATTCTTCCCCATCTCCTATCCCATTAGCAAGGTGCAGTTAGAATGTGATTTTCTATGTTATTGCTACGAATGTTTGAAAAAAATTTGTTGATTGTTATAATTCCTGTTAATGATTTAAAACAGCTGCAAACATTTTTCTACAAGCTTGGTTTTTTCTTACATATTTTAGACTATACAGTTATGTTCTTAGATTGACCATGGTTTGTTTGATAAATGTAACTCTAGTTTTGAGACTTAATAAAGAGAATTCACTTCATATGGTTAAGCTATTTACAGCAGAATTAACTTCTTCATCCCTTGTTGCCAGAGTTACTGACCTGCCATTGTTATTGAAGTTATATTATGCCTAAGGGCAACTAGTTGAACACCTAGAAACTCAAACAGAATATACAAGCAACAGGCCTGACAGATTTTGAATTACTAACAACATAGGCCATATTGTTAGGAGTCATTAACCTCCTCACCTGTTGTGCGGAGGTTAGCATCCTCCGTATTTTAATTGGACAAAAGCACCATTATCTTTTTTCAAAAAAAAAAAAAAAAAAAAGAACCCGTGTATAAAAGTTCACTTTTATAAAAAATCAATCTTTTCTAAGCTTCCTCATCCTCTCTCTCTTCAATAATATGTAAATGGGTTCTTCTCTTCTCTCTCTGTTGTAACTGAGTTTCCGATCATTCCATCTCCAACTTTAGTTTCCTTCACACATGTTTCTCAAAGCCACTAATGATGAATTGAGAATTTATTCTTTTCTTGCCTAAATTTACATTGATTGCTAATCTCCACATTACATGCTTCAGTGTGATTAACTTGTGTGCAATGGTATTTGCAGTGACTATTGCAACTTTGACAGATCTTGGTTTTTTATGGTTTAGAGAATTTTATTTGGAGTCTTTTCGAGTCATTCAGGTAATAAATGTGTTATATCATAATTGAAATTCTTTTATACCAAATTTAAATTATTGAACTTGTGGTCAAACTTCTGTCTTATATCAATAATCAAATATTATCACAAGATTGTTTGATATTTGAAATGAACTTCTCTTTTACATTCACTTGGAGCAGCTGCAAATTTCTGAACTGCTTGCAAAGATTGCAATCTGACTATTCTCTAGTACAAAGCTATTTTTGCCTGTAGATGGATTAACAGATATTAATGGAATCTAGACTACTTAATTATCATATATATGACAGCAAAGAATTGGGATTATTAGAGCTTGCTTAATATTCCTAAAAACCTTTCTGTGGAGATGACAATATTATTCTGTTAAATCTCCTTGTTATTCTTCGTTAAACTTAATGAAGTCTTCCTTTATATAAAAATGTTCCTTTTTTTGGCATATTAGGTGGTATCTTCTCTGCTTCATTGTGGAATGCCATGTTCCCATATTCTGAGTGTAATAAATGTCTGGCTTATCTGTGGAAAAGCTCCGGACCTTAATAAAATAAAATAAAACATACATATTAATTTTGGTGGACCATAGAAATTTGTATAAATTAATTAAAATAATCCCTGTCTTCTGTCCCTTCTTGCTTTTGTTGTGAACTTTTACTTATGAAAAGAATATTGTACATGAAAACCCATTTCATGCATATTTGAGACATCCCACACTATCTATTGCAACAGGTTATAAAAGGTAAACTTGTTCCGAAAACAGGTGTATCTATTTTGTATTTACATGTGAAAATGACTCAGAAGTAACATGAGTAGCTAGTGGCAAAAGTAATGCACAGAACAGGTCCATCACAAAAGTAGTATACCCTCTTTTAGAACATTCTAGTGTACTCCTTATTCATTCACTAGGACTTCACTAAAAAGTTGTTCATTATTTTAGTTATATTCTGCAACTAAAGGTTTATTATGGATTGCCATTTATACATTTATAGATGGATACAGTGTCTGCATCCTTGTGTATTATAGATATCATAAGATTAAACTTAGCCATAGTTCACTAACGGTGTAACGGGTGCTATTTTCAGTTAACTATGCTTGAACTAATGATCAAAGGATTGCAAGAATCATTGCCAAAGTCAATTGGACTTTTGCCTTTCGATGGAGGTGTGACAGATACATGATGGCATTCTTTTGGTTTTTATTTTTTGTGGAGAGGGTAGGGGTCCTTTTTCCCTTTCCTTCCGATGCATATCCATGCACAAGTGATTAAAATGTCAAAGAAATAACTATCAAACTTAATCTGTCTTTTCATTTGATTATTTCTACACAAGTTGTGTGAGACTTGTTAAAGAACATCTGAACTGGGGGACAAAATTTGAGCTCAAAGCAGAGGTTCTTTGTGGCATAAAAGAGATCGTTAGTATATAATATATTCCTAGTTTCTGTTTCCTTTTTCCTCACTATTAGTTTTTCTTGAAATTTATGTTTCCAAAACCTTGCAGTTCTTTGTGCTTATTTGGAAGGTGATCTTCGTAGGATAAAAGCTTCAGTTTTTCTAGGTAGTCTTGTGCCATTGATTGCATTGCTTGTTTGGGATGCAATTACACTGAGTTCTTCAAGGAGCAGCTTAAAAATCTATCTTGGCAGTCTCCTTCAAAACTGAAAATGAAGGTAGAATTTGTACCTTCAATATCTTGGTTAATATTTTTCATTTTTTCTTCTTAATAAAACACAAGCAGACATGCAAAAATGAGGAACACAGTTAACACCATTTGTATGTTTACTTTAGTGACATAGCTTTTTGGACAGGGAAATTGGTGGGGAAGAAATAAAACGAATGTCATGGCTATGACAATGGTTGTTGCACCTTCTCTGTTTGTCTCAACATTTCCAGATGCATTATCTGCTGCAACAGATGTTGCTGTAAGAAGATTCTGTCATTAAACAATGCTTGAAGGGAGAGGGCTTTGAAATTAAGAATATTCTTTATAAATCACAGAACAAATTTTAATTCTCCTTTGTTCTGACACTGATGCTTTATTGTGTAAACTAGGGGGGCTACTGTATGACAGTACTCTATGGAGTTCTTCCACCAGCAATGGGGTGGACGATGCACAAAAGGGACCGCGAGTTTACTGATCAGAAGGCATTGTCAAATGCTAGGCCAGTACTAATTGTGGTTGGATTATTTGCATGTGGCATAGTGATTGATAAAATCCTACAAGATATACTAGCATTGCACTCATAAATACCTTTCTCTTGTGTTATCAAGTCTCAAATTCTATAAAGAACTGTCAATAGTCCATAATGTATATTTATTCTTTAAAGGAGAAGCAACTTTTGAAGTAGATATTTATACCACAGATATAAATAACAGAGATTTGTCCACTTGATTATTGTTAGTGAATGAGGCAAGGGATGTGGAACTTATTCTTTAAAGAATAGTACATTTCAGTTGGTAGCAAAAGTAAGCAAAAAAATACAAATATGCGGCTCTGGCATTAGTCCAAGGCCTAGTTATTTTCTTCAGCCTCTGCATGGAGGGGACTATTTTCATGGCTTTTAGCTGAGTTCTTAAATTAACCAAGAAAAACTGTCCATCGTCCAATTGCATATAGACAAAGATAATCTATAAGCAATATGTGCACCAAAGTCAGACAAAAAGCTAATAGATTAAGTCTTAAAAAATAAATACAGCAAGATATAGGCTTGATAAGATTACAAGTGCAACAAGAGGAAAGCCATATTCCTATTTTGGTGATTGAAGTGAGTGTTGCTGTTCAACTGAAAGGGATAAAAAATTAAACCTTGCTTGAGTTCGTTTGTTCTATGTATTTGACTCATTATAAGTTCCATGTATGCAAATTAGTACAAAAACAGCAAAGTTTACCTTTCCTTTGAAAGCTTTTTCTGTTTTTTTAAATGTGGGAATCATCCTCTCCAAGTCATTGGATGCATCAAAAAGCCACAAAGGGCACAAAGGGGTGCAAATTTTGTGTAAGCTTCTGCACTCCCAATAACCATACATTCCCATAAAACATTGATAGCAAGAAAAAATATTAAGGAAACAAATGAGAGCAGCAGAAGTCATCTTCATCTCATTTGATTCATCTTATTATTGGTATGAAATAGTCCAAAAAAAGTAACATCCATAAAATGAATTGCCATCAGTCAAAGTACATGAACTTTTTAGGAGAAAATAGCATAATAGTAAAAAAAAGAACCGAGACCACCAAAGCAAAAAAGTTACTTCCTAAAAATGTCATACAAGCATCATAAACTACAAAGTACCAACTGCTAAAAAATGATGACTTTCTGCATTTGCAAGGATCAAGTGGGACATGATGGCCCAACATGAAGTCCGAAGGTCTTTTGGACATGTTGGACCATCTCTTGTTTGGCTTTGTCTACAATATTCCGGTGCAACAAATTGTAGGGTTTTTGCACCAAATCAGTTGCCATTTTCATCCGACTGAGTTCAACTGGTGCCTGCCAATAATAAAATAAAAATTATATTATACAAGTGCAAATAAATCAGCCTTAAAGTTGTGTTATGAATTCATTTCATATATCATATAAATGATGTCATATTAGTAGGCCAAATACCAATGTTAAATTTCTAGTTAAATCAGATAAAGCCATCCAACCAGCCACTCTTACACCACCATCAACACTGAAGAGAAATCAAAGAATATTACATCATTACTCACATAGAAAAAGGTTGTTAAAAATTCCAATTAAAAATATATCCTCTTAGTGTTTAATTATTATAGTTTAGCACAAAAACCCTCACCTGTCAGGGTCATCTTTGGGAACCTTTTTGGGCATTTCAATGTCAAACTCTGCTATGTGGGTTCTAGCATAAGGTTCATGTTCATGAAACCTTGGATCATCCAACATTTTGTCCATAAACGATGCCTGCAACAATGAATTTTGTAAACTTTAGCTATATGTGATTGATTAAATTTATATACCCAATGGAATAAATGTTTATAATAAATGTATTTAAATAAAAACTTGATGACCAATTTTAAACTAAGTTGTGATAAGACTAACCACTTCACGAATCATGCTTTCTCGAATTTGCCTCATGTTATCACTTGGTTTAGAGTCCACATACCAATTTTTTCTAGCAAACTTGTCAACAATCATTAAGAACCAATTGTTGTCACCTTCTTTAATCGGAATAAAAACCTGAGCACAATGAAATAGCCATAAACAGAGCATATTTGCAATTCATAAGAATGAAACAGGAGTCATATATGGAGATCACTGCAACACTTTAATTACAATAAAAGATCACCTTACTTTTGTACATGCAGACCACACTCCCATAAATCTGTATAGGTAAGAACTCACTGCTTCATAATAAGAGCAACATCCATCCAGTATTCTTTGCTGCATTAATAAGTCATAGCCTCATAAGTTATAGTGTCCAATAGAATGCTTGAATTTACAAAGATGCATTTGAAAAAAATATTTGAAGTGACTCACACATCATACAATTTACATTGAGGATGGTTGAAATCATACCGAGAAACATGGTGGCATGTACCAACGAGTTTGAATTGCATATGTAGCCCTTTCATTGCTTGTTAGCATGCATGCCCAAGCAACCAGAATCTGTGCATAAAATAATTAAAAAAAAAATTAGATGAAATTATAATCAGTATCATTCATTTCATAGTTCACAATATATAGTGTGTTCAATTTAAACAAATTATATATTGCCAAAAAAAAAAGTTGATGTCAAACCTCAGGAAGTATGCAATTCTTGGGACATATACTCATAAATTGGCCTCTTCTTAGCTCAATCCACGTTGTGTATACAAGCTGATCCCTATGGCATTAGTAACAAGGTAAATGTTGAATGTTAATACAGAATTAAAGATTCACAATGGAAATGCAAATTATTCTTAACTCGGTGCTCTTCATTGATCCAAAGATAAATGCAGCCAATGCAAGCTCTTTCTTTGACAAGCACATGTAAGATTTTGGATTAAACCTTAGATGAAGACCCTGTTCACATTTGCAATATGAAAACATCGCATCAAACTGGCATTCTTTGATAAAATTTATAACAAAGAAATGAAAGATCAACAACTCCTAACATTAACTTATTTTATTAGTTTAGTACTTGGTAGTAACATTTTACCCTAGGTAGAAGAGGCAATTCTTCAAAAGGAAGCCTTTCAAGTGTTTCTAAGTTGATGTCAGGCTGATTATTGGTTTGTTGTTCTGTGGCAGGATCAAAGTTTTGTTCTGTAGCATTGGGTCCAACAACTGGGCCAACATCAACCCCTCCAAATAGCCTCCTTGTGATGTGTTGCTGGAATTAAAAAAGTTGGGTAAAAATTAGACATCATAAAGCAAATATCTATGTTAATTTAAAAATTACACTTGACATCATGTTATTTTTTGAGAGATTTTTTTTGTCATACCTTTGTGTGAGCCTGGCCCCCTTCTCTTTCTTCACCAGAGATGACTTCAACCGATACACCAGAAACAGGAGTCCTTGAACATGTCCCTCTAGCTGTTTCAATGCCCTCTGATGCAGAATCATGGTAGATTTCAACATTTTTAGGTGTTTGTCTAGTTGAGTTGGAGGATGAGGTAAATGTTGCTCCAATCCTAGATACAAGTGTCTCTGGATTCTGAGGACTACCAATGTTTACTTGCATCAAATTCTCATTGAAGGGAGATGCATTCAATTCATCCAATGTTGGGATTAAATTTGTTAATGCTGTTCTTATGGTAGATACCCTTCCCCGAGCCATTTGTTGTTTGTCAGATAATCTATGCGATTTCAGCAAGCACATTTGTTGATATTGGTTAGCGCCCAACAAGGAAAGCAACTCGTGTTTGACGGATCGGTTAAGTACATGTGCAACAAGCAATGTGGACAACATTTTCAACTCCCCCACAACTGAATCTAGTTGGCTCTCTAGATTTAGAATCTTGATGTGTAATTCCTGAATGAGATATAAATAAATATGTTGTTAGGATTAATATAGTAACTGAATCCAAATAAAATAAGTAGTGCAAGCAAGGACTTCTTTGATTACTTTTACCTGCGATTCAGGTGGTATTATGGAATACGCTTCCCCTAAGTGACGCATCAAAATCTTGACCTATAGACATGATTTGAAAATTAATCATCAACATGTGCAATAATGTAGGCATATATATGCAAATTGATCCATTACAAAACATCTCAACACAATTGTATGCAATTAAGTGTACAATATTTCTAATGAAATATGTAACATCAAAAGTTTCCTCAAATAAATGGCTACCTTCGAACTACCAACCCCTCCAAGGGCATGCAGCTGTTGCATTAAATTTTCAAACTCTTCAGGTTGCCATGCATTTGCCCTTGTGTATTGTTCAGAGAATCGGGGTGGAGGGACATCGTTAATCATAACATTATCAGCGTACAAGATCTTCAAGATAGACAATAAAGTTAACAATGATATAATATGCTTAACACAAGCAAATCAAGTAGCGATTTAATATAGTTAAGTTGTAGAGTCATACCATTAAAATGTAGACACAACCATGAATTTGATGAGTTATGCCTGCCTGCATAGCTCTGATTCCAGATGAAAGAAATTCTATAACCTCATATGTCCATTTCCTAGGCCTCTCATCCCATGTTGTGCCAACAAAGGTCAGCAGACTACCGTAGGCGAATGTTGTACTTTGGGGACACAAGAAGCAACCCATTGCATATATACCGAACTTCACCATGAACTCATCATTCTCTATGTCAGCTCTCTTTATGTCAACCTCAAGCTGCTGGAGTGGAATAGAACCAGATGAAAGATTGTAGTCCTTCCAAATGTTAGGAGTGTTTTCAATGTTGTTCTCCCATATCAAGTGGCTAAGGTCATTTATTCCAAGAATTTTTTCTACATCTTCTACGCGAAGTTGGATTTTTGTTCCGTGGATGCAGAGGTGATGGTTTTCTGGGTCAAACTCTGAGCATAACCAGTAGCACAATTCTGGTTCAATTTTCACATCAGGAATGCTTACAAGACCCAACAATCCCATACGGTCTAGTAACATAATCTTCCAGTCATTACCCTCTTCATCAGTTAATGAACGTAGCAGTCTATATAATCTACCAGGATCACAGCTAAATGTATCCTTCAGAATCTGCATAAGATTTTATCAGTTACAAACTAACATAAAGAAAATCCCCAATGAAGTTATTACTCGATATACAAGAGCAAAGTTTATTATTTGAATAGTCCTATAGAAATG
>QAOA01004975.1:0-12630 GCA_003255065.1 Cercis canadensis
TCTGTTTTTCAATAATCTTTTTTGAACAATTTTCTGTGTAGAGGCCATTTATAGGCAGAGCCAAAGATAAATTGGTATAGCTGATAGGTTATTCTTCTCCCATTTGCAGGCTGTATATAGCCAATTTTGGCAATGGTATGGGTCAGCAGGGCTGTGGTGTGGTGCAGGGTAGTGGAGCTGTGCGCAAGAAGCAGGGATCCTGCTCATTGTGACATTAGTTGTAAATGATTAAAGGCTGGTGGTTGCTGATTACCAGAAGGAGTGGGTGGTGGCAATACTATAGAAGGAATAGTTGGTGGGCGTCTCTCCAATGCTAGTATTTTCTTATACATCATCCACAAGAAAACCAGATAGAACAAATTCTTTAGAGTAACCATTGGTTAGTCCTTGATTGCACACACCAAAGAGCAAGATTTGAAGTTTTATAATCGAGTATTGTTGAAGATTTTGACTAATTATTAGGAAAAAAGTTGGTTGTTGTGCTTTCTTAGGTTGTTAATGATAATATGCATTGTAAAAATAATATTTTTACATACAATTTGCAAAATTTAATTTATCCCATAATCAATTGACCCTAGGTGCCTGCCAGATAGGTAATGGGCAAAAATGCCATCTTTTGATAATGCTCAGAATATGTAAGTTTCATCACACTTGGTAGCTGGATGACTTACATTATTATTTTTGGGGTTCACATTAGAATGAATGTTATAATTTATAATTTGGGGTAATGACAGGGATCTGATTAAAAAAAATTAAACTATAAGGACTCCAAAAAAAGAAAAAAAAATTATAAAAACCTGATTCAAAATTTATCTAAATTATGAGGACCTACAGGCTACAATAGAATGAATGTTACAATTTTCTAATTAGTATTTGCATGGAAAAACTAATCTTAGATATATACTTCAAATATAATTTTACAGAAACTGATCATTACATAAAATTTGGTCTAACTTTAAACTTATTGGTAACAAGACCACAGTAGTACATGACAAATCTTACTTTCAATCAGAAACAGTACCGCACTTTGTACCACACGTTCTCAATCAATTGAAAGTAGGCATGCCTCCATGATTTGTATAAGAATAGAGGACCAACAAATCCCCAAAATCCCACAACAAATCCAAATGCCATGCTCACACAAAACCAATCTATTCCATGCCCATCACCATCTTTGTACTTGTTATCAACATCTAGAATTGCATCTTGTGTATGACAGTGATTGAGAAGTGGAGGACCGCACAGATGACTGCCAATAAAGCTGGACTCTTCAAAGCTTTGCAACTGAGTTCCTGTTGGAATTTTCCCCTTCAAATTATTATAAGACAAGTTCAACTTGCTTAAAAAGCTCAAATTCGCTATGCTTGGAGGAATTTCACCAAAAAGTTGATTCCTTGACAAATCAAGAGACTCTAATGTTCCCATATTGCCAATGCTTTCAGGAATATTGCCGGTTAAAAGATTTTTAGACAAGTTCAATGATAGCAATGCTGACAAACTTGTAATTTCTCTAGGTATCTCCCCTGATAATTTGTTATTTGAAAGGTCAATACTTGTCACAAGGCCGAGAATAGTACTGTATTCCATATAAACTCCTTTCATACGTAGGCTTGCAGTAACTATGGAGGATCTTGTGCCACTTTTATCTTCACAAAGGATGCTTGAATTTGAACTCCTGTTCTTTATCGTCATGGCATTCAAATGATAGAAACATTTTGGTATATGTCCAGCCAAGTTGTTTTGTGCAAGGTCCAAGACTTGAAGAAACTTTAGTGCGCAAATTTCTGGGGGAATCTGACCAAAAAATTTGTTGGATCCAAGTCGAAGTATCTTCAAATTCATGATCCTCCTTCCAATCCATGATGGAATGGTTCCTGAAATTTTATTCTCTCCAAGGTCCAATGACATCAATTGACTAGAATTCTTCAAGAAGAGGGGGAATTTTCCTGAAAGTTTGTTTTTGCCAAGTTGCAATGACTTGAGCTCAGCTAAGGATCCCAAGGATGTGGGAATGTTGCCAGTAAAAAAGTTGTTTTCCAATGTTACTGTCACCAAATTTTGCCACATCATCCAACAATCAGGTATTTCACTTGATAAATTATTTGATTTGAGTGTGAGAAATTCTAAGTTTGTGGGCTCGTCTTGTTTTTGACACAAGAAATGAGTTATGGATCCTGAAAAAAAATTGATTGAAAGATCTATGTAAACCACAAGAGGAGACAAATAGGGCAGCTGGCCGCTCAAGTGGTTTGAACTTAGATCGACAGTTGTGACGCTGATTGGATTCTCTGATGATATGGAAAGATCTCCATGGATTTGATTGTGAGAAAGATTAACATCAACAGCATTGGGATATGAGGACCAAAACCAATTGGGGATAGAATCCGAAATCTTGGTGTTGGATATGTCCAATGCTTCAAGATACTTTTGTGATTGAATCCATGAAGGAAAGTTGGGACCCAATTGCCATGATGACAAGTGTAACAAGGACAGCTGAAAAGAAGGACTCCACTTGGGATTCACTTTTAAAGTGAATTGGTTTTTTGACGCCTCCAAGATCACTAAACTTGTTAAATTTGAAAGGTGAGCCTCAGTAACAACTCCTTGGAATTGATTTTCATCGATGAAAAGAGTTTGCATTTCAGAAAGCTGCCCAATAATTTCAAAAGGATTCCCCCTGAATTGGTTTTTGCTAATATCAAGGTATTTCAAAGATGATAATTTTCCTAATGATCTAGGAAGTGCACCTTGAATAGAGTTGTTCCAAAAAATAAGTTTAACAAGATTTGTAAAGACTCCAATTTGATCAGTCAAATTACCTGATAGTTGAGAATGAACAACAACTAGAGTCTCCAGTTGGGATGAAATGCATCCCGAGAGAATTTCCAAGATTTCCGATACGTCTTGATTACATTGTTGAGATGACAAATAGATCTCCCTCAAGTTGCAGAGATATCCCAACGATGTTGGAAATTTTCCTTCAAGTTGATTATATCCCAAATCAAGACTAACAATAGAAGTCAATTTTCCTATGTCACCAGGAATTGTCCCACGCAAATTGTTGCTGCCAAGGTGAAGAGACTTGAGATGACTAAGACTGTATAACCAATTGGGGATGGAAGATATGAACGAATTACGAGATAAGTCAAGATTTTCAAGCAGAGTGAGGTTTTGAATACCATCTGGAATTGGACCTTGGAAGTTATTGAAATGTAATTGAAGAGAAATCAATTCTCTGAGTCCAAATATCCACTTGGGGATAAAAGAAGCCTGGAAGTAATTAGTCTTGGAAAGATCAAGGATGACAAGAGATGAGAAGTTAATGCTGGATGGTTGATTGCGATAATGAACAGGACAACCATGTAAGTGTAATTCCTTCAAAGCTGAAAGTTTGTGTGTAACCCAAAGCCAATCAGAGGCTTCAGATAGGTTTGTGTAACTCAAATCAAGATATTCAAGGGAGGAGAGACTGGACAGCCATTGAAGATTTTCTACAGAGAGTAATAATTCATCCCAATAATAAGGATGAATTCCAAGGTCAAGATAAAGCAAATTTGTGAGGTTCCCAATTTCATAAGGAATTTTGCCATTAAACTTTGTTGTGTTGTAAGTAGTTTTGAGGTCAAGATAGAGCAAATTGGAAAGGTTTCCAAGTTGATGAGGAATTTTCCCACTAAATTCTGCTACAGAAAGGTTAAGATATGTTAAGCTCCTCAATGATCCTATAAAACTGGGAATTGGCATACCTCCAAAATCATTGCCGCTCAAGTCCAGGTGGTTCAAGTGCTTCAAATCAAGCAAAGAAGGATTTATCTCTCCACCAAAGAGAGATCTCTTGTAAGCTTCTTCTTTCTCAAAGTAGTTAGGCTCTTGATCAGAAGGAGGAAAACTTCTAAGGTGGAGCTCAAGGACATGGCCGGTTACGTTGTTGCAGACAACACCTTCCCACGTACAGCAATCCCGATTGCCAGTCCAAGATTGGAGCCTATTCCAAGGATCCGTAAGATTTTGCTTGAACACAAGAAGAGCTTCTTGCTCACTTGCTATGCATAGAAGCTCAGTGGATCCTTTGCAAATGCAAAAGTCAAAAGTAAGCAAGGTAAAACAGCAAAGCAAAACGAAGATAACAGTACTGGTGGAACCAGCCATGAAGACAGGAATCAAAAGCTTTAATTGTAGTTCTCGTGCACATACAACTCTTAGGACACTGGTATTTATAATGCGATCATGATCATTTTTTTTTCCTTAGAAAAAAGAGAAACAAAAAGACGGTGAATGCGGTAATTTTAATTTAAATATTGATTTTGTTTTAAAATAAATTCTANAGTATCATAGAATCCCCGTTAACTTTAACATAACAATACTGGATCAACCATACCACTGTTACTTCAATTTAAGTTGCTTTAGTCTTGCATTCAATGTATTCAAAATTTTTGCACTAATTCAACTTAATTGGGTATTTTACAGGGCATGTGGTATAAATAGCCAATACATGAAAGGGTGGAAAGAAAGTGAAATGTTATAGACTACATTTCCTCATCTTCAGACCGAAAATGAGTAGCTCCATATATATCTTTTGACTCTAGATTTTTATTTTTATTCTTACTTGGTCATTTAATACTTATGTCCTTTCAATTCAATCCCTTTCTTTTCTTTTTCTATTTTTGTTTTATTTGTACTCGGTCATTGAATATGTAATTTTTATTTTTACTTGGTCATTTAATATGTATGTCCTTTCAATTCAATCACTTTCTTTTCTTTTTCTATTTTTGTTTTATTCCTACTTGGTCATTGAATATGTATGTTCCTTCAATTCAATTCCTTTATTTTTGTTTTATTTATACTCGGTCATTTAATATGTATGTCATTTCAATTCAATCCATTTCTTTTCTTTTTCTATTTTTGTTTTATTCGTACTCGGTCATTTAATATGTATGTCCTTTCAATTCAATCCCTTACTTTTCTTTTTCTATTTTTGTCTTATTCGTACTCGGTAATCTAATATGTATGTCCTTTCAATTCAATCCATTTTTTTTTCTTTTTCTATATTTGTTTTCAATTCAATCCCTTCATTTTTATTTTATTTGTACTTGGTCATTTAATATATATGTCCTTTCAATTCAATCCATTTCTTTTCTTTTTCTATTTTTGTTTTATTCATACTCGGTCATTAAATATGTATGTCTTTTGAGATTCAATCCCTTTATTTTTGTTTTATTTGTACTTGGTCATTTAATATGTATGTCCTTTCAATTCAATCCCTTTCTTTTCTTTTTCTATTTTTGTTTTATTCGTACTTGGTCATTGAATATGTATGTCCTTTCAATTCAATTCAATCCGTTTATTTTTGTTTTATTTGTACTCGTCATTTAATATGTATGTCGTTTCAATTCAATCCCTTTCTTTTCTTTTTCTATTTTGTTTTATTCCTACTCGGTCATTGAATATGTATGTCCTTTCAATTCAATCCCTTTATTTTTGTTTTATTTGTACTCGGTCATTTAATATGTATGTAGTTTCAATTCAATCGCTTTCTTTTCTTTTTCTATTTTTTTTATTCGTACTTGGTCATTGAATATGTATGTCCTTTTAATTCAATCCCCTCTTTTTCTTTTTCTATTTTTGTTTTATTCCTACTCGGTCATCTAATATGTATGTCCTTTCAATTCAATTCCTTTATTTTTGTTTTATTTGTACTCGGTCATTTAATATGTATGTCCTTTCAATTCAATCCCTTTCTTTTCTTTTTCTATTTTTGTTTTATTCGTACTCGGTCATTGAATATGTATGTCCTTTCAATTCAATNAAGACTTGTAACGATTTTTAAGTCTTTAACAGATTTAAATAAAGGTCTGCAACTGCAATTGCCAACATCATGACGCTATTAGAAGACTTGTAACGCTATTGCAGTTACAGTGACATCCGCAACTACAATTTTCTATTAGTGTATTTTCCCATCATTTATGCAAAACAATTGCAATTTAAATCCCAATCTTAAACCATGCAGAACATTAATTAACATTTTTAAAAAACACTTACAAAATGATTTAGGAAATTTAGAATTACCACAAAAGCCTAGAGGAAAATAAAGAACAAGGTCCTCAATACAACAAAACACATAAGTACACAACTAAATAACTAAATAAATTAGCATAATAACCGCCTACTCTCTTAAAACCCACATGTCTCTGCAATTCTTTTCTCTCTTAAATTAGCATAATAACACAAATTGCTTGTGGACTATGTAGGATCACACAAATTGCGTGTGAATTATGAATCAAGCATTCAGTTTTCTAATTTTTTTTTCTTCAGATGCTCCTTCTATCCTAACTAGTACAAGTTGTTTTTCAATACAATAGAAACATGCACTAAACCTTAAGGAAAATGCAGGCAATATTTGATTTTAGATTGAGGAATTCTAAGTTTTTGGGTTTGTCTTGTTTGTGACATAAGAAGTGAGTTATGAATCTTGAAAAGGAATTGATTGAAAGATCTATCTCAACTACTTCTTGAGACAAATAAGGCAACTAGCCAGTCAAGTGGTTCGAGCCCAGATAAGGATCCCATATATGTGGGAATGTTGCCAGTAAGAAAGTTGTTTTCCAGCTTTAATATCACCAAATTTTCCCACGTCATCCAACAATCAGATATTTCACCTAATAAATTATTTGATTTGAGATTGAGGAATTCTAAGTTTTTGGGCTTGTCTTGTTTGTGACATAAGAAGTGACTTATGAATCCTGAAAAGGAATTGATTGAAAGATCTATCTCAATTACTTCTGTAGATAAATAAGGCAACTGGCCACTCAAATGGTTCGAGCTTAGATAAAGATAAGGGATAGTCATTGAATTCTTTGAAGATATAGAAAGATCTCCACATATTTGATTGTGAGAAAGATCAAAGTCCATAGCAAGGGTATATGAAGACCAAATCCAAATAGGGATAGAATCTGAAATCTTGGTGTTGGATATGTCCAATTTTTTAAGATACTTTTGTGATTGAATCCATGAAGGAAACTTGGGACCCAATTGCCATGATGACAAGTCTAACAATAACAGCTGAAAAGGAGGACTCCACTTGGAATTCACTTTTAAAGTGAATTGGTTTTTTGACGCCTCCAAGATCTCTAAACTTGTTAAATTTGAAAGGTGTGCCTCAGTAACAACTCCTTGGTATTGATTATAACTCATGGAAAGAGAATGCATTTCAGAAAGCTGCCCAATAATTTCAAAAGGATTTAGGCAAATGAAATTAGGATGTCATTCTTAGGGTTTAATTTTAGGAAAAATTATGCATAGAAAAGATTTTTATAAGGGGTCAACCTCAAGCCTTACCAGTACTTCTGACAAAATTAAAGAGATCCCTTTACCTCTAGAATGCAGTAGTTGCGATTATCAAAGTTTTTAGCAGCCTGTTTTCATCTCAACAACTTATTTAGGTCCAGTTCCATATTTCTGTTGTTATAAACAAACCTAACTCTCTTCTTTTTTGTTTCATTTAATCACAACTTCCACCAGATTATCTTTATTTTGACTTTTGAGAAGACTAAAATATTATTAAGTTCGAACATCTAATTAGGTTTTCAATAAATTAAATTTGTATTAATATACCATGCATGCTACTTTTAAAAATAATAACAAAAGATTGATCTCCATGCAATAATGATAAACAAGAAGACACAATTAGTTCTCATAAGGCTTCATATGAACAGATGTGTGAAAAGAATTTCTGAGATATAGAAAAGCAGTGAAGGTGGGTAAATGGTACCTTGGAATCAAGCGAGGGACATAAATACAAGATCAATATATCTTCACATCCTCAACAATGTTATGGTGGTTTCAATTTCTCATGTCAATTTTAAAAGTGTTATTGAATCATTCTGCCCCACTTTCTCAATTAAATTAAAATTTTAGCACATTGTATAAGTAGACCCGTGCTTTGTTCATGTTTCAAGTCCAAAGAGCTTTTGTATGCGAGGGCATGTTAGATATAAAATTATTCATGAGCTTTTACGTAACAGCTTAAGCTTTTAGGTTGAATCGATTTTTGACAATAACTGGTTTTCATTTGTAGCGCCAACACCCAGAAAAAAAAAAAAAAAAAAAAAAAAAAANAAGTCTTGAGAAGTGTATATGTTGAATGAATAAATGGAATAATGTAATCTCTCTATATAGGATTTTATTGTGCAATATGCACCTTTTATTGAGATAGAGAGAAAACTTTATATGAATTCAAACTTAGAGTCATAGCCAAAGTACCAAAAAAGTTATGGCATGGGGATACTGATATGCTCCAGTTTCCATGTTCAGCATATGGAGTGCATTATTTCGCTAGCTAGTTTGCTACTTGATTGGCTCCGTAGTATGTCACTCAGAGAAGAAAAGTATATTTACACACTATAATTCATGAACTATACACGACGTTCTACATGAGTTCACAAAATTTGATTTTAAATGGCACACTTGGAATTATTTTTCATTAACTCAAATTCTGCAAGCTGATATAGTTCTGTGGAGGTTGTTAATGAAATAAGTATATTATGATTGCTCCTTTTAAATTAAGTCCCCAAAGCCAATATCAAGATAGAAAGTTAAGGGAAAAAGCTAAACAGCCCACGTAACGCAGATACGTAGTTTGTTTCAAAGTATTTACATCAATGTAAAATTTTCAAAAAAATGATTTTCTTCATTTAATCATTATAAACCTAAAATATTTCATTTATACTACTTAGTTTATAATATAACTTTTTATATTTATATATTTTGGTTGAATCAGATGGCATAGCACTTGCAATTTGGCTTTTCTCATTACTTTTCTCATTTTAAGGTTAATTAGTTGAATTCATATCCATATAGTGTAGAAGAAGAGTTCCAACTCAATAGAGTATACTCCTAGTTATAAAGTTAGTCTCTTCATCTCCTTGTCCCGTTTGAATCTAATTCACTAAATGTGATCTAGTAGTGAGGAATTTGAATAGTTTGTAGGAGGTTAGAGGTTTGAGCCTCCATGCTATTATGTAATAAAAAAAAAAAATTCACATTGTGTAATTTTTTGAAATATTGTGATACAAATTTTGCCTATACAGTCATGTTGCTAAGCAACATGACCGGGTCATATTAAAGAAATCTCAACCCTTCATTTTAATTTAACATCATCTAATGGCTATTATTGTGCCACCTCACCATTTTATTAAAAAAAAAATTCTCCCCCCTTTTCACTTTTTCTCTCCCGCACATGCTTCCTCCCAAATTTTTTCTGCTTCCTTTCCTCTTTCTCTCCCCCAGGTATCTTTGTCTAAGCTTGAAAGACCTATGGAGAGAGTCAAAGACTGGTTGGAAGCAGTACATACTACACGCATCCCTTGTGCTGTTGTTTCAAGTCTTGACAGCAGAAACATGGTTGAAGCCTTGGAACGAATGGGGCTCAATAAGTATTTTCAAATTGGTATTAATTGAGAACTGAAAATGAGACCTATTCTTGTAATAGTGAGTCTACTTGCTTAATAAACATGAAACTTTCCGAATGAGTAATTTTGGTTCAGATAACAAACTCTGCTTGAACCTTGGATTTTCAATTCGTTCTACAGTTATAATATACTTAAATGAGATGGTTAGTTGATTTGGGATGGAGCCACTTTTTCTCATGAAAAATTTGTTGTTCGGTTTAACTTCTGGTCGATATAGAGAATGTGGGAGAGAAAGAGGAAAGGAAGGGAAGCAGAAAAATCTGGCAGGAAGCATGTGCGGGGGAGAGAAAGTGAAAAGGAAGGAGAATTTTTTTTTTTTTTTATAAAACGGTGAGGTGGCACAATAATAGCCATTAGATGATGTTAAATTAAAATAAAGGGTTGAAATTTCTTTAACATGACCCGGTCATGTTGCTTAGCAACATGACTGGATGCGCTCCCGTTTGTAGGAGGTTAGAGGTTTGAGCCTCCATGCTATTATGTAATAAAAAATAAAAATTCACATTGTGTAATTTTTTGAAAAATTGTGATACAAATTTTGCCCATACAAGTAATACTATTTTATCATAAAAAAAATCCGTTGGAATTTTATTAAAATTTAAAGTAGTTATTAGATGAAACAAACTGGTAAGGACGATATATTTATTCAAGGGCAATTATAAGTCCATGCAACAAAACTTTGCCTACCAAATATTTTTTAATATATTTTTTACTATATACCTCTAAGTCTAACCACACAATGCATAATATAATATTGTATATGGTAGGACTGGCCCAATTCCATATTGGCTTTCCTTACCAAACTCTTTTAACACAAGTACACACAGAAAAACTGCTCCAGCGATCTCCTAAAAACATTGAGGTAAGCTGAATCAATCTATCTATGACCTAAAAAAAATAATCTTTATGGTATAGATCTCTGCTATGACGGATTCAGCTGAATCAATTCCTCGTCGTAGAGACTCAATAAGGGGCCAGAAAATTTATCATTAACGCATTGGATCAGCAGTCTCCCAGACTCTACTCTGTAGCATTCTATCTTTTCTCCCAACCAAAGACGCTGTTGTCACAAGCATTTTCTCCAAAAGGTAGAGACTACTCTGGACTTTTGTCCCAATTCTCGACTTCGGTGATGAATTTGTTTTCCGCCAAGTGAAACATCTTCAATGGAATAACCAGCAGCGACGAATCCATATAAGGTTTCAACAGTTTGTGTACTCAGTTCTGGGTGCGCGTGACACAGAACACATCAAAAGGTTTGGCCTCAAATGTGATTATCCGAGCTGCTCATGGGTTAGCGAACCGATTAGGCGAAAAGTACAGGAACTTGATCTTTGCTTATACCTGAGGACGAAGTTCCCTCTGGTTGTGCACATCTGAGCTTTGAAACGCCCCTGATTATTTCTTCTCAAATATATTGGTGTTTCTTTTTCTCAAGAATTTTTCTCTGTTTTTGAAGAATTTTTTTAAACAATTTTCTGTGTAGAGGCCATTTATAGGTAGAGCCAAAGATAAATTGGTGTAGCTGATAGGTTATTCTTCTCCCATTTGCAGGCTGTAGAGCCAATTTTGGCAATGGTATGGGTCAGCAGGGCTGTGGTGTGGTGCAGGGTAGTGGAGCTATGCGCAAGAAGCAGGGAGCCTGCTCATTGTGACATTAGTTGTAAATGATTAAAGGCTGGTGGTTGCTGATTACCAGAAGGAGGAGTGGGTGGTGACAATACTATAGAAGGAATAGTTGGTGGGCGTCTCTCCAATGGTGGTATTTTCTTATACATCAGCCATAAGAAAACCAAATAGAACAAATTCTTCAGAGTAACCATTGGTTAGTCCTTGATTGCACACACCAAAGAGCAAGATTTGAAGTTTTATAATCGAGTATCGTTGAAGATTTTGAATAATTATTAGGAAAAAACTGGTTGTTGTGCTTTCGTAGGTTGTTAATGATAATATGCATTGTAAAAATAACATTTGTACATACAATTTGCAAAATTTAAATTATCCCATAATCAATTGACCCTAGGTGCCTGCGAGATAGGAAATGGGCAAAAATCCTATAATCAATTGGGTCTAACTTTAAACTTACTGGTAACAAGGCCACACAGTAGTACATGACAAATCTTACTTTCAATCAGAAACAGTACCGCACTTTCTACCACACGTTATCAATCAATTGAAAGTAGGCATTCCTCCATGATCTGTATAAGAATAAAGGACCAACAAATCCCCAAAATCCCACAATAAATCCGAATGCCATGCTCACATAAAACCAATCTATTCCATGCCCGTCACCTTCTTTGTACTTGTTATCAACATCTGGAATTGCATCTTGTGTATGGCAGTTATTGAGAAGTGGAGGACCGCACAGATGATTGCCAATAAAGCTAGACTTTTCAAAGCTTTGCAACTGAGTTCCTGTTGGGATTTTCCCCTTCAAATTATTACAAGACAAGTTCAAGTTGCTTAAAAAGGTCAAATTCGCTATGCTTGGAGGAATTTCACCAAAAAGTTGATTCTTTGACAAATCAAGAGACTCTAATGTTCTCATATTGCCAATGCTTTCAGGAATATTGCCAGTTAAAAGATTTTTAGACAAGTTCAATGATAGCAATGCTGACAAACTTGTAATTTCTCTTGGTATTTCTCCTGATAATCTGTTATCTGAAAGGTCAATACTTCTCACAAGGCCGAGAATAGTACTGTATTCCATATAAACTCCTTTCATACGTAGGATTGCAGTAACTATGGAGGATTTTGTGCCATTTTTATCTTTACAAAGGATGCTTGAATTTGAACTCCTATCCTTTATCGTCATGGCATTCAAATGATAGAAACATTTTGGTATATGTCCAGCCAAGTTGTTTTGTGCAAGGTCCAAGACTTGAAGAAACTTTAGTGTGCAAATTTCTGGGGGAATCTGACCAAAAAATTTGTTGGATCCAAGTCGAAGTATCTTCAAATTCATGATCCTCCTTCCAATCCATGATGGAATGGTTCCTGAAATTTTATTCTCTCCAAGGTCCAATGATATCAATTGACTAGAATTCTTCAAGAAGAGGGGGAATTTTCCTGAAAGTTTGTTGTTGCCAAGTTGCAATGACTTGAGCCCAACTAAGGATCCCAAGGATGTGGGAATGTTGCCAGTAAAAAAGTTGTTTTCCAA
>QAOA01004975.1:13461-24188 GCA_003255065.1 Cercis canadensis
CAAATGAAGACTAACAATAGAAGTCAAATTTCCTATGTCACCTGGAATTGTCCCACGCAAATTGTTGTGGGCAAGGTTCAGAGACTTGAGATGACTAAGACTGTATAACCAATTAGGGATGGAAGATATGAACGAATTACTAGATAAGTCAAGATTTTCAAGCAGAGTGAGGTTTTGAATACCATCTGGAATTGGACCTTGGAAGTGATTGCCATATAATTGAAGAGAAATCAATTCTCTGAGTCCAAATATCCACTTGGGGATAAAAGAAGCCTGGAAGTAATTAGTGTGGGAAAGATCAAGGATGACAAGAGATGAGAAGTTAATGCTGGATGGTTGATTGCGATAATGAACAGGACAACCATACAAATGTAATTCCTTCAAAGCTGGAAGTTTGTGTGTAACCCAAAACCAATCAGAAGCTTCAGATAGGTTTGTGTAACTCAAATCAAGATATTCCAGGGAGGAGAGACTGGACAGCCATTGAAGATTTTCTACAGAGAGTAATAATTCATCCCAATAATAAGGATGAATTCCAAGGTCAAGATAAAGCAAATTTGTGAGGTTCCCAATTTCATAAGGAATTTTGCCATTAAACTTTGGTGTGTTGTAAGTAGTTTTGAGGTCGAGATAGAGCAAATTGGAAAGGTTTCCAAGTTGATGAGGAATTTTCCCACTAAATCCTGCTACAGAAAGGTTAAGATATGTTAAGCTCCTCAATGATCCTATAAAACTGGGAATTGGCATACCTCCAAAATCATTGCCACTCAAGTCCAGGTGGTTCAAGTGCTTCAAATCAAGCAAAGAAGGATTTATCTTGCCACCAAATAGAGATCTCTCGTAAGCTTCTGCTTGCTCATAGTAGTTAGACCCTTGAAAAGAAGAAAAAGAGCTTCTAAGGTGGAGCTCAAGGACATGGCCGGTTACGTTGTTGCAGACAACACCTTCCCATGTACAGCAATCCCTATTGCCAGTCCAGGATTGGAGCCTATTCAAAGGATCCGTCAGATTTTGCTTGAACTCAAGAAGAGCTTCTTGCTCACTTGCTATGCATAGAAGCTCAGTGGATCCTTTGGAAATGCAAAAGTCAAAAGTAAGCAAGGTAAAACAGCAAAGCAAAACGAAGATAACAGTACTGGTGGAACCAGCCATGAAGACAGGAATCAAAAGCTTTAATTGTAGTTCTCGTGCACATACAACTCTTAGGACACTGGTATTTATAATGTCACTAGGGGATATAAGCAAGCAGTGGCTAATTAGGCTCCAATTTTCGTTTTTCTTAATTTCGTGTTATTCTTATCTTCCTATATCACTTACTATTACTATATTTATTATTGTTATTATTATATCATTGTAGTTTTATTGCCCTTCACTCAAATTGTGTCACAATATATATGAAGCGTACGTACTTTTTTTCACCCTTTCAATTTTAGATTTCACATATTAACAAGTAAAAAAATTGTTTAAGATCAATTAATTGTAGCACACATTCTATTAATGAATGATGTGTAAATAAATAAATAAAAAATGAATATAAGCTCTGTAGCTTTCTGTGAATTACGAACCAACCATGTGGACACTAAACTTCTTTAAGGAGAGTAGGAGATATCTTGATCCATTCAGTCTTGTAGAAAATTTTCTCCTTCTACCACAACTCATACTGAATAAGTCTATGAAGTGATAGTCTTTTGGGACATGGAGCCTTTGACTAGTTCGTGGGCCGAGATCCAATTATTAACTCAGATTTCTGGTATCTATTACCACTTGCTTCACATGGACCCTTTTTAAATGCTTTTTTAATTAATGGAACCTTTTTGCAACCCCTTCTGTTATTCAAAGTTTTTGACTTTTCTTCTATTGTTTATCATTATCAAATCAAAAAGAGTTATGCTAAATGTTGTTTTTTATATCGTCTAATTTATGTATTTTAGAAAAAATTAATTATTTANAAATCTGAAAAGCTAGAGCATGCACTCACCAAATCTAACTGTGTAGAGTATAAATGGTAACATTATGGTCACGTGTTAGGGGAACTTAAGTGCGTTGAACATCATATTGTGAACATTAAAAAATAAAATAAAAAATACATGAGTTGTGTGCTAATAAACGCAAGATAAATATACCTTTTTATATGGATATGTATTTACTTTTCCAAAGTAAAAAAGAAAGATTACAAATCAACCATACGTTAAAAGAAGGCTAAATTATACATTAAGTTCCTGAATTTTTACATGGTTCTTTTTTAATTAATTTTTGTCTTTGTAGTTTCAATTGCTTTAATTAAAGCTTTTAATTTTTAAATTTTTAATGGAGTCTAAAACGTTAAAAGTGTTAAGGGAAATTGTTGACATGTAAAAAATATATTACAGTAGACTTATTCTTAATGACATGGCAATGAGATTGTTGAGGTGGAAAAATTATTGATGACATAAACAGTAGTCTCTTAAAAGGAAAAAATTAAAAATTAAAAATTAAAAAAAAAACCTTCTTCGTCCTCGGAACACATGGAAGAAGCTACCGGCTTTGGAGGGAAACACCTTCTTTATCTTTGATTCATCTTCGTTAATTGCAGACCCAACACCTTTGGGCTTTGATTTTCTCTCTATATCCAAAAAAAAAAAAAAAAGGAAATATCTTTTTTCCTTAAGACCTTTCACGTAATCTTTTGGTCAAGAGTCAACCCAACACCTGTGGAATAATATTTTTTCTGTGTGCTGTGGTGAAAAGAGGAACAAGAGAAACTGGTAGAAGAAGAGGGCAATTTTTGGGGTTCACAAATTTCAGATACCAGTTGCCTTGTTGACCACGATCCATGTTCCCTGCTGGTACATCCATGAACGAGTTCTTTTCTTTACCTTATATATAGTTTTTTGTCTAAGATTTTCTGTTAAACTATTTTACATGTCATTAATAACTTCTTGACATTAATATATATTTTATGTACCACGTAGACATAATCAAAATTAGTTTAATAGTTAAAGTAGTAATATTTTATGATCAAAGTCATATATTCTCTTATTTAAACAGTGATATAGTATATCTTTTGAAGTACGGTAAAATTGTATATATATTTTTTATTTTTTAGTTATAGTGGGACCAACTTTGCTACTGGCTTCGTTATATATTTCTACATCATTTTATTAGATGTAAATATAATTTACGACAGTAACATCGTCTAGGAGATAACGGCATAACTCTTTTTGGACCCAATTGAAAACTAAAATTATTTTAGGTCAAATTGAAAAGGCAAGGACGAAAATGAAAAGGAATGTAAAATTCAAGGATATAAAGTGTAATAAGACTGGTATTCAGATGATTAACGATTTCCATATTAAGAATTATAGTTGGATTTCAATTTATAAAGAGTCAATAACACTGGCAACCACCATGCCTTTCCTATATCAGAAAATGGCAGCTAAGTGTTAAATAACTAATGCTAATATCTCATAGCGTAGATGGTTAATATTTTGAAGTGTACATGAGTGATTCAACAAAAGTCCTTTGCTCTCACTATCAATTTTCTGTAAGAATGGTTGACTGAAATGCATTTAGGCATGTTATAGGTAATATTGTGCTTTATATGAACAATTTTAAGAGGGATTGATATGCCAGATATTGAAGCTAAATCAATTGGCTAACTTCTGCAAGATTACAAGTTTAATCCGCTAGCTATCTTTTTAAATATAAAATTTACTGGCTATCTAATTATACAAAAACTGATCATCACATAAAACTATTGGTAACAGAACCAACAGTACTACATGAAGAATCTTACTTTCAATCACCAACAGTACCTCACTTTGTACCACATGTTATCAATCAACTGAAACTAGGCATGCCTCCATAATCTATATAAGAATCCCCAAAATCCAACAACAAATCCAAAAGCCATGCTCACATAAAACCAATCTACTCTATGACCATCGCCTTCTTTGTGAATTTTATCAACTTCAGGAATTACACCATGTGTATAGCAATTGTTGAGAAGTGGAGGACCCCACAGATCATTGCCAATAAAGCTAGACGGTTCAAGACTTTGCAACTGAGTGCTTGTTGGGATTTTCCCCTTCAACTTAGGCACTTTGACCTAATAATTAGTGTTTGTAGACTTATTTACCTATATGCAATAAGGTGAAAGTTATATACCGAAATATTATAGTTTTAGAAAAATTAAAAATAATAAAAAAAAAAAAAGCTGCTAGATGGCGTGGGCCCCACCGGACATCCCAGGGGACCCACGACACGTCCCAATAGAACACGCCAGGGGACCCACGGAGTGTCCAGCCTTGTCTGATGTGGCAGCTTTTCTCAGCCTGGACACGCCGCCCGAGTGGTGGCACGTTCCATTGGGACACGCCGTGGGTCCCCCGGCGTGTTCGGTGGGGCCCGCTAAGTCCAGCTTTTAAATTTTCAATTTTCCTAAAATTATAATATTTCGGTATATGTCTTTCACCCTATTACATATAGGTAAATAAGTCTACAAACACTAATTATTAGGTCAAAGTGCCCTTCAACTTATTATATGACAACTCCAACTTGCTTAATTACAAAGCTCAAATTTGCTATGCTTGGAGGGATTTCTCCAACAAGTTGATTCCTTGAGAAATCGATGGACTCTAATATTCTCATATTTGCTTGCAGCCCGCTATTAGTGTATTTTCCCATCATTTCTGCAAAACAATTGCAATTTAAATCCCAATCTTAAACCAGAACGGTTAACATTTTTAAAAAACAATTACAAAATAATTTAGGAAATTTAGAATTACCACAATAGCCTTCTGGCATGATAGTGTCATACTGATCATATATCATGATTTAAAGCATAGCAGTCACCTGTCACCTACATCATGACTTCAACTCTATTTGGGCAAATGTGCTATGGCCAAAGCTTACCATAATTCATGATGCAATTTACCCAAACACACTTGTAACGGTAACAATTCAGCTTTTGGACTTGCAACAACTATTGGAGAGCTTTCAAAATCTTTCCCAAACACACCCCCGCTTACTTTTTTTTTTTTTAAGACCTTCAATCATTCTCTCTTATATTTATGTTGATATAATTCACATAAAAAAGATACTATAACATTGATGAAATAATAAAAGGCATATTTTTAGTTAGATAAAAGTTTAGGAGGTAGGTATATAATTTATTCCCGCAAAACAAGGCACACTGTAATTAGTATATACCTACCAACATTCAAACCGAATACATTTTGGTTGATGTAACTCTAACCTACTAACCAACCCTTGTTGGCATGAAGTAATAGCGAAGAACAAATAAAAGAAAAATATATCCATACAATAAATAAAATAAAATTAATGTTTAAAATATGACATGTCTCACTGTAAAATACCAGATTGAACAAGAACAGAGAAGAATTCCATATTAAAGGGAGAGACGAGAGAAAGAGAAAGGGAATAGAAGAAATGCTTGTATATTCAGTCAAAGAGCTACAATACATCAGTAGAGTTTATATAAAGGAATAAAAGGCTAACTGACTACAGCTAATCTAACTATGATGGTTATAATACAACTTCAGATGTAACTAACTAATTTAATCATAGTTAACTAAACTAACTAACTGTGGTTAACTAACTTACTATGTCAGTCAAACCAGTCAACTAACTAAACTTGCATTACAAGATTATAAATAATCTGTATAGCCCCCTTTCAAGTTGGAGTTTGTGAGTGATGAAAATCCACCAAACCCAACTTGGACACAATGAAGGTGAACTGAGGTCCAGCAAGGTTTTTGGTGAAGATGTCAGCTAGCTAATGTTTGGTAGAGTTGTGTCTAGGAAGAACAAAACCTGCCTTGTATTTATCGCGAACCAGATGACAGTCTATTTCAATGTGCTTTGTGCGCTCCTGAAAAACTGGATTAGCAGTGATATGCAAAGCTACCAAATTATCACACCATAATGAAATAGGTAAAGGACTGTGTATGTGAAAGTCTTGTAAAATATAACTAATCCAAGTGAGCTCACAAACAGTGGTTGCTAGGCTGCGGTATTCTGCTTCTGCTGAGGACCTGCTGATAGTAGACTACTTCTTGGTTTTCCAAGAAATTAAAGAGGGTCCTAAGAATACACAGTAGCCAGTGATGGACCTTCTTGTATCTTTGCATGCAGCCTAATCTGCATCACAGTAACTGGTAAGGGACATATTAGTGGCAGAAGGAAAGAACAAGCCCTGGGAAGGGGTGCCTTTGAGGTACTTGAGCACATGAATGGCGCCATTCCAGTGTGCTTGAGTGGGAGAATGAAGGTATTGGCTCAGCTATTGAACCGCATGAGTGATGTCAGGCCTGGTGAGACCAAGGTAGAGCAATCTGCCTACAAGCCTCCGAAATCTTTCTGGTTCATGCAAGGGAGCTCCAACAGAGGAAAAATGTTGCCCCTTTGGTAAAGGTGTAGCAACAGGCTTAGCCCCAAGCAGACCAGAATCTTGGAGAATATCTAAGACATATTTCCTTTGGTTGACATAGGTGCCAGAGGGTCCACGAGCACTCTCAAGGCCTAAAAAATATTTAGCAAACTCCATGTCCTTGATGGTAAAAGTGGTATGAAGGAATTGCTTGACCTGCTGGATATCATGGTCATTTGTGCCAGTAACTAGGACATCATCAACATAAACAAGCAGTGCTAAGAAGAAATTGGATCTAGTCATGGTGAACAGGAAGTGGTCATGTGCACTTTGTGTAAAACCATAGGTCTGAAGTTTAGTACAGAATTCAAGGTTCCACTGACGGGAAGCCTGTTTCAAGCCATAAAGAGATCTTTTCAGTAGACAAACCTCATTTTGCTTGGCTGTGTGGTATCCTTGTGGAGGTTGCATGTACACTTCCTCATTTAGATAGCCATGTAAAAAGGCATTATTAATGTCTAATTGGTGCAAGGGCCAATTCTGGGCAGAAACAATGCCTAAGAAAATTCGGACAGTGACCAACTTAGCCACAGGTGAGAAGCTGTCTTTATAGTCTACTCCTTCAATCTGATGGTAGCCTTTGGCAACCAGCCTGGCTTTGTAACGATCAACAGTCCCATCAGGCAGATATTTCACCTTGTAAACTCATTTGGAACCAATGGCCTTCTTGCTAGGAGGTAAAGGGATCAAGTCCCAAGTGTGATTGGATTCGAGTGCCTTTAGTTCAGTGTTCATAGCCTCAACCCATTTGTCATGTTTGCTAGCATGATAATATGAATGGGGTTTAGGGACAGTGGTCACTTTGGCAATAAATGACATGTAAGACTCAGTAAAAAGTGAGAAATGATAATAAGGAAAGGTGAGGGGAGTATAGGCAGAGGAATCATTAACTGATGTAGCAACAACAACTCGTAAAGTAGGAGAAACAGTCACATGAGAGACAAAATCTTGTAGCCAAGTGGGTTTGAACTTTGGTTGAGAGCTTTGTCTATGAGTAGGAAGAGGAAGATCAGGGAGTATAGGAAAAGGAGGTGGTGCATGTGTGCCTGCTGTGGAGGACAAGGGTGAAACAGGAGGAATGGAGTTTTGGTTCTCAGAACCAACAGCAAGAAGAACAAAAGAGGTCGGTGGGGTGAGTGGTGTTGTTGGCAGAGGAGGGGAATCAAAATTATCAGAATCATGGAAAGGAATTGGTAAAGAGATACCACTGTCATTGGAAGGAGCAGTGGCAAAAGGAAAAATATTTTCATGAAACACAACATCTCGAGAAGTGTAAAATTGATGAGAATCTAAATCATAAACTCTATATGCCTTTTGACCTGTGACAAAGCCCAAAAATATGCACTTATAGGCTCTGGTTGCAAATTTATCCTTGTGAGAATGAGTGTTGGTGACATAACATAGGCAACCAAAGCATTTCAATAAAGAATAATCTGGTTTCTTGTTATGCAGAAGCTCATAAGGAGTCTTCCATTCCAAAAATTTAGTTGGTAAACGATTGATGATATAGGCAGCCATTAAAAGTGAATGACCCTAAAACTTAATAGGCAGATGAGCTTGAAACATCAAAGCTCTAGCAATTTGTAAAAGATGCTTATGCTTTCGCTTAACAATGCCATTTTGCTGGGGAGTATAAGCACAACTCTTATGATGCATAATTCCTAATTCAGATAAAAGTTTGGTGTTTATGAGTGAGTAGAAAAACCCAAGTTGCTCTACTGCAATCATCCACCACAGTAAGCATGTAATGTGCACCATTAATAGAGGTTTTACTATAAGGTCCCCACAGATCTATATGCATGAGGTCAGAAGGAGATTCTGATTCGGAGTTACTGAGGGGAAAAGGTAATTGATGCTATTTTGATTTATGACAAATGTCACAAGAAGAAAGTAGTGTGATATCCATCCCTTTCAAAAAGGAGATATGTTGTAATGCCTTCAAAGAGGCATGGCCAAGTCTGTTATGCCACAAGGTTTTAGAATTTTTATTCAATTGACTAGTAGCAGTACAAGGTGGATTGAAAGAATTACAGATTGAATTAAAAGAAGATTTGACTAAGTCAATCTGATTATTACAGGAAATAAAAGAAGTAGCAATATTGCGAAATGAAGATTTGTCTAGAATGTATAAGTTCCCTACCACTTTACCAATTGCTATAACAGCTTCAGTTAGAGGGTCCTGCAGAAGACATTTGTCAAGAAGAAAAACAAACTTAATCTGAGCAGTTTTGGATAATTTTCTTACTGAAAGAAGATTAAACTTGAAGCTAGGAACATAGAGAGCTTCAGTCAAAATAAGAGTAGGGCTGAGATGAACATCACCAATTTGATGCACTAGCTTAGCAGAACCATCAGGTAAATAGACAAGAGTGATTTGTGTTACTGGTTTTGGGTTATGTAAAAGATCTGAGTTAATGCACATGTGGTTTGATGCCCCTGTGTCCACTATCCAAGTTCTAGGATTCATATTATCTACAATGTGTAAAGCAGAATGAAGAGTAGAATTGGAGATGTTACCTGCAAAATCCTCAATATGAGCAAAATTGACATGATTCCCTTCGTAATTTCCATGTCCTTTCATCATTTTTGAGAGTTCCTGTTGAATTAGTTCTGCCAAAGATGCTCTTGGATCAAAGTTTTTCTCTGCAACGTTGGTCATGTTGGCATCTAAGGGATTATTAGCTAGATTGGCCACATGCTTGCCTCCCATTGCTTGAATGCGTTGCCCCTTAAGCTCCTTATACCAATCTGGATATCCATGCAACTTGAAGCAAGTATCCCTAGTGTGACCACCAATATTACAGTGAGTACAGGACAACTTTTCATATTTTTCGTTTTTCTTTTCATTGTAATTTGGCTTCTTATGATTTCCTCTGCCAAAACCAGTTCCAATGCCTCTTCCCATTGGGGTTCTTGCTAACATAGCTGAATTCTCAACCTTCCCTGCCAAGTTAGTGTGAACCTCACGTTACTTTTCAATGCGTAAGGTCATTGAGGATGCCTTATTCACTGAAGGCAAGGGGTCCATTACCAAAATTTGGTTCCTGACATGGTCAAAATCATCACTAAGCCCCATTAAGAACTGTAGTAGCTTGCTGGAGTGTGCAAGATCAGCAACTTTCTTTGTAACATCACAGGTGCAGTTCTTACATGTACATTTTGGAATTGGTTGTACACAATCCAACTCATCCCATAGCTTCTTTAGTGCTGTGAAATATTTGACCACTTATTGGTTTCCTTGAGAAATGATGCTTATTTCTCTTTGAATTTGGTAAATCTGTGGTCCATTAGATTCACCAAACCTTTCTTCCAATTCCACCCAAAGCTCTCTAGCAGTTGATGCATAGAGAAAAGCTTCCACTATTTCTTTAGAAATGGAGTTCAGGATCCATGATCTAATCATGCAATCCACACGAATCCAATGATCAAGCTCAGTTGATCCTTCTTCAAGTATTCCATACCTTTCATCGATGAATCCGAGCTTCATCTTTGCTCCCAAAGCTATTTTAGTTGATCTACTCCTTGACACGTAATTGTTACCTGCCAGATGAGTTGTCACCAATTGCATTCCAGGATGATCTGAATTTGCTAAATCCATGGGATCACCACCATTGACGCTGCTCGATGCTTCTTTGTTCGTCGATGCAATTTCGATTTCCATCTTCCTAGTCAATCAAGAAATGTCTTTCACCAAATCTATTTCTGAATCAACAGATTGAACACACTTGCAAATCTAGATCGATTTGCTCTGATACCATGTAAAATACCAGATTGAACAAGAACATAGAAGAATTCCAGATTAAAGGGAGAGACGAGAGAAAGAGAAAAGGAATAGAAGAAATTCTTGTATATTCAGTCAAAGAGCTACAGTACATCAGCAAAGTTTATATAAAGGAACAAAAGGCTAACTGACTACAGCTAATCTAACTATGACAGTTATAATACAACTTCAGATGTAACTAACTAATTTAATCATAGTTAACTAAACTAACTAACTGTGGTTAACTAACTTACTATGTTAGTCAAACCAGTCAACTAACTAAACTTGCATTACAAGATTATAAATAATCTGTACACTCACTTCATGAATTTATTTTCAGAATCCAAACTTAAGAGCGAAGAACATTTAAGGAGTGGAGTTGAAGCAATTATAAAGGTAACCGACATATCATATGTATCCTATGAGTTCCTCCGATTCCTGTAAATTCCTCTTTAGAACTTGTTAAACGTACAAATGATGTGCATGATGCATGTCGCAACGTCCCTTTTCAGGAGCGCGAAGCGGAGCGGCGAAACT
>QAOA01004976.1:7493-63678 GCA_003255065.1 Cercis canadensis
TTTTTTTCAATGGCTAAAACTTGTAAAAGAAGCACAACATGCGTCACTGTAGTGATAAAAAACTTGGTAGGTTTATTCAACATATTGATATGAGGGGATTTATTCGGTACAGTCTGGAGTTGCATGCCTTCAAATTTTGCTCCTTGTATGTTTTTGATGAGGTAACGAGTACAGAAAAATTATTTGGTTTGTTTCTCCTTTTCTATTGAAGTTATAAGTATTCCCCATTTTGTACTTGTTCAATTTGTGTTTCTTGTGTAACTGCTGTTGGGAAATGATGTGATGTTTCAGGTCTCGTCATGGAGTAATTTTTGAAACACTTGGATCACTTTTATTTTTGCTTCGAACTGGAGCACGAGATGCATACAGACAGTTTTTCGGGGATGCCATGTTAGTCATTGAAGGTAAACATGTGGACATCATGAACTACAACACGCAGTTGATCTATCTGTTCTAATCTGATGCCTTCCCGTCAGATATAATTATATGATTGCTTAAATTGAACTTTTGTTAGTCTCCTTTCATGGGGCCCCCTTTTTTGTTACAAGGGAAATATTGGGGGGGGGGGGGGGGGGAATATAAAANTATAAGATCTTCTATTTTTAGGTTCTCTCTGTCAAAAGTCATTGCCAAAATTCATTTCAAATGATAAAGTTATAATGTATTTTGTCTTTACAGATATTTTACATGTGGCTTCACACTGCCTTGACAATGCAAGCATTACAGGATCCACTAGGGTGACATTGAAGTGTTTTTGTGAGTCGTTTACTGAAATATTTTCTGATCCTAATCATATTGGTGATCTCCCAGCAAGTAACAAACCAGTTGATGGGTCTGGTATATTGATTGACCTGAGTGGCAAAAGTAGATGGGAACCTTTTGCAACTTGGATTTTAAAGCTTCTCTGTAAATTCCTAACTGAAGGAACACTTTATGTTGAAGGGTTGATCAGTGCGTCATTTGTTTCTGCTGCATGTTCTCTTTTATGCTATGGGGGTGCTGATCTGCATATGGTGGGTAATGGTTACTACTTACTACAAATGTATGTGTGCGTGTATGAGCTTGTTGATGAAAATGGAATTCAAGTTGTTTACCTCAATTTGTATAAATAATTGTCTGACAATTATGGCTTTCTGGAAGGCATGTTTTGACTTTGCTCGCATCATTGGAACGGTGACAAACTATGATATCATTCCTTATGAGAATTTAATACAATCGATATCTACTATCTTGAGTGAGGACAAAGAGGGGCTTCCTGTGTTCAGGTTTGAATATGTTTACTTTTGTATTTTTGGTTTCTTATGATTGAGCTTTAATAATAATAATCTCTGGATGCCTCCCTCGTGAATGATTTGCTGATAGAAGTTTGCTTCCAACTAACAATTGAATTGCAGCTTGCAATGCGTTTGTCATATAATTTGCACTACTAGATTGAATATGTTTCATGTTTCAATTGATTTGCAATGCTTGAAATTTTTTATGTGGACCAAAAAAAATTACTCAATAAATTATTTACTTATTTCATTTACAATGTTAACAATGGGCTCACCTGCAGAAACATGGCTTATGATTCATCCGTGGGTATTTGCCTCAATGCGCTTTACTCTAGCTGTCCTGAAGATGTTGTCAAATCAACAGCTGCTGATTTAGTTAGTGTATTCATCTTGTCAATGCGGAGAACCAAGAGCGAGGAACTAAAGGTTAATATTAATAATTGCATTTCCTTTGAACAATTGAGTTTAACCTGGGTGCTATTCATCTCTTTTTCTGGAAGCTTATAGATCTGAGGCAGTAAATTGTTCAGGGGATCTAACAGTGTTCTTTTTTAGGTTGCATTGTGCAGTGCATATGCTAGGATTGCTAAGGTTTGCCCCCCTCATATCTGGCAGCCAGAATCACTTATTTTTGCACTCTGCCATCCAGAGCCATTCTTTCCTTTGATAAAGTGCTTTCAAGTTGCTCTATCTACCCTTGGTCCTAATCTTGTTGGGGGAATGCTTGGAAACAATAAGACTTTGACCATGTTAGATGGTAAATCAATAGAAAGCATGAGGCTTGGACAAAAGAGGCCCATTCAGGATTTGGATAGTTTAAAGATCAAACGGCAAAAATTGAAAGAAGAAATTGTTGCCAATGCCTGTCTTGAGGCTGAATGTAAATATAGTCATATAGTTTCTTGTCAAAGAGGAGAAGATTATGCTAACCATATGAACAAGTCTCTTCTTTCATTTGTTGAATTATTGCATGCTCCTATCGTCAAACCTGGTTCTTTGAGACCAGATGTTGCATTACCAGCACTTAGCATGCTATGCATTGCCTTCTCCATTTATCCAGAGACCAATCTGTCACTCAGCATCTTTCAGCAGATGTATGCATGGCTTCCTTGGATAGTTGAGCAGGTAAATAGGTTACAGTTGTAAATTTATGTTATTCAATTTATTTCTCTTTTGACAAATTAAATTGTCTCTATATAGGCGAAACAAGAGAATTTAGTTATTGTTGATATCTCCACCTACCTGGAAGGAATTCACAGCATATTGCTTTCCCGAAGTAAGCTTTGGACTTAACCTTCATTAGAACTGTCAATTAAATCCTATTTCTTTCTAGATGGGTATATTACTTTGCCTCTGATTTCTATTAGATGTCAACTAAATTATAAGGACCATGGGGATTCTCTTAATGGTGGGAATTGGATTCTTTAAAGTATAGCTGGTCAAAATTCCCAATAAATGAGCAGTCTAGTTAGGTGTCACTCACCCAAAATCATGCATGTACTTGAAGAAAAAACTATAATGATTTATCAAGAAACTTTTTTTCTTATATAACATTTTTTTGAAGTGCTTGTTAAGTTTGTGTTTTAATATTTGGAGCCTTCTTTATTAAAATGAGTTGAATGATTGTATCTTCTGTAGATTATCTTAAGTGAGAGGTGAGTGTTAAGTTTCTTAACACCGTAGACTGGTGATAGAAAAAATTATATTGTGAATTTCCTGAATCTATACTTCATGTTTATTTTATACTTGTCACTTATATCAGTTATTTCTGCTTAACCAGGCGCTTCTTTCATAGAGAAGAAACTGTCACAACACGAGAATGATGATGCAGATCTTATACATGTGGTGCTAAAACTTCCCTGGACTCATGTGCTTCAGGCTATTGATCATCATGGTCAATGGAAAACAAAATGTCTTTCACTTCAAGTTGCATCTAAGCTAGGTCCAAGCTTGAACTATGAAGTTGTTCTTGAAGTTTTGGATTTGGGTCTTCATGATGAAGCTGAAGAAGTTAGGATTGAAGCTGTCATTTCTATGCCAGTGATGGTTTTGTGGTCTGGTTTTGGTGTATTATCTTATTTATTCAGAAGGATGGAGTAAGTAAACAGTTGAAGTTGATTTGTTTCACGTATATGATTAAAGTGTATATTGTCAGACTTGTTGGCACATGGACCATTTTTCATATTTTAATAGCTTGGAGGCATATGCTTTAAGAAAAGTATTTTGTTCTGCTTTGAGTCCATTCCGTTAATGTCTAGACAGATTAATTTCTCCATCGTTATGTTTGCGGATAGTCAAGGGAAGATTGAATTTTGGGTGGTAATTTTATAGTATGTTGAGAATAGAAAATATTCTTTCTTTTTAACATGATTGGATCATTCTTCTTTTCTTTGTTTTTCGTTTGAATTCTTTGTTCTGCATGATACTTGCATATCGACTGTAGAATTATGTGGGTGTGTAATAAGCATCAAAATATATGCACAAAGAAACTTTTCTAATATTTGCTATTCCAATTCTTCTGGTTGTTTAATTTTCCCCATATAATCTGCAGGTTCTTAAAGAGAGATAATGAAAAGGTCAAGAAATTTGTTGCCATAACTATTGGACTTCTGTCATGCCTTTATGGATGTAATACAGATGCATCCAGTTCTGATAGAAATCAATGCAAATTATTTCTAAATGTGAAAAATGAAAAAAGTTGTTGGACGGTAGATAGTTTATTGCAAGGTTTCAGGTGTTCAAAATGTGACCGAAATTTCATTTGCAATCATGATGAAGGGCATCCTACAATCATTTCTCCTTCTGGTATGCGTGGAGCGGATGTCAGTTTGGGTTGTAATTTCATTCAACTACAGTCTTTCTTTTTTGAACTTCTTTTTGATGAGTCATCAGAAGATGTCCAAATTTCTTGTGTGGGAGTTCTACATCGGATCCTTGCACATGGAGCTGCAGATATTTTACTCAAAACAAGATCTGAGTGGATAAAATGTGTAGAGTATCTTCTTTTTTGCAGGAGCAAAGCTGTGAGAGAAGCATTTTGCAGTCAGATCAGTTCCTTTGTTCAGGATCATATCTTGAATTTAATATTTGCTGGGGACGACGGCAAAAGCAGGGAACAAATTTTTTTGGATATAATTAAACATGCCATGGCAACAGCTGAAAGTCCCCAGATATTGGAGACTCTTATGGAATGTACAGCAGAAATTATGGTTGCTATCGATATATATAGTCAACTGTTCTTGTGTTCTCTTATACTGTTGGTTGATCAGCTTGATAGCTCACATGTGAGTGTAAGAATGAATTCCTCAAGGTTAATACACAAATCTTGCTATTTCCATCTTAAAGGAGGCCTTGAGCTAATTATTTCTAAAGTTGTTCATATTCGTAATGAACTGTTTGATTATCTCTCTGAGAGACTTGCCAGCCGCCCAATATTGGTGAGGGAGTTTGCAGAAGCTGTTTTTGGTGTTGAGACTGAAGAACTTATCAAGAAAATGATCCCTGTTGTTCTTCCAAAGCTTGTGGTGTCTCAGCAGGAAAATAGTCAAGCAGTTGACACGTTATACGAGCTGGCCAAGTGTTTGAACACTGATATGGTGCCTCTAATAGTTAACTGGCTGCCAAAAGTGCTTGCTTTTGCTCTTCATCGAGGAGATGGAAGACAGTTACTTGCTGCCGTGCACTTTTATCACGCACAAACTGGTTCTGACAAGCAGGAAATATTTGCAGCTGCATTACCTGCACTTTTAGATGAACTTGTATGCTTTGTGGATGGTGGTGATTCAGATGAGATAAGCAGAAGGTAACTTGAGTGATCTGGAATTGATGTTAATTTGGTTCGTCTTTCTTTGTGGATGTACTTTTTAACTTTAAGTGTTGTTGAAAACTTCGAAATTCCCCTACAGAATTCATATGCATTGCAGTGTATGTGCATGGTGTTTGAATGTTTCATATAATATGGGGTCATAATATTGGGACTTTTGGTTAACATCTGCTGCCTGGAAGTTTATCCGGGTGGCTCAGTCATTTAGCCATATAAAATAAGGGGTTACAATGGTAATTACCTAACAACTACTGAGTATATACTATATAAAACTCAAAATTTAGTATAGATTATAAATAATGTAAATTTTGGAGTGCATGGGTTTTATTTGTTAACTACAAATTATTCTTGTATTTGTTTGCAGGTTAGCAAGAGTGCCTCAGATGATTAAAGACATTGCTAAAGTTCTGACTGGTGGGGAAGATCTTCCAGGGTTTTTGAGGAATCACTTTGTTGGCCTTCTTAACAGCATAGATAGAAAAATGCTCCATGCAGATGATTTTTTGCTACAAAGACAAGCTTTGAAGCGTATTGAGATGCTTATAAAAATGATGGGTTCTCATCTTGGTACTTATGTCCCAAAGGTGATGGTTCTCCTTATGCATGCTATAGGTAAAGAGTCACTTCAAAAAGAGGGTCTATCTGTCTTGCTTTTTTTCATTGAGCAGTTGGCTGAAGTGTCACCATCTAGCATTAAGCATATAATTTCTCAGGTTTTTGCTTCCCTTCTTCCTTTCTTGGGGAGAGACAAAGAAAATCCCTCAATACATTTGGACAAAGTGGTAAAAATTTTAGAAGAACTTGTATTAAAGAACAAGGTGATCCTAAAACAGCACATACGTGAATTTCCTCCACTGCCCAGCATTCCTTCTCTGATAGAAGTGAACAAAGCAATTGAAGAAGCCCGTGGGTCAATGACTTTGAAGGATCAATTGCGAGATTTAGTTGATGGCTTAAATCATGAGAACTTGAATGTGAGGTACATGGTAGTGTCTGAGCTGCGCAAACTTCTGAACCTGAGATGGGAGGATGTCACGACTCTCATCACTGCAGAAGCTGGTCCAGATTTGGATGTCTTGAGCTCCTTGATCACATCCTTATTAAGAGGATGTGCAGAAGAATCAAGGACTGCAGTTGGGCAGCGGCTGAAGTTGGTCTGTGCTGATTGCCTTGGAGCACTTGGTGCTGTTGACCCTGCCAAAGTAAAAGGTTTTTCATGTCAACGTTTTAAAACTCAGTGCTCTGATGATGACCTCATATTTGAGTTGATCCACAAGCATCTAGCTCGGGCGTTTAGATCAGCACCTGATACTGTTATTCAAGACTCAGCTGCATTGGCTATACAAGAGCTGCTTAAAATTGCTGGTTGTGAGGCATCACTGGATGAAAATGCTTCAGCTTCTACATCACAGGCACAAAAGGATAAAGAAACTCGGAATGCTGTTGCATCTAAGATTAAGAGAATTGATGGTAGTAGTGGTATGGACAATAGGGGTCAGAGATTATGGGATCGATTCTCTAATTATGTCAAAGAGATTATAGCCCCATGCTTAACATCTAGATTTCAGCTTCCTAACGTGGCTGATCCAACATCTGCTGGCCCTATTTACCGCCCATCTATGTCATTTAGAAGATGGATATTTTTTTGGATAAGAAAACTGACTGCACATGCCACCGGATCTCGTGCAAGCATTTTTAATGCTTGTCGGGGTATTGTGCGTCATGATATGCAAACTGCTATATATTTGCTGCCATACTTAGTCCTTAATGCTGTCTGTCATGGTAATCAGGAGGCACGTCATGGCATATCAGAAGAAGTCCTGTCTGTTCTTGATGCTGCTGCATCGGAGAATAGTGGTGCTGCAGTTCATGGATTTAATGGTGGGCAAAGTGAAGTTTGTATACAAGCTGTATTTACTCTTCTTGATAATCTTGGACAATGGGTTGATGATGTTGAACAAGAGCTTGCCCTTTCCCAGTCATCTCAGTCCTTGGCTTCTAAGCAACAGAAGTCAAAGGATCAAAGTTCAAATTCTTTAACAGATCAGGAGCAACTCCTTGTACAGTGTAAGTATGTTTCAGAGCTTCTATCTGCAATTCCGAAGGTGACTCTTGCTAGGGCCTCCTTTCGGTGTCAGGCTTATGCAAGGTCTTTGATGTACTATGAGTCTTTTGTGAGGCAGAAGTCAGGTGCTTTCAATCCTGCTGCTGAGAGGAGCGGCATTTTTGAGGATGAAGATGTTTCACATCTTATGGAAATATACAGTTGTTTGGATGAGCCAGATGGACTTTCTGGCTTGGCATGTTTGCGTAAATCTTTGAGGTTACAAGATCAGCTATTAATAAATAAAAAGGCTGGGAACTGGGCTGATGTTTTAACTTCCTGTGAACAGGCATTGCAGATGGAGCCTACCCCAGATCAGAGGCATTCAGATGTCCTTAATTGCTTACTAAACATGTGCCACCTTCAGGCAATGGTCACTCATGTTGATGGTTTAATTTCCAGAATTCCTAAGTACAGGGAAGCATGGTGTATGCAAGGTGTGCAGGCAGCCTGGAGGCTTGGGAGGTGGGATTTGATGGATGAGTACCTTAGTGGAGCCGAAGAGGAAGGTTCTCTCTGTAGTAGCTCTGAAAGTAATGCTTCATTTGACTTGGATGTTGCAAAGATTCTCCGGGCAATGATGAAGAAGGACCTCTTCTCTGTTGCAGAGAAAATTGCTTTGTCCAAGCAGTCACTAATTGCTCCCCTGGCTGCTGCAGGCATGGATTCCTATATGCGGGCTTACCCATTTGTTGTAAAACTTCACTTGCTACGGGAACTGGAGGACTTCCATTCTCTTCTGGGTGATGAATCTTTCTTAGAGAAGTCATTTCATTTGGGTAATTTAGCTTTCTCTAAAGTGATGGACAACTGGGAACACCGACTCAAATTAACACAGTCTTCACTCTGGGCTAGGGAACCACTTTTGGCTTTCAGGAGACTGGTTTTTGGTGCAAGTGGTCTTGGTGCTCAAGTTGGGAATTGCTGGCTTCAGTATGCAAAGTTATGTCGCTTGGCTGGTCATTATGAAACAGCTAATAGAGCAATCTTAGAAGCCCAGGCTTCTGGTGCACCCAATGTTCACATGGAAAAAGCTAAGCTTCTTTGGAGCACCCGACGGTCTGATGGTGCCATTGCAGAGTTGCAACAATCTCTCCTGAACATGCCCGTTGAAGTTTTAGGTTCCGCTGCAATGTCATCTATTACTAGCCTTTCCCTTCTACCACTTAACGCACCACCTCTGGTTTGTGATAGTCAAGCTCTGAATGAGAACAGAGATATTGCAAAGACCCTTCTTCTGTACTCAAGGTGGACCCATTACACTGGGCAGAAACAGAAAGAAGATGTAATTAGTCTTTATACAAGGGTGAGGGAACTGCAGCCCAAATGGGAGAAAGGATACTTCTATATGGCTAAGTATTGTGATGAAGTGCTTGCTGATGCTAGGAAACGCCAGGAAGAGAATTTGGAACTGGGTCCAAGACTAGTTCCTTCAGTAACTGCTGCCGTTGGCTCTTCAAACTTGAGTGCCGAGAAGCGTTGGTGGTCCTATGTTCCTGATGTACTGTTATTCTATGCAAAGGGGCTTCATAGGGGACACAAGAATCTGTTTCAGGCACTTCCAAGGTTGTTAACCCTGTGGTTTGACTTTGGGAGCATCTATCAGAGAAGTGGTTCATCAAACAAGGATATGAAGAATGTACATGGGAAGGTGGATAAAAATATTTTCATCTTCTGTTTTCTCTATCTTTACTCCATAGGAATTCTGCCTTAGCATTGCTTTATGCATTAATACTATTTTCTTTCTTTACTTTACTTTGGTAGGTAATGAGTATTATGAGGGGCTGTCTGAAGGATTTACCAACGTATCAGTGGTTGACAGTGCTACCTCAATTGGTTTCAAGAATTTGTCATCAGAATGATGAAATTGTTCGAGTGGTCAAACATATCATTACTTCGGTTCTCCGCCAGTACCCGCAACAGGGCCTATGGATTATGGCAGCAGTATCAAAATCTACTGTTCCTTCAAGGCGGGAGGCAGCAGCAGAAATCATACAAGCAGCACGTAAAGGTTTCAGCCATGGAAGCAATGAGAACAATTTGTTTGTTCAATTTGCTAGCTTGATCGATCATCTAATCAAGTTATGCTTCCATGCTGGTCAATCAAGAGCAAAGACAGTTAATATCTCAACTGAATTCAGTGCTCTAAAGAGGATGATGCCACTGGGAATTATCATGCCAATTCAACAATCTCTCACGGTTAATCTGCCAACATATGATGTGAATCTGAGTGATTCACTTACGTCTAATATCTTTTCTGCCACAGATCTTCCCACTATATCAGGCATTGCTGATGAGGCTGAGATTCTTTCATCTCTTCAGCGACCCAAGAAAGTACGTTGAAATGCTTGCATCTCTTAAATATGTCTCAAATATGCTTTTCTTTCTTATTGTCGATTATCAAATCTATTTTTCTTTCTGATTGTCTGTTTTATGGTTCACTTCGTTCTTAAACATAGTGTGGTGTGATATTGTCCCTTGGAATCACAATTAATTTCAATTGTGTAGGAGCCATTCACCAAACTACTCTTCTGATGCATGCATTTGTTTTTAGGTTTTTCATATTTCATGGAAGAATGGATATAACATCATAAAAGGAAAATAAATGCCATGAGAAACTTTTCCTGAGAAAGTGACAGGTTCTTGTATCTTTCTGGTATATAGTGTTCACATGCAGTAGAAACAGATTTCTGTCATTTGCAGGTTGTAAAACAAATAAATGAAAATTATGCTAGTTGACAACTATTCTGGCAATTGATTGATAGGAAGCTGATGCAGCCAGAAAAAAAAAAAAAAAAACTGGACAATAGTCAGCTTTATGTGATCACTGATTAAGTGAGAACAGCTGTGGAATAAAAGCTGGTTGTAATGGGATGATGGCTGGCTATAGAATTGCTCAGCTTCTTTTTTAAAATGACTCATTTTTTCAGATGATTAAAATCATCATTAGCCTCTTGAGGGGTTACTTTGCATTGGTCATGATGTTAAACACAGGAATATGCTGAAAAGATTTTCCATGATACAAATGTGATCTTAAATTTATGAACCAGTTAGAAAAATGACAATGCTGAAAACTCGAGTCCTAGGGTGACTAGAAAAGAGGCACAGCGTCTAAACCCTAGTAATAGGAACACTTCTGGGGTAAAAACACCGCAGAGGAGAGAATATTCACCACTGGAAAGGTGCACAGCGGGAAGGGAGAATTTTTCTCACTAAAATTGCTTTGATACCATGTGAGAATAGTGGAAGTGTGTGAGATTAGCTTCTCACAGGTATCCTTTATATTAACTGTACAGTTTACACAGGCTAATCATGGACCTAATCACATCCTAATTACAAGCCTAGATGTAAACTGTAATAATTACAATATTCACAGTCAATATTCTAACACTTAGCCACCAAATGTGTCTAACAGAAATGGGTGATAAATTTTTAATGTAAATCAGTACTAGTTTAAGATACTGTGTAGGTCTGAAGAACTTATTTTCATGAGGTGAAGCCAGGAAACTGACTGCACCTCTTGTCCTTTGTTTTGTAGACTATTTGGATAGTCTATGCTATGATATGTACTATCTTTGTAATAAATGTCTTTTGGTATTTCAGATCATTCTACTTGGCAGTGATGGCCTTGAATACCCGTTTCTGTGCAAACCCAAGGATGATCTTCGAAAAGATGCCCGCATGATGGAGTTTACTGCAATGATTAACCGATTGCTATCCAAATACCCTGAAAGTCGTCGAAGGAAGCTCTATATCCGCACCTTTGCTGTGATTCCTTTGACAGAGGACTGTGGTATGGTTGAGTGGGTGCCTCACACTCGTGGACTTAGGCAAATTCTTCAAGACGTATATATTACCTGTGGAAAGTTTGATAGGCAGAAAACTAATCCTCAAATAAAACGAATTTATGATCAATTCCAAGGTAAAATGCCAGAAGATGAGATGCTGAAGAATAAAATCCTTCCAATGTTCCCTCCTGTTTTCCATAAATGGTTCTTGACTACTTTTTCTGAGCCAGCTGCGTGGTTCAGAGCCCGTGTTGCTTATGCTCACACTACTGCAGTTTGGTCCATGGTTGGGCACATTGTGGGGCTGGGAGACCGGCATGGTGAAAACATTCTTTTTGATTCTACCACCGGCGACTGTATTCATGTTGATTTCAGTTGCTTATTTGACAAAGGCTTGCAGCTGGAGAAACCTGAGCTTGTACCTTTTAGGCTAACCCAGGTAAGAGAATTTCAGTGTGACAGTATTTTGTCTGATTTCAAGATGTTTTAATCAGTACTGAAGAGTTAGTAGCATTAATGTGTTCTTTTTGAATACCTTATACTAATACTGTATACTAATTATTTCTGTTGGCTCATATTTCTGAAAATTGGCATCTTCTTGTGGATTCTGTGATGAATCCTACAGAACATGATTGATGGCTTAGGCATCACTGGATATGAGGGTATCTTTTTGAGGGTTTGCGAAATTACACTTTCCGTACTGAGGACACACAGGGAGACACTTATGAGTGTGCTTGAGACTTTCATCCATGATCCTCTTGTGGAATGGACAAAATCTCACAAGTCCAGTGGAGTAGAAGTTCAGAATCCACATGCACAGGTTTGGTATTCTGTGTTTTTCCTTTAATACTTTAACAAGTTTGGCCTCGCCATCCTTACTATGTTGCACCTTATGGATGCCATTTGAGGTTTTTCCCCAAGGCCTACCTAATATAAGCCATCTAGTAGTTAACTCAAGCTTTTGACAATTTTTTGCTTTATATCCAATATAATTAGTAACACACCAAATTAAAGTAAAATAAGGTTAAAAAAGATGAATAATGGACCTTTGTTTATTTTTGTAGACCTTTTAAGAGTTGATTCTAGATTTCTTGGTTATTGTTGGCAAAATTGTAATATTATTATCAACATAATGGCTTTATCAGCGAGCCATCAGTAATATTGAGGCAAGATTGCAAGGAGTGGTGGTTGGTGTTGGAGCTGCACCATCGTTGCCTCTTGCTGTAGAAGGTCAAGCTCGTCGACTAATTGCTGAAGCAGTCTCTCATAAGAATCTTGGAAAGATGTATATATGGTGGATGCCATGGTTTTAAGAATTGGAATGAATTGACTGGTTCTTCCCATAATACTTCCGACAGGTACAATATCATTAATTTCATTTCGTTCAGCTTAAATTGTGTGTTCTTTTAGTGGTTGTTTACATGGCCGTGACATCTGATTGTAGAAGTAGTATACAAAGTGGTGATTATATCAGAAATTCGCACCGAAGTCAGTCAGTAAAGATCCTTACCTTTATTTTATGCTCTTTAAAATGTTAAAATGGTATGCCTTAGTTGTGTCCTATCTAACTGCCAAAAAAAAATAAAAAATAGTTTGTCCAATCTGATTTTCTTTAACTTCATTATAAATTTCATCCTATTTCCTACCTCCCAGCATATCTATCCATAAAAAGTAGAAACCCACGTGAAAACATTCAAATTCATGCTAAACTATATTATTAGATATCTAACCGTTGGATTGGTTGAGTGGGACATAAAGCCCACTAACATGTTTATGGCATTGAATGGCCATGTAATGATGTTTGATACTTACATTTAAGTAACATGTATGGTGTATCACATTTCCTGTACGTTACAGGTTAATTGAAATACTGTGTTTGGCTTGATGTCATGCAACAATGAGTAGGATTGCACACCCTTTGCTATTTTCTTTATCATGAAAGCAGTAAATCTCAAAAAAACAATATACTTGTAAACACAATATCACACATTATCACTTGTCGTAATCATTTACTTCATAATGTTTATGATAAGTTTTGCTCTGAATGCAGGGTTAGTAACATCAAAATTTAAACGGAAGTATGAAACATGATGGTTGTTCAGATCTGCCCTAAGTATGGCTCATAGTTGCCATTATATGATTAATTGGTGCATTACATTTTGTTATGCAAGACGATGTTCTTACCTCTAATCCCAACACTAGCATGCGGGGATAGAACAGGTCCCAAGTGATAGCAATCCAGAGATTGCAACAGCTAGCAGAGGAACGAGTGGATGAAGGTGAACTCTTTTGGTTAAAGGGAGCCAAGGACTATAGGGACATCACAGCTGAATTTACAAAAGTATCATTTGAACCTATATTCAAGTGCTATGCAACATACAGGTATTGAATAGTCTAAAGTCTTAACCTTGGGATGCAGAGACTTAGTCTATGGACCGGAGTACAGGATGAATCTTTTGTTGGGCAAGGAAACGGCTGAATGGAGTTCTTAATGTTAGCTGAATCTGCTTTGCCCGTTAGAGATCTTGTAAATACCATGCTTATTTTGTCTAGGGTAGCGGTGCCTAAGAGTTGAAGTACAGGGCATCTGTTATCAATTGTATATTCCTTTGGGTTAATACAAAAACTTACTACTTTGTACATAATATTTTTGCTTGTTTACGGTCATTTTCTTCAATGCCATATTCATGGATGAAGCTTCAAGGGTTTGCTATTTTCCTTTTGTAGTTACAAAACGTAGAAGGCTCCAAGATGTAAATGTGTTTTCTTGAGACTTTGCCTAACAAGAATGGTAGGTCATGACATCCCAATTGTTTATAAGTGTACATACCCCACTCTTCCTTTGTTTGGTTTTAAGTAATTATTGCTAATACACCCTGAAGAACAGCAAAGCAATTGAAGTTAAATGTTTGTAGCTACACCCTGAAAAATCTGGTCAGCCCATTACATTTAAGCCGTGTCAGGCATTAGCTGTAGCCTGTTCAGCATAGTCCTGCACAGGCTTAATTTATTGGCCTAAACAACTTGTGAGGCACGGCTTCGTCAATTCACTTAACCAGTCTCTCACAACTTTACCTTTGGCAACAAAACAACCACTGTTCTTCCTATCAACTCTCAGCGGACTTTTCAAGTTCATCATCATCTCTTTAACCAACCCTTTGACTGATGATTCTCCTCTAACGTTGCTATGCTTTCCTGACCCACAAACCACAACAACTTGAGCTGGAATTTCATAACTTGAGTCATTCAACCTTCGTTGCATCTCCTCCAACCAAAGTAACATAATCAAATAGCATGAACCTAAATGCAGTCCATGTAAATCCAACTTGGCCTCCGAAGAATCCCACACCATTACCTCTTCCAAAATCTTGGATGACCCAACCAACTCTCTAATCACCGTAGCCTCATCTCCTTTCAAACTAGCATTCAACTCTTCAATTGACAGTGGGAAGCCATTCAAGTCTTGCAACTTGTTCATGATCGTTGGGCATGAGTTTAATACAGAATTGTACGTCCTAATTGAGAAGGGAATGCTTGAATTTCTCATCCTCTGAAACCAGCGTACCATATTCATGTGATCGCCATAAATTCCGTATGTTGAAAGAATCATATTGGAACAAACTGTATCAATAACAAACTCTTGTTCCTCCATTTGATTCACAATCCTCTCCAAATCTTGGAACAACCCAAGTCTTCCGTACCCGTATATAATGTACCTTAATTCAAATCCAGAAGGTTTAAGTCCTTTAATCCTCATATCATCAATCAAATTCTCTGCCTCACGAGGCCTGCCCATTGTACATAAACCACTGACCATATATTCATAAACCCGGCGTTTTATGTAATTAGAAGATGAAGTATGAAGAAGATTGTCTAGGTAAGAGTAAGTAATATCAAACCCTCTTTCTGAACTTTGCTTGGAGTAGGACTCGATCAATTTACAATGGAAGAGAGCGAGCTCTCGCTTGCGAGATTCTAATCTGGAAATAGCTTCGGAAATCAACATCTCCGATTCCTGAAATCGTCCATGTTTATCGAGTAACGCTGCCAGCTCCGCTACAATCTTGGGGTTCCAATTGAACCAAGATGCTTCGCTGATTCGTGCATAAAGCTGCAAAATTTGCAGATATTGGACCACAAGTTGAGTGTTTGATAGTTGAATTGAAAGACTCATTCAGTAACACCCTCCATTGTTCAAACGTTCACTCACACACAAACCCAAACAGAGAGAGTGAGAAATGTAGCTGACTTACGGGGAGGGCAATGGATGAAAGGTGGGGATGAGTAGTATCAGGAGAGAGGAGGTAGGAGAGAGTGGTGAGAGCAATGGATTTAGGTGAACCTTCTACAAATCTTCGTATCAAGTTCTTTGTGGCCGTAGGGTCCCTACTGCCACTGGCGAGCTTTGTGAGAAACCGCTGGCCCTGCTTCGTTAGCGTGCATTTGGTGTTGGTCGTATTCGTAAGTGGTAGCCGTGGGTTCCATGAGAGCGCCGGCAAAAATAGTTGCAGACTGCCAATCATCTTGGATCTTTACCGTAAGCTTTGCTGTTTCAATTCAAGTTATCTATATTTCTTCATGCCTTCTTTCTTTCAATATCTTGTCTCTAGTGTTTATTTATGTCTTTATAACTGTGGTGGCACAATAGTTTTAGGCCCAATATCAAAATGCCCAATAAGACAAAGTCTATTGAAAAACTCGAGTGATCCGCCAGCTCATTCTGGGCGACCCCTCAACTCATGGAATCTTTGCTTATAAATAGCCTCATCCATCACAGGTAAAAGGGAGAACATAAAAACTCCTCAAAGATCGGAGCTCTCCAGAACATAAGAGATCTCTTCACCAGCTCGGAGCTCTCCTCAATCTTAGAGATCACCTCAATCTCTCTCTCTCTCTTTTGAGCTTTGAATTATAACTCTATTTAATTCAGACCGAACTAACTTTATCATCGGAGTCCGGAAACACCAACCCGGCCCAGTTATATTATTTACAGATATAACACGGACGACCTACGCAGCGTGCACCGACCTGTAACTCAGGTATCGACAATAACTTTATCTTAATTATTAATAAAAAGAAAAAAATTTAAAATTGTAATTTCTGAATATTTCACAAATATTGTTATTTCTTGATGCCTTTCAATATTTTTCAAGACGTTAAACAATAATTTTCAATTGCAGGTATAAATTAAAAAAAAAAAAAAAAAAAAANAAAAAAAAAAAAAAAAAAAAAAAAAAAAAAAAAAAACTGGTAACAGCTAAGAAGTGATAGCTTCGTAACCGGGTTTTCCTTTTGAATTTGGTCCAGTAAGCAGAGGGTTCAAGAAAACCCAACAGCAATGGTCTCAGTTTTATGTGACGGCCCATATTGCATACTTCAACCGGGTATGAACCGATTTTCTAAAGCTTTTTTTCGTAAATATTAATGATTAACGGTGCCACGTTTCACAATCCTGTTGCTCGCTTATGGTGGTATTCCCTGATGTGTTTCACAGTTTACTTACGTGCACATTCCACGATGATCGTAGAAAGTAGTATGGGTACATGAGAAGAGATGAAGGACCAAGTTCAGAGAGCGAGAGAGAAAGAGAATTAGAGAGAGAGAGAGAGACACACACACACAGAACCAGTCCTATAAAGCAGCCAGTGGTGGCGGTGACAGCAATCTAAAGACTGTCTGCGCCCGCCGAAACCGATCTGTCTGGTCTGGGTGAGAGCTTCGGGTGAGTTCATCAAGGTACCGTTCTCATTGGCCTGTTCCGATATTCATTGGGTTATCATCACCGTCTCAATTTCCCCATGGATGTTACAATTTCTTTCATTTATCATTTTGAATGCTAGATTAATCACAATCCCTTCTTACCCATATTGATTTCTGCTGCAGACGATGAACAAGAGGCCAAGAACCAGCACCGACAAGGCAGTTGTCGATGTCTGGCAACGAGAGGTAGGCGAGCTATCCGGGAGGAATTTCGCTCATCGCCTTGGTGGCTCTGAGGTTTGATTATGGACAACTCTATGTTCTTGGTTTTGTCCTTTTAATTCGCCCACATGTTTTCTTTTCTCAATAATTCTGCTTATTGAAATATATTTTGGTTGGAAGAAAGATGCATTCTTGTGGTGGAAGTGCAATGGATTGATGCCTGTTTACAATTTAGATTTTTAAGTTGATTGCTGAGAGTTGCGTCAGTAAAATGCATTTTGGTGTTGGAGCTGCTGTACTTAGTCCTTTTGGGGTCTGGAAATCGTGTCTATTGGGTTTGATTGGAGCATTGAAATGTTCCTTGTTTTGATATAGTGCGATTAAGCATGAAAGATTTATTTTTGGATTATTAATGGGCAGTGGATTGGTAATTTCTGTTTGGTTCTCGGGGAAAATTAGAGGTGAAGGATACCTTTCTATTGGGGAAAATTAAGCGTGAAAGCTTAGAGTTGCCTCTGCTTGCAAATGCCCAAAGATTTTATCTAATTAATGTCATATGTTTCAGGATCTTGTCCTCCGACTTGATGTATACCGAAAGCTGGAAAAACACAGAGGTTGTGTAAACACTGTAAGCTTCAATGCAGATGGTGACATTTTGGTGTCTGGTTCTGATGACAGAAGGGTTATTCTCTGGGACTGGGAAACTGGGAATATCAAGTTGTCATTTCATTCGGGCCATGTTAACAATGTTTTCCAAGCAAAGGTTATGCCACACTCAGATGATCGAAGCATTGTCACCTGTGCTGCTGATGGACAGGTACATCCTTTCTCCTAAATCTGTCATATTAAGACAAGGACTATTCATATACCATTTAAATGTGTTAAAATGTTTTCTCTTAAATCTGTCACATTGTGAGATGGACCAGTCTTATTCCATGTAATTGTAATAATAATCTTAAGTATATCATACCATAATCCAGAATACATATTTTTGTTGAATGATGGTAAGTTGGTAACTGCACCTAACTTTGCATATATTTCATCTTTACAATTCTTATGCAAGTATACTCTATCTGATCACTAAAAAGTGTAATTCCTTATGCAAGTATACTCTCAATTTTAGGTGAGACATGCTCAGATTCTGGAACGAGGAGGAGTGGAAACTAAGTTACTGGCCAAGCATCAGGGACGGGCTCATAAGTTGGCTATTGAGCCTGGTAGCCCCCATATTTTTTATACTTGCGGTGAAGATGGGTTAGTACAACATGTGAGTGATTGATCTTCTTTGCTTTTTTAAATTGTTGATCCTTGGGTCTTCTTTCACTAAGGTTTGTAGTTGGCCAATCCTTAAAACTGTTTAATTGTGCTTTCTTTTGTTTTGGGAGGAATTTTTTTGGTCTTTTTTTGGGTGGGGGGGAAGCTGAACATACTATTGGGGGAGAGACCATATTTAATTTGGGAGCTTACGCTCAAGAGAAAGAGAGATACATTGACTGCTGTAAACACTAAATCCACTCTCAGTGCCCGTATATCTTGCTGTGGGTAGACCTGCTTTTTTTGGTTGTTAATTTATAATTATAGTTATATGGTCAAGTGACACTAAGCAAGTAAGCATTATTACAGTTTGATTTGAGAACTGGAGCTGCCACAGAACTTTTTACATGCCCGCCAATTAATAATAGAAGGAATTACATGCCAGTTATCCATCTTAATGCAATTGCAATTGATCCAAGGAATCCAAATCTCTTTGCGGTTGCGGGCGCTGATGAGTATACTCGACTTTATGATATACGCAAGTACAAGTGGGATGGGTCAACCGATTTTGGTCAACCCGCAAACTTCTTTTGCCCTCCACACTTGATTGGTGACGAACAAGTCGGAATTACAGGCTTGGCCTTTTCAGAACAGAGTGAGCTGCTTGTGTCATACAATGATGAGTTCATTTATCTTTTTACAAGAGATATGGGTCTGGGACCTAACCCAGTTCCTGGGTCCCCGGTTTCTATGAGAAGTGATGCAAGTGAAATGGGAGGTGATAATCGCTCTGCAGCATCTCCGTCAAACATGGATGCTGATGAGCAATTTACTCCACAAGTTTATAAGGGGCACAGGAACTTTGAAACAGTGAAGGGCGTTAACTTTTTTGGGCCTAAATGCGAGTATGTGGTAAGTGGTTCAGACTGTGGCCGGATTTTCATATGGAATAAGAAGGGTGGCAAGCTTATTCGTGTCATGGAAGCAGATAAGCGTGTTGTAAACTGCATTGAGTCTCATCCTCATACAATGGTTCTTGCAAGTAGCGGAATTGATAGTGATATCAAGATATGGACTCCAAAGGCCATCGAGAAAGCTACTTTACCCAAAAATATTGAGCAGGTATGAACTTTGTCTTTTTAAGCTAATCATTGCTGTCAGAAACAAAAAATGTTACTATTATATTTGGCGTGATGCCTTTTAACGTAGGAAACAATATCTCTTTAAGAAGTGTCTTTATGAATCTCTGAACTCAAAAACTTTTTGGGACCATTCTCAGAGAACACCTTTTTTCCCTCCTAAAAGAACCCAAAATAAATTTTAAAAAAGAAAATAAAACGAGAAGTTGTTGTCAGCAATCAGAAATTATTCTCTTAAGTTCTTATGTAGCTTTATCACCTCGCCCTACCACGCCCCTGGTGGATGCCTCAAACCTGCTGTCCCCTCAATTAGTTCAGGAGTCTAGCAGTCTGATGTCACTTACGTGGGAACTAGAAGACCTTTGACTCTGACCCCCATCCTACAGTGCCCTCATCCCCCTTTCTCCATGTTAAAATGAGTGCAGCTATCTCTTAGATTTCCATTAGGGGTTGATTAATTTAATTGATGTCTGCAGATTGCTGTCTCTGCTCCTCTCCCTTTTCCCGGAAAGAAAATTTGAGCTAGTTGTGGGACTTTGCTTGATCATTTAGATGTGGAGCCAATTTTGACATAATATACATATTTTTTTTTTTTTGTTGATAAAATGACACATTATATACATTGGTTTTGGCCCATCGAGGAAAGTCCTAGGAAAACATGATTTAAAGACTAATTTTGTTATGTTGAAGTGAATCGATGATCAGATAAGAATGCATTTTTTATGTTCTATGAACTCTTTGGGCAGCAGAGGAACTAATTTCTCTGCTGTTACTTCTTTGAAGAGGGTTCTCATATTTGATCAAATTCATTGGTTTACCATTGGTGATGGTGATTATGATGATGATGGCGACGATGATGATGACTATGATGATGATGATGATGATGATGACGACGATGTTGATGATGATGATGATGATGATGATGATGATGATGATGATGATAATGATGATGATGGTGGTGGTGGTGATGGTGGTGATGATGATGTGGATGATAACAATGGCAACGATGATAATTTTGCTGGTGGTTGTAATGATACTATTGATGATAATTTTGTGTGTCCAACAGAAACCCAAGGCTAGGGGATGGATGTACCCGTTAGCTTCTCCTGAAGACCTGATGTTCCAACTGTTTTCGCTTCAAAGGCGAAGGACTAGCCCAGAGCGCAATGGAGAAAACTCGGCTGCAAATCGGGAGCTTCTAGAGTTGATATTGACATTCAATGCTAATAGTGATGGTTCTGATGACTCTGATGGTGGTGACACAACCAGCCAGGAAGACTTGTTCAATTGAGTCCACATTGGTGCCTGAAACTTTGCACTATGAAAACAATGGTAACAATTGTAAATAACATAGGATTGAGCTTAACTCTTGTGAGTGGAATAGCAATTTTATGTCTAAACATATTCTATTTACAATTTCGCTTAACATTTATTCTTGGCTATTTTATGATTTTTAGTTATTGTGTATATAGTCGTAGGGTTATTTCTAGTCATGTCCCAACCTTTTTTATTTATTTATTTATTTATTCCTATGCCTTCATTTTTTGGTTCTTTTCTTTTGAATGATAAGGATCGGAATGAAAAAAATATATACTTACGCTTTTTGTAACAATTAACAACAGAATTGTGAAGTGTAAGTTAAAGCATGGTGACATTTTTCTCTGAAAAAAGTTTAATTTACCTTATTCAACTTATAGTTAGTTGGATTTTATCCTGAAACTTTAAAAAGTTACAAGGAAACTTTATTAATTATCAAAATGTGTGAAAAACTCCCTTCTTTGAATGGCCATCCAAAATTTGACAGAAAACATTATGTGTGTGTGAAGAATGTGATGCTCATTAACTCTAAAATTTCTCTCACTAACACTCAAATTTATAATAATTAAGTGTTGTCAACCCTAAAATTCTTCTCATTAACCTTAAAATCCCCTTAATTAAGTGTGTTAGTTTTAAAAATTTTGAATGGATTGGATTGTTAATGATATCACATGTTTTTCATCTATTTTTGGACATCTGTCTACAATTGAGGGTTTTCTGCATATTTTAAAAGTTAATGGGATCCATTGTAACGTTTTAAAGTTTTAGAAATAAAGTGCAATTGACCTAAGTTAAAGGGAGTAAAATAAACTTTTCATTTTTCTCCTTCTAGAACTCTTTTCTTTCATTCATTTGATATTTCCTCTCTCAAAAGTCAGGACTATACAAAATGAAGTTCAAGTCATCAAATTAAAAAGAAAAAAGAAAAAAGGAAGTTTCTTAGATATTTTTGATATTCATATAGTATGTTATATCACATGAAAATAATTGATATGTGAATGACATGTGTACAAATCAACTGTTTTTAAGTTTGTTTAAGAAAATAAAATAAATTATATTTATATCTAATAAAATATAAAAATTAAAATATATATGAAGACAAAAAAAGAGTATACGAGAGAAAGAAAACAGAAAGCCATTAAAGTGGGCGAGCCCAATCCAATTAAATGAATGAGTCCAACCCAACAAATGCAAAGGCTCCTGATATTTGCGGTAGTACGATTTTTTCTGCCGAGAGGAAGCAAAGAACACGAGATTGTCAAGCAGGCTGTCGTTGACGCTGTGAGTGCCATTTCTTTCTCGGCAATGGAAACCTTGACGAGCTCGTCCTCTGCAACTATTGCATCGTCCTCTTCCCCCTTCTCCCTTTTCCCTCCAAGAAGATTCTTTTCTTCTAGGACCCTCCGCTTTCGTTTAGCCTCCAAGCGTATGCTCTCTCTCTCTCTCTCTCTCTCTCTCTCATTTGTCTTCTATTTTTGCTTAATTTCTGGTCAGAATTCATCATCTATTTGTAAATTTCGATTTCAGGTGATGACAATGATTCAAACTCCCAATCAGAATCAAAGGAGATCAGCAACGTTCCAATTATCAGTGATCGTCCACTCTCCCTATCTCCTCTCTCAAAAGTATTACTGTTTTTTCCTCAAATTTTGAACTTTAATGCATTTCCTCTTTCATTCTGAGCCAAAAAATATGAAATTTCAATCCATTATTTTTTGGTAATTAAATGAAAGGAAAAAAAAATGCTCGAGATAAAAATATTAACTTGTGATAGTAATTTTATTTTATTTTTGTTAGGATGCTGCGATGGGATTGGTGCTAAGTGCTGCAACAGGAAGAGGATGGACTACGGGCTCGGGTATGGAAGGGCCTTCAGTTCCTGCGGTTGGGAGGGATGATGAATCAGGCACAGGGAATGTGTCTACTTTCCCTTGGTCTCTTTTCACGAAATCGCCTCGGCGCAGGATGCTTGTAGCTTTCACTTGTACCATCTGCGGGCAGCGAACTAGACGGGCTATTAATCCTCATGCTTACACTGATGGCACTGTTTTTGTGCAGGTAACATTTTTATTTAAACCGATTGCATTTTACGTCCTAACTTTTTTCTTAGCGAATTTACAACAAAATTATGAACTACTCAAGTGGTGGGCAACCAACATGATTTGAAATGGGCTTAAGAACTTTCTGTTGGTAAGGAAATAACCGATAAGTTGCTGAGTTTATGGGTTTTACCTGTTAGTGCTAGTCTCAGTTTTGGCAAACTCTGCTGCAAAGTGATGTTTCTGTAACTGGTTGGGTTATGCTTCTGTCATCACTCTATAGTCTAGAAAGTAGGATGAAAATTTTGCATATATATGAAATTTCTAAGCGGATAGAAAAGAATGCTTACGACTTTTTTTTTTTCCAATTATTTTTTGGCAGTGTTGCGGATGCAATGCCTTTCATAAGCTTGTGGATAACTTGAACTTATTTCAGGAGACGAATTGCTATTTGAATTCAAGTTTTAATTATAAAGGACATGGGTGGGGTGATCTTAAGTTAAAGTATCTAGACATGGATAACAACAATGATGACATATTTCCTATTTAATGAGGTGGATTTCCTGCTTATGGAGGATGTATATTCTGCCTGATCATACGGAATTTCAGTTTGCGGGCCTTGTATATTGTTTAGCCTTTAATGCTTGTATTGAATGATGTCTAAACTTTCTTCTCAATGGGAGCTTTATCTGGATGCTAATATGTCCATTGGCTTAGAAATTTACTACATATACTCTTGAAACTCATTCATATAATTGTCCATTTGATAAATGTACAACAACATACATGAATATTTCCTTTGCTTCACTATGTGCTATGAGTTCGCTAAGCTCTGTCTGAGAATTAGCTATTATTGTTCCTCCTCTACTCTAGACTTTTCAAATTCTTTCCTTTGCGAGATCTGTGGCATTTTTCATGTCATTAGTGACAATGTGAACTAGACACTCGTCATTCTTGGCAACTGTAGAGGAGTTCTTAACAATTAACACCTGTCCTGTGGATAGGTTTTCGGTGTGATGATCTTTGCAGGGAAAGAATTAAAGAAAAAAAAAAACCTTGTTTATTCATTCCATGAAAATTCACGGGTTGGTTGTTTTATATTTCAATTTACATAGCATTAATTTTTATGCAGGCATAAGTTTATGCTTGCATCGGTATACAGCATATTCCAGTTTCAAACTGTTAGATGTCAAAGGTTGAAAAGAGCTAGTTAAGACATTGATGCCTAAGTTTCACTTGGACACTTTATAGCTGTATTAATCTAAAATTTGTAAGTAGATTCTGTTAGGTTGTAATTGAAAAAGAATGTTTATTCCCTTCAGACAACCCTGACTTTTCTTATAGGAGAGAAAATAGAGAGAAAATAAGTATGATGGGACTTTTCGGTGCATGATAATATCAGAGAAGATACACGAGAGTGGATAGAGAGAAAGAGAAGTCCTTCACCTGGGCTATATATCCTACCTTTCCGCGGAGAAGGGGCAACAAATAGTCTTGTTATGATTTGGCTTGAGAAAGAAGCTAGATCATTTTGAAAGTCATTTCTTAATTTGCAAAGAGAAACCCATCAAGCGAAAGAAAACATGCCGATGGAATTCTCAAATGTTTGATGTCTGCGGAGCAACCTATATTATCAAATGTGTTTTGTAGCTCTGATTACAATTCTATCACTTGAGACTCCATGGAGTAGCCCTAATAAAACGATAATAAGCTGAAAGTCTGTATACACAAAGACTTCCTAGTACTTGATCTTGTATCTCAGATACACGCGATATTTCTTCTTCTTAGTAGTTGACAAACCTATGATTTACCAGTCAGTCAGTTCACTTTTGAAGTTTCCTCTTTTGTTATAGCTGATATTGATTTCAACTGTAGGAGCATATAGTTCAGTCCCTAGAAGCCATTGTTCATATAGTTCCTCATAAATTTTTTCTGATTCATCTCTGGGTTGACTCTGAAAAACAATTTTGCTGATGCAACATGAAAGCATAAAGCAATTATGTTCCTCGATTGTCAGAACAACTAAGCCCCACCTTAGACCAAGGCATCATTCCTGCTCATGATACAAATAGTTTTGCAGCCCGCATTAGAAGGAACAGCCCAGATCATTATACTTTGAATAAACCCAACCATCTGCAGGGCAATATGTGATTTGTCAATTGTGTGACCAAGAAACATTGAAAACCACATTGACGTATGATGATGATGAATTTAAGCAGTCAGCAGATGCACCTTGAATAACATTAAATGTACAATTAAACCCTGATATGATATTTTTCAGACTGCTTTAAGATATAATTTTCCCCGTGTGAGGAAGAACTTAACATTCGCCCTCCATCTGAGATGAATCTATTCTGTCATGCTTGGTTTGGAGACTTTTTCCATTCCTATATTCACCGACTTCTATAAATGTTTAATTTGTATTCCAAAATCACTTCTAAGCGCCTGTCCTATATAGTAGAGATGTTAATTGAGAAAAACAGACTACATATCATCTATGACTCTTTCTTGGCTTTATTTATTCATCTGGTTCTCAAGCTTGGTTAAATCCTGCATGGATCTTTCCCTTGAAGGTCAGGATTTGTTGGGAGTTGCTAGTTTTTTTTTTTGTAATGAAAACAGGCACTAACAGACCCCATTAAGTGATGGGTTATCAATTAACTATATAATCAAGATAAAATATATTTCGTAGCAGCTAGTGAAACCTTCGGGTTAAAGATCATCTCACCAGTGCTAGCCCAAGGCACATTATACTGAAACCAGGAAAATAAAAGGGTGCTTCTTCCGAAAGGAACAAGGCTGCACATGAAGGAGAAGTTATTAGTTGCTACTAGTTTTTTTTTTTTTAACTAGTTTATTAATACCCTTCGATTTAGATACTCATACCTGTCAGCGGACTAAACATCAACGGAGAAATGATGTTGGCGAAGGAACCAATTCCTGAAAGGCATCCTTGAACCATTCCCTGAATCAATGAATGTTATCAATACTGAGAAAAGCGAGTGTTCAAGTAACCGAGAAAAGGTGTTCTACAAATGAATGTTATCAATACTAAATTGTGCGAAGTAATGGGAAATATAAATGAAACATGCTTAAGAAACGTGTAACAAGCTTTGAAATCCAAGTCCCTTTTCTTTAGTGATACCTGTTCATTAGGTCCAACTTGTTTCGATGCGATACTGCATATCTGTGCCATCCACAGTTGTGTTCGGTATAATTACTATGTCCAAGTGGTAAATGGCAAGAACAGAACGTTACTCATAAACAGATATAAGAAACTTACAGTCGGGCGCACAAAAACTGCAAATACAGAGAAGACAGCAATGGCATAGGGAACCTGCATGGTTTGCAATTGTCTTCAAGGATTCTTTCGAAAAAAAAAAAATAACGAAAGAAGTAAAGTATTTAAAGAAAAAAAAAAATACCCATGGTGACCACGATATGCTGTAAGCCAAGGTCTGCATAGTATCATATATTGTGACGCATCAGTACTCTGCTAAATTTTGGCATTGATTTAACAGCATGCCCTTCTTCAAACAAAGAAATGGTGTGAAAAGTGTGGCTAGAACTTACACTTATGCAGCCCAATAAGAGCCCTGTTGAAAGCAATTTCTCCTCCCCTATAGCTGGTACTAATAAGGGCATGAAAAGCAGCTGGGGATTTGCAAGTGTTAAAACGAAACAGATGGCAACTGGAATCAGTCATTAGAATAGGAGCATTTCCAATGACATTTAGCATTTAGGGAAACTGAAAATGTCAAACAGATTGAAAAAGCAAAACAAAGTAATTAACACGCAATTATGTTAGGCATACCTGTGTAAAAGTTGCTCCAATCCCAGTAATTAGCAGCAAATCCGCAAACTGGTTCTTACTGAATTTAAAACGAGCCTTTAAATAGTACTGCATGTCATGAAAAGGATTTGCAAATTACAACATAAATTTATAAAAATACTGCGTGACATTAGACTCTATTCTATTAGAAAGTGTGCTAACATTAGGTCTGCTCTCTGCAATTTTCCTTCTTAAAGTTCACAACATTATTTCTTCAGTAAGAAAGGTTGATCTTCGTTTAATCCTGGGTTCTTTTGCTGCTAATTCTCATATTAGGTCCTTGCTTATTCATGGTTATTGCTGTTTTCATTATACTGTGTCTATAACCCGCATGCTCATGAATTGACTATATCTTCTCTAAAGTAAAGAAGGTATAATTTACCAGCAACGAAGCTTGGATCCCACCATCTGCAAGACTATGGAAGAACAAAACAACTGCTGCTTGTGAAAACGCAGGGCTGCAAAAATGAGGAATCTTACCTCAATAAGAGAATAACTCAGTTCAAAACATTGTTAGACTTGGTGGCCACAACGCGATTTTGTCTAAAACTGATGAATCTAGCTAGCTTCTCGATATAACTAAGTAACATGCATTCTTGCAATGCCTTTACATACCTACATTTGAGCAGGCAAATCAGATCCCCTACCGAAGGCAGCCTCTTAAAGATACCTGTGGTCCTTTGTGATGAGTCATTTGCACATTCTTCCCCATATTGTTCCCCACCCTCTTTCAAGATTGGCTGCCTCAGATCATCACCAGCTACACTTTCTTTCAGAAAAATTCTCAGGTACATCACTGCAATAATTGATAACAATGCAGCAACCTGAACCAACCAACCAACCAACTTTTTTTAAAAAAATAAAAAAAGGAAGGGGATAGTGATTTTTATGACTAATTATGAGATAGTTATGAGATAGCAGGAGCAGCAAAAATAAATAGCAGTATTTCAAGAGTTAGAAGAACGATAATGAGGTAGGTTAAGAGCAGAATCAGACTCAGAATGGCTGATATATATCAGAACCTGAAATGTTGAAGCAGTAGAAAGGAAGCGGCCAGCTAAAGTTCCACAAACGAATGATGCAGAGCCTACACCAGCAAGGATTCCAAATGCAGAAGCTCGTTTCCTATGGGGAACCTTGTCTGCCTGATAATTAAGAATATCAAAACTTAAAACTACTTACTACTAATTTTCAATTGGGTTCTCTTCGTTCATTGATCTATGCTTGGCAATTATCTTTGACATAATTAAATATGTAACAATATAATTTTATGGGATCTAGGAAATACCACATAAGCAAGAGCGAGGCAGTTTACACAGCCTTCGCCCATCATGGCAGCGAGAGTCCTGGCCACAAAGTAGACATAGAAGAAGTTGGTAGCCCTGCTATATGCCAATATCACTGCAAATATACGACTCTGCGTTTTAGTATGCTCAGTCAACCTTGAAATACGTCACCAAAAGCTAAAGTGAGGAACCTAAAAAAGCCTTCAGTAATCATGTCACTTCGCCAGTGCACCACTTAATGTAGGATTGAAGGAACTGTGATGTTAGACAAGACATGTCACCCAGTGTCATTTGTCTCCCAAATATACACTGGCTTCATTCATTGTCTGATATAATTAAATTAAGGCGTCAAATTCTTCAGAAATTGTTATGCTTATAAAGTTAAAAAAAGGGAAGACGCTGATAATTCATGAAGGGGAAGGTGCTCTTAAAGATCACTATCAAACAGTTTGATGCATTTACATAGTCATAGAAAGAATGGCTTCTAATTTAGTCAAGCGATCAACATGGCATTCTATCTTTCTCACTTGTTCCGAGGTCATGACTCATGGGAGAAAAAATGGGTACTGGAATTTTATTTTATTTGATATTTCTAGAATTGGATAGAATGATTAATAGGCTTTGATTGTAAACGGGAAAGTGGTGGGTGCTTTTTAAGTGGTGCCGCAGCATCAAAACGTAGAAAGCTTTACCCAAATGCTGGACCCAAAGAGTGAATGAATCGTCCACATCAAAAGCAATAATAGGCCATACGCAAATGCTAAACTTGAAAATGGCACTGTGTTATTAGTCATTATACTCATCAAGTGTAAATATAACCTTCACCAGAAAGCTAACGAGAAATGAATGAGGCCAAGATAATCAATTACCAAAAAGAAGAGAGAAAGAGAGAGAAAGATGACAACAAAATGGCCCAGAAAAAGTGCTGACGCTGAGGTCCCCAGTGCTATATATTTTTGCTCAGCTCAAGCACTTTTTAAGGTAATGAAACATTAATTTAGCGTACGAACACACCTAGAGGGATGATAGACACCGTCAGAGGAAGCGTCAGCAAAGCTTTCCTGCCGTACTTGTCCGACAAATTCCCTATTAACGGCGTTATAACCACCGCTCCCACTCCTGTCATCTGCACCGCCCATTACAACTTCTTCATTCATGTAGAAAAATCTTTAACTCAAGATGAATAATATAATATGGAGCTCTTTAATATCTCTTTCCTTTTGTTGGGTTTAGCATTAGAGTCATATATAGTATTGCAACAAAATTGACTTTTGCAAAGAAAAAATTGAATAATTAATCTGTCAACAAAATCAATCTTCTATAAACATTAAAAATAATCATTTAAAAAATTAATTTGGTAAACATAATAATTATNTAATTATTTAAAAAATTAATTTGGTAAACATAATAATTATTCGAAAGTTAAATTAACACAAAAAATAGATTATAAATTAAAGTGATATTTAAAATATAATTTAAAAATAAAATAAAAATATTTAACTCAAATTAAATTGAATAATTATAAAACGATAAGGATACCAAATTGCAACCACAAAGGCGATTTGTACAAAAATACATTAAATAAAAATAAAAATCACTTTCAACCGATTAAGGCCCTGTGCTAGCTAACAAAATAATTTCACTTCAAATTGTTATAGCAACCAAGAATACATTAAATGGTATGAATTGAGAGTCACAAGTAGAATTGGTGTTATACATTTGAGAAAATCTCTTAGGTAAAAGAAGCACCAAAGCGGATATATACATTTGAATGGTTATGAACACCCCAGATGGGTAGGTTTGAAGCTTAGGTTTGGGATTCTTAATATTTGGAACTTAGCAAGCTGAATAGTCAAGTCAGCCACGTGTGCACCTTCAACCTCCACAGTCCATATACTAGGTAGAAGGCTAGCAGCTAGGCTAGTGAGTAGCAATTCAGATAACAAAAACAAAAATATATAACATTGAAAAAATGAAGATTATGGTTCAAAATTCAGTGATTGAAGAAACTTTCATTGTAATGCAATCATGATAAACATATGGGTGTCTCCGTTTTTGTTACTTTTGCTGCGAGTGCATGGAAGCTTGTGTTGTGTATGCTATAGTAGCATGAGAGAGGGCAGAACAAATTGGATGATTGGAATAACACTTAAGAGTTAAGGAACCAGTGTGGGCCATGAAAGAACCATTTTTGAGAATAGAGAATAACATGCCACGGGACCCAGAAATTAAGTGAAAAATGAAATGGACATATATATCACATACCAAATAATTAGGTGAGAGAGAGCCATAAATTAAAGAGAGCCATAGGTATACTTACTGCTTGCTGGAATCCGGTGAGGTAAATGGCGAGGGAGCATTGATCTCGACCAGGGCAGAGTGCCGACATTGTCAAGTCGGTGATTCCCGGAATCACCATACAACCAGCAAACCCGGTGAGAAACACTGTTACAAAAAGGTGACTCAACCCTGTTAAGCTCTCCATCTCCATTTCTCTGTATCTACAGCTAACACTGATCAGTTCTCAATATTGTTGAAGTGAAGGAGTAGACAAGCTTTAAGGTTTGTACTGAAAGACCGTGCGAACTTATATTTGCGTCGCTTGCTTTTGCTTTTTAAAGGTGTGTGTGTGTGTGGGAGAGAGAGAGAGAGAGAGAGGGGAAGGAAGAGAGCGTAAGAGTGTGTGGGGGGTTAAGCGAAGAAATAAGATTCCGAACATATGTGATATGTCCTTTCGAGAGAATAACCGAAACATGACCAAGGAAAGCAAAAAGACGAAGGAGACCAAACTTCTAAGTTGCTGTATAAACGAGGTTTGTAACTGAGGTTAGTCATTAGGGGACAACCACAAAAGCTGCAGCCCAGCTAGCATTGTTTAGAAGGAGAAGCGCAATTGGACTGATCAAATGCTTGTCACAGACGTGCCTTCGTGGATTACTCATGCTTAGGACTTGACCCCTTGCCATCGGTTTGCAACAAATATCTAAAGATATCTTTCTTCTCTTCTACGGTTTTACCACTAGAAGGCTCACCCAAATTTACAAAGTAGTTATAATTTGATTCTCTTAATTTTCCTAATTAAATTAGTGTAATGAAAGAAAAAAGAATGTCAAAGTAATAGCCCAAAGATAAACATATTGCTCGGAGAGAAAACATGAACTTCAGTTCATGAAGGGAGCCTAATAATATCTAATTAATTTATTAGAAATTTTATAATACCATATAAGTATGCATGAGAAGTATAAGTAATTTTTATATTTTATTAAATATAAAATATAACTTATTTTATTTTTTAAATAAATTTAAAAATAATTAATTTATATATATATCATTCATAAATTAATTATTTTAATATAATATAACATACCATATAAATATAAAAAAATATATAAAAAAAACCTCCTTAATTTATCTATACATGCTCTAGAGGCACGTTATAAATCTAAAATCTTGAGCAGATAAGAGGCAGTTAGTGGACAGTCGGTGGGTCATCATTCAAGAACAATTTGGGTACGTGAAATGACATTTGCAATTTTCTCCTCCACAAAAAAATACTAAATCTGGATGAACAGTGATGCCATTGTGGAAATGGTAAGATGGAGAAAAGAAAAGAAGAGATGAGATGGTGAGAGGCAGCAATTAAGGAGAAGAATTGATTAGAAGATTTCAACTAAAGAGAATGGCTGATGTATTAATGCTCTTTATAAAGGATGTTTATCATGTAAATACGTCTTTACTTTAGGAAAGCCATAAAGCAAAATTGTATCAGTTTAGCAAAGGAAAGAAAAGAGAAAAGAGAAATTCCTAGAGTTTATCTAACGAAAACAGCGTCCCTTTTTCTTTTTCTTTTGTTTTTCCCTCTAAAGAAGAAGATACATTTATTTTTAGAATATATTTGAGGATTTGAAGTGAAGGAAAAGAAAAAGAGAGAAGAGGAAAGAGAAAAAAAGGAAGGGAAGAAAAATGGAAGGGTTTTCTTCTCTATTGTTTAGATGATTAAAATGAGCAGAAGCAGAAAAAATAAAATAAAAAATTCTATTGTAAAATATTTTTACTAATTTATTTTTTATTATTAAAATAGACATATTCAATATAAAATTAAAATAATATAATAGACATATTTAATAAAATTAATAGACATATTTAAAAAAATAAAAGAATATAATAGTTATTTTAATATATTTTTTTTTCAAAACTCCTCAATTTAAAAGAACACAAGAATAGATTAAAAAAAAAAAGTGTAGGAATTACATCTTACTTACCGCTATCTTTTTTGTTTTTTTAAAATAAATCTTTCAAATAAGTGAAATAGGAGTTTTATTCCTCTCATTTTCTTTCTCTTCTAAAGTAACTCCCAAACAAAACCCTTGCAAGACCTAGTACTAAATCTCTTTTCTTTTTTGCACCAAACATGGCATTTGATCTTAGTCTAGAGTATACAGAATTCCTGCACTTTCAAAGAGGGTAATACTTGACCAGCTAAAGGGTCAGGGATCTCTCACCCATGCTTTTTCTTTTTTTGGGCGAAACAAGGGGTCAAAAGAGCCGGTAAAGAAAAGAAAAAGAAACTAAACAGGTATATCTTGACGGGGCACAGAACAGATCGAATCCCAACTCATTGATGAGTGATGAGTGATGAGCAAGAGAGGAAGCAGAAGGGGAAAGAAAGCAGAACGTAGAAGGAAGAGCGTAATGGCAAACACCAAATAAAAATTAGCTTGCCAAAGTTTGGAGGATCATGGAGATATGTTGTTCCGTTCATAAATTTGTACCCATATCTTTCGGCCCACGACAATATAACATAACATATCTTTCGGCTGGTGGGTGCTTACCTATTTGGGCCTAAGCCTCCCAACTCTGTTCACATAGACGGAGTATTTGATGGGCCCAACTACACCATATTTAAATAAAATCGTTAAAATTATTCAAAAGTGACTAAACGGGACGGGATGATGTTTTTGCATATGAAGTTTTCGACACAATAAATTATCGGAGATTTTATAATACTACGTAAGTATGTCATATTATATTGACGTGGCAAGCATACATAATTTTTATATTTTATTATATATAAAATATAATTTATTTAATTTTTTAAATAAATTTAAAAATAGTTAATTTGTACACATGTTATTCATTTATTGATTATTCCTATGTAGTATGACATACTACATAAATACTAAAAGTATCTAAGAAATCTCTATAAATTATTATTATTTTTTGTTTAAATGTATTATAAATTTTTATAATTTTTTTTAATTAGATTTCTGTTATTACTTCAGATTATAATTATGTTGAAGTGATGCTAAAGTAGTATAAAAATTGATATTTCATCAAATTTTGACTCAAAAAAATATATAAAAAATTTGACGATGTCACAATTTTTGTGTTATTTTAGCACTACATTAATTTTTTTTTTATTGTCACATAAACAAGTCGTTTGTTATGTCAATATTAAACTGATGAATTTATAATCAGGATTGACGATAGTAACCCAATAAAAAAAATTTAAATTATAAAAATTTTAAAAAAAAAATATAAAAACTTAATTCAAAATTCGTCCAAATTAAAAAGATCCACATTATATTTAAATCCTTTTTTTTAACCTAAGAAGTAAGGTTTAACTCTAACCTTTAAATGGAATTAAAATTACTAAACTTAGAGTAAACCATTCTTACTATTGAGATCCTATTGTCGAAGTACTTATAATTATAATTTTATATTAGAGTAACATCGATCAGAAGTTCGTTTTCTTGCCACAAGAATCTTTTGACCAACTATACAATAAATTACTATTTAGTCGTTGGTTTTATCGTTTCGTACGTTATTTGGTCCGCGGTCCACACACATTAATCTCCGGATCTCCCCTAACATCGTAACGAGGAATTCAAAATCAAAATGAAATGAGCTCTTCATTATCATTGACCTGACCATAGTTAATATATTGTCACACTCACTCGCTCGCTCACTCACTCACTCTAGTCTCTGTCTCTCTCTCATAAGGATTTGATGGATGCCCTTGCACTGTTCTGCACTGCCTCACTCGTCTTGGGCGGGCTCTACTGGTTCATCTGCATCCTTGGCTCCGCTGAGCAAAAGGGGAAACGAGCTGTCAACATCTCAGGGGGTTCAATCGCCGCCGAGAAAGTCCAGGAAAATTACAATCAGTACTGGTCCTTCTTCCGCCGACCTAAAGAAATCGAAACCGCTGATAAAGTCCCCGCCTTTGTCGACACTTTCTACAACTTAGTTACTGATATCTATGAATGGGGTTGGGGTCAATCCTTTCACTTCTCTCCTTCTATTCCAGGCAAATCGCACCGCGACGCCACTCGAATTCACGAAGAAATGGCCGTGGATCTCCTCAATGTCAAGCCCGGCAACAAAATCTTGGATGCGGGTTGTGGGGTTGGTGGACCGATGCGCGCAATTGCTGCACATTCTGGTGCCAATGTGGTGGGAATCACAATCAACGAGTACCAAGTTGGTCGTGCCAAATTGCACAATAAAAAAGCCGGCTTGGACAAATTGTGTGAGGTTGTTTGTGGGAATTTTCTAAGTATGCCATTCAAAGATAACTCTTTTGATGGAGCTTATTCGATCGAGGCTACCTGTCACGCACCAAAGCTTGAGGAGGTTTACGCTGAGATTTACAGGGTGTTGAAGCCGGGAGGAATGTATGTTTCGTATGAATGGGTCACAACCGAGTTATATAAACTGGAGGACCCGGTTCAGATGGATATTATACAGGGGATTGAGAGAGGTGATGCTTTGCCTGGGTTGAGAAGCTACAAGGACATTGCTGTGACTGCCAAGAAGGTTGGGTTTGAGGTGGTGAATGAGAAGGATCTTGCGAAACCTCCAGCTAAACCATGGTGGTTGAGGTTGAAGATGGGCAAAATTGCATACTGGAGGAACCATATTTTGGTGACGGTGCTTGCGTGGCTTGGAATTGCACCCAAAGGGGTTGTGGATGTGCATGAAATGCTCTGTGACACAGCCGATTATCTGACCAGAGGCGGCGAGAGTGGCATTTTCAGTCCAATGCATATGATTCTCTGCAGAAAACCAGAGTCTGCTGGGTCATCTTAGCTGTTTAATCAGGGTACACGATGATTAGAAGAAGGTGCTCTTTTTTTTTTTTTTTAACTTTGATTTATTTATGGGTTACAGTTGTAGTCTGGTTTGCTATCTTGCAATAGCTTGGTGACTACGGGGTATGAGCAATTCCTTTCCATGGTTTTTTTTTTTCTAACCTTCAGAAGTTCGCTCCAGTTATTGATTTAAGTTTCTTTATGAGGAGGGTTGTGAACATTGAAGTAGTTGGGAGCTAGGACCGTCTCTAACTATAGAAGAGGGAATACATGTTATAACAAAAATGTGGATTGTTCCCTGAGTAATCAATGAAGTTCTCCTGACTTTGATTACCTGCTTCTGTTCTGTTTATTTTCCATGATGTATTTTGAAGCCGAAACAAACACAGTGTGACCAATTTGTATTTTAGCACAATTCGAAAATTCCTGCATATAGATGTCTAGTTTGGTTCGAAAGTGCTGAGATGCAGTGCAGAATAAATTGCAGAGTCACGTTTTAGGTGCTGTTCTGGCTTCAAAACGAATAAAATAAGAATAAGCATGGGTCGAATAGCATGTGATATAGGTAACTGTGTGAGATTCTAACATGTGAGGGCCAATTATGGTATACTTGGAGAGAGCCAATCCTTGTTATTTTGTTTCAAGATGGGTAAGGCAGCAATCAAATGGCGGAAAAAGAGCCTGCAAGATGTCAACCAATAGATTTTTAGCTTCAATTCTAGAACATTGATAAGGAGATGGATAGTTGAGGCATACAAAATTATGAATGGAGTCATATGGCGTATAAAAATCATTCTATGATATTTTCTAAATTGTTCAAATCAGATAGGAAGAGAACAACAGAGAGAATGAGGTTGCTTAATCACTATATCACTATATCAAACTAATAGAGAGTCATTTCTCTACAAGTAAGGCCATCTGTACCCATTTTACTCTCTCTCCCTTTTGATGCTTTTTTTGTTTCTCTTCTCTCTCTTCACAGGTCTACTTTCTCTTATTTTATTATCTGCCCTTGCATTGCCCGGAATTACAACTAGTTTAACTATAGTCATAAGCATGTTATTGATCTTTAAGATGTCACAGGAAAAGATTGCATATATATTTTATCACAATTGCAGGGATCCCAAGGTAAAGTACCTTTTTATCATTTTATATGTTAACACATGAAGTAATTCATATGATATTCTTGAGACAGGAATGTTTTGTGGTTTATGAAATAAGCTTTGTTGTGGATCTGAGTGATGAAATCACAGGAAGGAATAGTGCATTAATGCTTTTAAGTGTTTACTGTGAACGCCAATAGTATTACAGGTTCTTCATTCCTGTACTAGCAAGGGTTTTCTGTTTCCACAGTTACCAAATGAAATATCTGATTCAAAGAACAGGACGTGAAAATAATAATGATATACTCAGATTTGTTTTCTCTTGAACCTTGATGTTAGTGGGGTGAAATTTTAAAGCCTGAGAACAATTGCAGGAATCACGTGAGTTGTTCACATGGCTACTTTTGTGAGTCCTTCTTGTTAATAATCTAATAATAGGCTTTCCTCCTATTTGTGCCACTGTTCCTCTGTCTCTGGTTATTGTATTCTTTTCTTATTTTCTTTCTAGTTGTGATTCCTCTCAATCTTTTTGCTTACTGTCACATTAAAGGTGCAATTTAAAATGTATCTCCCTTTACTAGAAAAGCAACGATTGCCAGGATTTTGGATCTAACACAGCTTTTTCTAGGGCTTCATGCCCTTCAGAAAGGGAAGCCTCATTTTGTTTTGCTTTATGTTTGCTTGAAAAAATGTGATGCGTGGGTATATGATTATACTATCCGTTGCACCTTAATATTACACTCAATTTAGGAAGCCAATTGTGTTCAACTCTCGTGAGAAGAAGAACCATGTATATAACAAAGGCCAAAACAGAAATATATCAACCCCTGTTCTCCTTGCTAAGAAGTAAAACTTCAAGGCTTTGAAGAAGCTCTCATATGGGTTGCGTGGCTTCTAATTGCAAACGTTTGGGAAGGTTCGCTTTTTCTGGGATTGGAAGCATTGCTGATATTGCAGAGATTGAGTGCATTGCTACGGAGTGTATTTGCACTCAATAAACTATGCATTAATGTAGCTAATATAAACATATATATCATCAATTTTCTTTTATCATTGAGTAAAAATCTATTGTACAATTTTGACAAATACATAGCTAATCAAGTTTAGCAAACTATGAGTAGTATACACCAACAAGCACTTGTTTCAATTGGTAACAAATTTAACCTTGGGTGTACACCTTTGACTATGGTTAAGAGTTCGAGATCCAGTAAAAACATTGTTACTATAATTGCTCTAATCTTCGAATAATATTAGTCTTATGCCCAATTGAATAAAGTGGAGATATTCATAGTATTAATTAAAAAAAACTATGAATTTACTAGTGTGTAAGAACTAAGAGCACGCCAAAAATTATATCCTACAAATGAGAAAACTTTCAAGTTCTGTTGGGTGTATATACGTGTTTTTGCTCTTTCTTCGTTCTTTTATTAATTTTTCAACCCATTAACCTGTTCAAATTTGAGGTCAACGACTTAAACCAAAGCTTTGTGGTAGCTACTAGGCTTTAATCATCAATCATCATCATCTAACATTATGCAGGCACTGGAAGGGATTAATGTGAAAAGAATTCGTAAATACCGAGTTCAAGTTCACATTCAACAAATTGTATTGCACTAAGTATTCTTAAATGAAACACGTGATATATATGAAGAAAATGAAGAAAGCCCCTCATACCAAACCAATATAGATAGATTAGTTTTGAGAATCATTGAGCAAAGACAGGCCAGCCAAACACAGCTCAACACCTCAACCGTTTGACAAAACTAAGAGAAATTTGGGACTAGAAGCTCCAACCACCATATTCCCCCATAACTGCCAACGACGCAATTCGATATAATTTACAAGTATGATCTGGATTTCTATGAATTTTCTTTGCCTATCTGAGAAGTGAGAACTTCCTTCCTTGTAGATAATAGGCTTAAACCTGCCTCTCCATGCAAACGCGTCATTTTCATTGAATTTCGCCCAACGGTAAGGTAAGCTCTGCATGTGCAGTGGCGGTGAGCTTCAATTTTTGTGTTTTCCATATAAACTGAATATATTACTAATGCTTCAAATTGCAATTTTTATAAAGGAGATTACTTCAGTTGACAAATAAGCCTCTATTTATCCGTAGCACAACTAACACCAACACGTAAAGTTGAACTCAACAACCTGCGCCAGCTAGATTATGGACATTATTTGAGTCTACCTCTAACAAAGTCAAACACTTAAAATTTTTTTTTTCTTAGAATGTTAATATTATTAGGATTAATTATAATTTTGGTTATTCTATTTTTATAATTTGAATTTTTTGGTCCTCTCCTATTTTAAAAATGAACAATTTAGTCATTTTATATTCATGAAACGTGTAGTTTTAGTTATTCAATCTATATTTAGGTCTAATTTAAGGTGTATAATTTTCTAATTCACAATCTCACCGTTCAGATTAAAGAATTATGTCTTGCAAATTTTTTCACAAAATCAGCTTGATCAAACGGTGGGATTGAGCCCAAAATATTAAAATTAGAAGTTTTCATCTAATCAGAGATCTAGATTTATTCACTGTTAGATCGAGTTGAAATTTTGTAAAGATGTTCATAAGATGTAACTCTTTAATCTCAACACGGAATTATAAATAAGAAAATTTTACACCATGAGATAAATTTAAAAAATTTTGACTTAAAGACAAAATGATCAAAATTACACATTTTATGAAAATAGAGAGACTAAATTGTTCATTTTTAAAATAGAAGAACCAAAAAATTTAAGTTGTTAAAATAAGAGGACCAAAATTACAATTAAGCCATATTATTATCCGTACTCCCATTAATGTATTAAAGATTCAGCGTTGATCGCTATATAAAGCTCAAGGGTACTCGAACCTTTGATATATCCACATAGCCATACAAATAATTAACACAAGAGTTTGAAACTTAAGCGAGATGGAGTTGAAGTTTGTAGAAAGCAGGTCCTCATTGAAGAGAAGGTTTGGGTTGTTTAGAGCTCGGAATCAAAAGAAGACAAGCAATAGCGTAGTGGCGGATGCGATTACAAAGGTAAATGCTGGTGATGGAGGTGGAATTGTATCATGCAAAGAGGAAGATGGGGTCGTGAGGATGAAGATTGTGGTGAAAAAGAGCGATTTAAAGCAATTGATACAAGCCATGAGTGGTGGCAACGGCAATGACCAAGTATCTTATAGACCATTATCTGTCACTCTGCCTTCGCTATCGGTGGAGCAGCGGCTCAATCTGTTGCGGAGAAAGCATCTCTCCAGAACCAATTGCAATACAGTGAAGGGAAATCGCCACAATTGTTGGAGTCCTGCCCTCCAAAGCATCCCCGAAGAGCTTTGATGTTTGAACTCATGCCCAAGCTCAACTATTTGTGCATTATTGCTTCCATCTTCTTGTGCTGTCAAAAATCAATATCAAGCCAAAACAAGCACATATGCAAGGAGAAAGGCAGAAAGGGAAGAGGAATTTTCTTTTTCAACGCTATTGTAGATGATTATTTAAGTTTTGGTGGATTAATGTATAGTTCACTTAGATTCAAATTTTTTTCTTACCAAAAGCAAAATCAAGTACTGTCTGATTTTAAGATAGATGTATCATATATGATTTCTTTCTCTCCTTTTTTTTTTTTTTTTTTTANTTTTTTTTTTTTTGATTACCATAGGAAAGGAAGACATATGATATATCATTCTTTATTTTGTTAGGTTTCCAATAACACATGTAATGTGACTGATTGGTTAATGCAATTGTCTTTCATAAAATTAGAAAATCCCTTTATTTTATATGTTTCATAAGCAATATAGAAAAAAAAAAAAGTATATTTATCTAGCATGGGAACTGGGAAGTAGCCAATAATAAAAACTAAGTGTAACATAGTTATAATCATAACGGAAAAGTTTAATTTATTCTCTCTAATTATAGGTCATGTATAGTTTATTTTCAAAGTATATAAAAAGATATAAGGAGCCCTATCAACTATCAAAATATGTTAAAAAAACACTTGATTCCTAGATAGCTGTCCAAAAATGGACGAAAAATNAGTTTACTTTCAAAGTATATAAAAAGATATAAGGAGCCCTATCAACTATCAAAATATGTTAAAAAAAAAAACTTGATTCCTAGATGGCCGTCCAAAAATGGACGAAAAATACCACGTATCATGCATGTAAGAGGAAAATAAAAGTGACACGTGACATTTTCTTTTTATTTTTAGATGGTTATATGAAGATTAAAGTTTTTTTTTTTTACATATTTAGATAATTGATAGGAGTTCTTTGTAGCTTGAGGGTTAAACTACACATTACCCTAAGTTGAAAAGAGTAAATTAAACTTTTTTCGTAATCATAATTAATTGATCATTTTGTATGAATAATATTTCTTTTCGGTTTCTTTTTCTTTTCGAAAACTAATTTTTTTTTTCTCTCATAAAAATTGAAGGTTCACCAGATAAACCTTTACTTACTAGGCCCAGGCCCAACCCAAGCCGAAGCCCAAGTACCATTTCAAAAAGAATGCTACACATGTACGGATGGTATCACTTTGACGTTGGGATGATGGACACACATAATCCAAGATCTTAGCTCTGTAGTTTACTTTTCAGTAAACGGTTCAGATTGTTTAGAGTTTTAGACCAGTTGGTCCTTGGTAACGGAGAGCTCTGCCTCTGGTTATGGCTCAGAATTCTTCAAGTGTATTCCGCCAAAGATTTAACGGTTAACCGTCATATCCTGCCGGAAGCCAAAGACAGAAGAGTGCGGCTACATCTTGAAAGTTGAAACCATCCAAAAATGGCTGCAACACTTGCCTACCATCACAGTATCTTCTTGAACTCCACCACACCAGAACATTGTTTCCCAAAACAGGTCAAAGAACCCAAAGCCAACAGGAAATTCGACCTCGGAAGTGAGCCAGAATGCTCAAAATCAAGACTCCGCTACACTCAGTCCAAGTGTCAAAAAGCTTCTTCCTTACCACCCAATTCCTTTCTCACAAGGGCTCTCGTTGAGAGTGTGGAATCTGGGTCACTGGAAGACGCACTCAACCTGTTCGAGAAAATGAACCATTTTGACACGTATATTTGGAATGTCATGATTAGAGGATATACAGATAGAGGATTGTTTCGAGAGGCAATTAATTTGTATCATAGAATGGGATATGATGGGGTTCGTACGGATAATTTCACATACCCATTTGTGATTAAAGCTTGTGGTGGATTGTTCACGTTGACAGAAGGCGAAAAGGTTCACGCCAAGTTGCTTAAGATAGGACTAGATAAGGATGTTTATATTTGCAATGCACTCATTATAATGTATGGGAAGCTTTGGCATATTGATTCAGCGTTGAGGGTTTTTGTAGAGATGCCTTCTAAAGACTTAGTTTCCTGGAACTCTATGATTAGTTCATATTCTTTGGTCAAAGAACATCTGAGCTCGTTGCAGTGCTTTAGAGAAATGCTGCAAGTTGGGATTCGGCCAGATAGGTTTAGCATGATAAGTGCTCTTAATGCCTGTTCTCTTGGGTTATATGGATCAGGTGGGAAGGAATTGCATTGCATCGCACTCAGGTTGGGATTTGAATTAGATGTTATGTTTCAGACATCACTTATTGACATGTATAGCAAGTGTGGCAAGCTGGATTATGCAGAGAGGGTTTTTGACAGGATACCAACAAGAAATGTCGTGGCTTGGAATGCAATGATCGATAGCTATGCTCTAAATGGTCAACCAATTAAGGCTTTTGGTTCCTTGAAAATGATGCTCAAGGCTGATAACTTGACTGTTGATAATGTTACACTCATAAACTTGCTTCCTTCTTGCGCACAACTAGGAGCTGTTTTGCAGGGTAAGTCTATTCATGGACATGCCATTAGGAAAGGATTTCTGCCTCATCCAGTATTAGAAACCGCTCTGCTTGACATGTACGGAGAGTTTGGTATATTGAAGTTGGCAGAGGTAACTTTTAATCATATGATGGAGAAGAACTTGGTAACATGGAATGCCATGATCGCTGTATATGTGCAGAATGGGTGGAACTGGAAAGGCTTAAAACTATTTGAAGAACTTATGAATGAACATCTTAGACCTGATACAGTTACTGTTGCAAGTATCCTTCCTGCCTATGCTAATTTGGCATCACTAAGGGAAGGTAGGCAAATTCATGGTTATATTATGAAATTACAGTACCACTCGAATACATTTGTTTCAAATTCAATTATTTATATGTATGCAAGTTGTGGAGATCTCGGGGCAGCGCGGAAAATTTTTGATCGAATGATGTGCAAGGATATTATATCGTGGAATACCATCATGATGGCTTATGCCATTCATGGTATGGGGAGAATGTCCGTTGAACTGTTCTCTCAGATGGAGAGATCTGGCTTTCAGCCTAATGATAGCACCTTTGTTTCACTGTTGTCATCTTGTAGCAAATCTGGCATGGTTAATGAAGGGTGGGAATACTTTAATTTGATGAAACTAGACTATGGAATGCAGCCTAAAATAGAGCACTATGGATGCATGCTTGATCTTATTGGTAGAACTGGTAAATTGGACCAAGCCATGAGCTTCATAGAAGAAATGCCACTGTTGCCTACAGCCCGGATATGGGGATCATTATTGAATGCAAGTAGGAAGAAAGGAGACATAGAATTAGCTGAACTTGCTGCTCAGCATATCTTTTCAACAGAGCATGACAATACTGGGTGTTATGTCTTACTTTCTAATATGTATGCTGAAGCTGGGAGATGGGAGAAGGTGAAAGACATAAAATCTATTATGAAGAAAGAACGATCAGAGAAAACCCTAGCATACAGCATAACAGAGACAAAATTTGGGCTGCACAGATTTGCTAATCAAGATAGATCTCACATTGAGTCTGATATGATCTATAATGTCCGAGATATCTTATCAAGGAAAACTGGAGACAAAAAATGCATCCACAACACTAAGTTCAAGCCATCAGACTTGGCTAGAAAAAGAGCAAATTCACCAGAGAATCACAGTGTAAGATTGGCAATATGTTTTGGACTAATTTCTACAACAATTGGAAATCCTGTTCTTGTCAGGAAAAACACGAGAATATGTGAAGATTGCCATATTGCTGTAAAGAAGATTTCAGAGACTACCCGAAGAGAAATAATAGTAGGGGATTCTAAATTCTTCCACCACTTCAGAGATGGGCACTGCTCTTGTGGTGATTACTGGTGATTGTGCTTTACATATCTCACGGTGGCTCTGACGCAGAATATATTAACAGTCATTTAGAAGATTATGTTTATATCATTATAATATCTTGTGTATAATCATATCTGCAGTAGATGGTAGATCTTAGCTGGCAGTTCATGAAGAGCAGGGGACCTTTTCCCGTGATTCTCATTGGAGAACTGCGTCCACCCACCTCAAAACTGGACGAACAACCTCCTTTTAAAAAAAAAAAAAAAAAAAAAAAATCCCACAAAAAGCAAGATTCATTTTTAAAGCATGTAACTTAGTGTTGAATATCTAAGATTTTGATGGGTAAATAAAGGGGATCTTTTATCATCACATATATTTTGCAGAAGTCTTGGGTGTCTATTGGTTGTCATTTTCAGATATCCGAGACAGAAGAATGAAATGGCTAAAAGATGACAGGTAATAAAGTAACAGGGTATACAAGATTCGTCATACTAAAACTAAAATGATATGAAATGACATCATTGTCATCATAATTTAAAAAGGAAACATAGCGCAATGGTTACAATTGATGGGCAGTGCTAGTCAATGTAGCATTCAATTTAGACCAATTATTCTGTTCCCCAAAAGAATCAAAACCTAAGAATCAAAAAAGAAAATAAACTTTGATATCTACCCATTCTAAAATTGACAAACTTTACCATGGTGAAGATTTACAATAATTGCTTATAATAATGAAGTTAGAAAGTTTATAAGAACAAGTCACAGGAGAAAGTGTAAGAGAAAGAGTACTGTGCTCATGTTTCAGCTGTCTTCCACGAATCATGTGTTCAATATTATAATAGTTGAAGAGCCATCACTACTTCCATTTACAAGTAAAGTAACCAGATGAAGACAAAAATTATAAAAAAAATGAAATCTATTTACAGTAGAGTGATGGAATGAACTTTTTATCTACTGGTCAAACCGAAAGTTCCAAAAAAACACAGCGCTCCTCTGCTCTCTCTCTCAGTCAACCTTGTCATCCTGCTGCTGCTCCTCCTCCTCCTCCTCTTCCTCTTGGTCACCAAATTCACTGCCGTCAATACATCTTCTTTCACAGAACCCAATGAAAAAATCCTTAATTGTCTTCCAAACGACGCCGCTAAGCCAGTCCAAGCATCCCAACTCTCCTCTGCGACACAAGCACTTCTCTTTCAACTTGTCAAAGAGCCCTTTATTCCCGACCTCCGTTCGCGTTGACATCGGCTGCAGATAAGCCAAAGCAGCGTGCTTAACGAGTGGGTTCTTGATTGGGATCTCATGCCAGCTGGAGTTGTTGACCGGCGACAAGATCGCCGCCTGCGGCGGAGGGTCCGGCATGATATCCCTGAGACTGATATACTGCACCGCCGGTATAGTGATCATCTCTATGTCGGAAATCTCGAATTGCGGCGCGCTATGGCAGTTGTGTGAGAGGAAACTAGGGGAATGAGAGTTCAGTTGGAAATCATGGTTTGGGCCTTTAATTATCGGCATTTCTATAGGATTTTGGTTGAGGATTACTCGTAATATTATTGCAAAACGTTGATTTTATGGATGGGGATAAATATGAAATATTTTATTTTATTTTATTTTCTCTCTTTTTTTTTCCGGGGAGAAAATTCTAGAATATCATCACAGAATGAGCGAATTAGAGAGGGGCATGGTAATTGATCTTCGGTGTCATAGTGAGTTTACAGAGTATGAGTGAGATAGTTAGATAGTGAGAGAGTGAGGAGTGGAATTTTTAGACGCGGGAAGTGACTTTTGTGTGGGAGAAAAAGTAAATTGCACGCGCCTATGAAGTGCGTGGAGGTTTTACCACTTGGCTTCTGCTAATTGGATGATTATCACATTATGCACGTTTTTATATTCTCCACGTTTTTTAGTTATTTATTTTTATTTATTTAATTGCTTATTTTATTATTATTTTTTTGTTTTTTGTGAAATGACTATTTCAAAGACAATAATAATACATCGAGGAGAAAAATTGAAGCATCTTCCAGCCAAACGAATGACATTCGTCTCCCTCCATGCACAGATCACAGAACTTCAGTTCATATGCCATCTGCAACCCTTCCTTAATAGCCAAAGCTTTTATGGTATCCACATTAGAAATTTCGTCAACGAGTTTCAACCAAGCAGCCATGAATAAACCTTCAACGTCCCTTATAACCCCTCCCACCGCCAGCAACCAAAGCGCCATCCACGTTTAGCTTGAAAAACGGCGCTTGTGGCTTAGACCACCTAACTTCCTGTACATCTGCTACAGAAATTCTGGTTGGGGTTTGTGCTGAAACCAATTCCCATAATTTAACTGCTTCCTCGTATTCTTTTGGGATAGGGCCAACTTGTTTCTTAAGCCTTATCTTGTTCCTACGTGACCACAGGTTGTAATAAAAGAAACACAACCACAGCCATTTGTGACTCAGACCATAGCTTGAATCCCTGCTCAACCCAAGATAAGAAGCTACCAACCTCTGTCAACCCAACTGTCCCAGGAATTGCAGCTAACTCCCAAAGCTCCCTGACATGTGAACAACTAAGCAAGACATGGGCTTGAAAGACTCCTTCTGTGGCAGCCAATGATCAAACCATAATCGAACCTCATTCCCTACTCCCTACTCCCTATCCACCGAAGACACCATTTCTTAAGGAGTTTCAAACCATACCATATGCTTCTTCAAGAATAGGAAGGTTTACTGCCTAGTTGAGCATCCAAAACATCATGGTTCTGATAGTATCTAGCTCTTAACGTTCTAGCCACCAGAGAGCTTGGGTTCTGAAGCAAACGCCAACCTTGTTTATCTAACATGGCTGCATTAAACACCTCCTAGTCTTTAAGACCCATACCCGCCGCTTTCTTGGGCTGGCAAAGTATCTCCCAACTTAGCCAATGGATTTTAGATGCATGATGGGAATTACCCACCCACAATCTAGCCTTCATCTGGTTCAACTCCCTGCACAGTTTTTGATAGCCTAAAGCAACTCTTGGTATAGGTGGGAATGCCCTGAGCAGTAGCTTTTATCAGAATTTCTTTACCCGCTTTAGACAACAATTTTTCCTTCCAATCTAAAGCCTCTTTTAGAGTTTGAAAAGCATTATTTTGTTTTTTTTCTCACCATAGCTTTTATCAGAATCTGTTGGCCAGATGAGACTGCATAAATCTCCAAAATTTGCTTATTTTAGAACTATAATAGGAGGAGAAGATGAATTAGCAAATGTTGTTTTTAACTTTTTATTAAACAGAAGTTAACTCATTGACATGTCAATGATGTCATTACCATTCGGGCCAGTAATTCTGGCCAACTCAAAGTGAGCTAGCAAGAAGATTTGCCATTAAGACTGACAAGAGCCAACTGTAACCTGCAACTTGTTCATGGTAATCCACGTAGGCATAATGTTAATTTACTGATTCTTGTTTTATATAATCCATTTATGAGTTGATTTATGCTATTTTTTTTTTTTCTTTCTCATCGTTGAACATCAAAATTAAATCTTCATCTCCAAGTTTTTTTTTTTTTTTTTTTTTTTTTTTTTTTTTTTTTTTTTTTTTTTTTTTTTTTTTTTTTTTTATTAAAAAGGCTTTTTATTATGATATCAAGTTATGAAGTTGATGTGTTACCAAAAATAGTTATTAAGTTAATGTTGCCATATTATGACATATATAAGCTTATTGGCAGTTTTGGTCATCATATTTTATCGAGTCCTACGAGTTAGTCTCCATTTTTAAAACTCAACGATTTAGTCCATGTATTTTAGTGAATTTGACAACTTTAGTTATTCGTTAATCAACTTAACGACATGTTGACGTAGCACAAATAAATTAATTTTTTATTGTTATCATGTTGATGTGGCATGGAGAAATTATTTTTTAATTGTTAAATAATCATTAAGCATAATTAAGTCATAATTAACATAAAAATAATTTGTTGTTGTTAAATAACCATTTTAAAAAAAATTCACAAAATTCAAGCAAATAAAAAAAAAATTAGATCAAGTAAGACATGAAAAAAAAATTCTATATTTTTTCAAATTAAGTCAATAAGAGATTCTACCAAAAATTTCAAATAACATTATTTAATCTGAAATTTTTTTTAATTGTTTAAACTTTGTGAAAAAATGTAAAATTTTGGTAGAATCTATTATAGACTTAATTTAAAAAAATCTGATTTTTTTTTTACATGTTTAAGTTGATCTAAAAATCTTTTTAGCTGTAACCTGCAACTTGTTCATGGTAATCTGCGTAGGCATAATGTTAATTTACTGAGCTTGTTTTATATAATCCATTTATGAGTTGATTTATGCAATTTTTTTTTTCTTTCTCATCGTTGAACATCAAAATTAAATCTTCATCTCCAATTTTTTTTTAAAAAGGTTTTTTATTATGATATCAAGTTATTAAGTTAATGTGTTACTAAAAATAGTTATTAAGTTAATGTCGTCATATTATGACATATATACTAATGTAACAAAATGTGGAAATCTCATAGCATTATTCATTTATTCATCATATATAGGAGTAGAATATAATTTTAATCTTTGAAAGATATCATAAATTTAAGTTTAGGCTCAAAAAAATTTATGCATACTTTAGCTCCTTGATTATTACGTTTTAGGTTCAATTTATTCTTTTTAAGGACTAAATTGAATATTTTAAAAGGACTAATTGAACCTAATCTTAAAAATCAAAGATCTACTTGATAAAAAAAATTCTCTTAAGAATTAAAATAAAACTTAAGATGCAAATTAAGTTATAGATCAATTGGTCATAAGACTTTTCTCGTAAGAAGAATGTCTTGTATTAGAGGTCTTTCATTCATAAAATAAGAGTCTCAAAATGTTCTCCCACATAAAACTATAGATGTAGGTATTTCTATAACAAGATCCTTAGAGCAAATTTGATAAATCTAGTTCTATATAAAGGTTGAGTCAAACTTAAGTTCTTGAGTTACCAATAAATAAATAAATAAATAAAACTTAAGATATCTTGAGACGAAAATAGAAGTTTACTCAATATATGGTGTCAATCTGGTTGTTTCATAAGCGTACCATGATTTTTTTTGGTAATCCACAGGGCAAAGCCCAGAAAACAAGAAAAAACTATAGAACCATTGCTCTATGCAGTGTCACACCAGAACTATCCTCCATGACCAAATCCTTCAAACAAAGCGGAGGAACAGAAAAATACACACCTTTTCTAGAGCATAATTTAATTTTTTTTTTTTTTATATAGCTCATATCTACTGCCTTTATGCAGTGTCACACCAGAACTGTCAGAACACTTTTTTTTTCTCCCATGGCGCAATTGGCAAAACTTGTTCCCACCTTTACTCTGAAGCAGATCGACGCGTGTTGGCTTACTCACACTATCACTTCACTTAGCATTTTGACACCTCATTCATTACTCAGATTCAGCCTCCCTTTTCTTTGTTTTTGATTCCATGAATGAGGGTCGGTCCTCTCTTCTTTTAATCTTTATGTGCAATAAATCTCTGGACTTTAATTGCGAATCATCTGGGTCGTCACCTTCTGCCATCATTCACTCCTCAAACAGGTGAATGTTACTTGGTCTGACACTCAATATTCTGGCTTTCCGGAGATGACCCACATTGTTCCTTGGTTCCTTCAATTATTTTTAGGTGTTGCTTTTATATCTAAATGTGTGTTTTTAGCCATCAGTGTCTTACATGGCAATGAATTTACTGTATTTCATGTGTGGTTTTCTGAGGTTGGGTTTTGCGTGAAGGAGAATAAACACTGAATCGATATATGCTGATAATCGGTTAAATTTAAAGGTGAAATGGTTAGTAGAAGATTTCTGTCTCTCATTTGGTGAGGAATTTAAGGTGGTGAGTAAGAAGCTTCATTACAAGTTACTGATATTTCATAGGCATAAGGGTAGTGTCAAAGAAACGCCAGTTTCTATCTTGGCTAATCTTGCTTGCTTAAAATAAGGTAAAGAAGCCACATGTTAACTTCATGTCATTGAGTAGGTTATATTAATCATCCTACTTCTCTTGTTGGAGCTAGCCTCTTTTTACCATGAAATGAAATGAATCTTTCTCCTGAAAATTCTTTTCCTCTGCTTATGTGTTTGATATCTGTGATTTTGGAGGCTAAATTGATTTTCCATATTTGATTAATTTAGGTTCAAAACTTTGATATTGCCTTGCAGAAACTGAGAATCATTGTAACCAAACAAAAGTGAGCTGAAATGGAGACCAATGATGTGGAATACGTAGCTCTAGGAGAAGGTTCTGCTACGCAATTAGAGAAGTTCCAAAAGGTTTCAGTTTTACCACTCATTTTCTTAATCTTTTACGAGGTCTCAGGAGGGCCTTTTGGTGTGGAAGATAGTGTCAGGGCAGGTGGTCCACTTTTGGCTCTTGTTGGGTTCTTACTCTTTCCATTCATATGGAGCATTCCAGAGGCACTGATAACTGCCGAAATGGGTACTATGTTCCCAGAGAATGGAGGGTTTGTTGTTTGGGTTTCCTCTGCATTGGGTCCTTACTGGGGATTTCAACAAGGTTGGATGAAATGGCTAAGTGGGGTCATTGATAATGCTTTGTACCCAGTTTTATTTTTGGATTATCTCAAGTCAGCTATCCCAGCTTTGGAAGGTGGTTTTCCAAGGATAATAGCAGTGCTAGCTTTAACTTCGGCTCTCACTTACATGAACTATAGGGGTTTAACTATAGTGGGTTGGGTTGCTATATTACTAGGAATCTTTTCATTACTTCCTTTCATAGTAATGGGGTTTATAGCTATGCCCAAATTGAAGCCATCGAGGTGGATCATGGTAGATTTGAACAATGTGAACTGGGGTTTATACTTAAACACTCTGTTCTGGAATCTGAACTATTGGGACTCAATCAGTACCCTTGCAGGAGAAGTGGAAGATCCTGGTAAAACCCTCCCAAGAGCTCTTTTCTATGCTCTTGTGTTGGTTGTTTTTGGCTACTTTTTTCCACTTATGGTAGGCACTGGAGCTATTCCAGTTAATCGTGAACTCTGGTCTGATGGCTACTTGTCAGTAGTTGCTAAAATACTTGGAGGTGTGTGGTTAAGATCTTGGGTCCAAGCAGCATCTGCTGTATCAAATATGGGTATGTTTGTGGCTGAGATGAGCAGTGACTCCTTCCAACTTCTGGGGATGGCAGAGAGAGGCATGCTTCCTGAATTCTTTGCCAAAAGGTCACCTTATGGGACACCACTTATTGGTATATTGTTCTCTGCTTCTGGTGTGATTTTGCTTTCATGGTTGAGCTTCCAAGAAATTGTTGCTGCAGAGAACTTCTTGTACTGTTTTGGGATGCTTATGGAATTCATAGCATTTCTGAGGTTAAGGACCAAATACCCAGAAATTTCTCGCCCTTATAAGATACCTCTTGGGAGAACGGGGGCAATCTTCATGTGTATTCCTCCAACGCTACTGATTTTTGTGGTGTTAGCTCTTGCTTCTTTCAAGGTCTTCACTATAAGCATCTCCGCCGTCACGATAGGCCTTTTTTTGCAGCCTTGTATTAATTATATGGAGCGGAAAAGGTGGTTCAAATTCTCTGTTAATTCTGATCTTCCTGATATTCATATCGCCTAGTTCTTGCTCTTTTTCTTTTGGAAATAGCCTTGCTCTTGCTTAATGAACCATGTCATGTCATAGTGAATTGTACCTAAAGCTGTGTGTACATGTCCAATGCTATTATCAATTTGCTTCTGTCCCCTTAACTCAAACGTAAACCTAAATTTTCCCATTGCTGTGCTTAAACATAGTTTACTAATTCACTAATCACTTTATTGTCCACAGAAGTTTACGTGCTTCGAATTCTTTTCACTGTGAAAGTCATTGCTACAATTTCTATTTTCAGTAAATGTTTATGAGGATAGTTTTATGTGTGTCTTTCGATAGGAAAAAAGGAAAAAAGAAAAAGAGAAAAGGGAAGGGAATTATATGTATCTTCCTAGTAGCTTTAATCATTGTTTTCATAGTGCCTATATCAGCTATAACAATTCACGAGTTTGTATTTCCAAGCCTTTGAAATCCTTCGTAAATCTGTCATAGAAGATACTTTCCTGTGTTTTTATTGTGTGTCAAATGAGACGAAATTGGTAGTAGTCCCTTCTATGCATGATTTTACAGAAGACATATGTACCTGAATGTACATCTGAACATTTTTTAAGCAGTCTCTTTTCTGAAAATGACATCATAGAATATGTATCCACTTTGTTTATATCAATCACTTTCATTATTTTCTCCAAAAAGATATGTAAATTTGTATGCTTTTTTGAGTATTGAACGTCCATCTTAGTTTAGGCTCCTAGGTATATTCTTGTTACCTTGCTTCCGATTTGCTGGAGTTAAGTGTGATAGGTGATAAGGACAATGCCAGGAAACTAGATCGCTATTTAGTTCACCATACTCTTGGAATATCCATCAGACCAGGCCTGATAACAACATATTGCTTAATTGAGACTTGTTTTAGAGCACATCCAATCAAACGGGGCTCCCGATTTCTTTTGGTATTTAGCTCACTCTAAAGGTGAGGGTTATGTTATACTCCTCAATTACGAGAGATTCAGTGGGACTTACAATGTGATTTTAGTATGTACCAAAACACATAATTTTTTTATAAAATGTAAGAACGACATAATATAAGAAAACATGTCAAAAAATAAACTTGACATGTTTTCATATATTGTGTCGTCCTTGCATTTTATAAGGAACTGTATGTTTTAGCACATATTAGGTGACTCAATTTTTCAAGATTTTCGCAATGACATTAAAATCACTAAGTGAGTCCTACCTGGATCCACCCAACTGAGAGAGAGTGTAGCATACTACTCACATTTACTAAAGGCTTTAATTACAATACTTGTTTGATTTAGTTTCTTATAAAATGTAAGAACGACATAGTATAAGAAAACATGACAAAAAGTAACCTTGAAAAGTTATTTCTTGACACATTTTCTTATATTGTGTCGTTTTTGCATTTTATAAGAAACTATATATTTTAGCACATATTTGGTGACTCAATTTTTTGAGATCTTCTCAATGACACCAAAATTACTAAATAAGTCCCACTCGGATCCACCCAACTGAGAGAGAGTGTAGCATAGTGCTCACACTTACTAAAAGCTTTAATTACAATACTTGTTTGATTCCTTTCTCAACATAATGTGTATTACAAGACAATAATTCAAGCATGGCAGTGGCAGATTACAAGGACAACCATCCATGGCACATGGGCATGGCCAAATAATCATAAAGGAGGATTTGGGATTTATTTCCACATTGGTGCACCCATTGTCCAAGTGGAAGCTTTTATTGAAACTACTCCAAATTAAATAGGCTCTGTTTTCTCACTATTTCTTCTGATATGCTCTATATGTTGTTGGAATTACTCACCAACAATTCATTAGAACGTCCACTTATTTGATCCTTATAAGCCTCCTCTTTGCCAAGTTGTGGCCCTAAATTCCAATGGTCCATGCTGATGGCCAGTGAGACACATGCATGACACATAATAAAATCTTTTCATGGTACAGATTGTCTTTTGTTTAAACCTTTCTATGAACTGCCACAACCTTTTGATGAGGACTAGATTAATTAAATAAGCGGAAATTTCCACGTGTCAAGCACCCAGATGGAAAGAGCTTGCCAACAGGAGATGTCTATTATTTTTGTGAAAACAATGTGATTGGGGAAGTTTTTATGCTTAGTTAATCGATCGGAAATCTCAATATAGATTATCGCCGTCTTCTTGGCTTTCTTTCAGAATCCAAACAAAGCAGTGAAGATAAAACAAGATAACCAGATTCTTTCTCTCTTTGGCTCCTGCAAGAGATATTCATATAACCAGGAAACACTGCTAAACAAGTCTACCTAATCGACTGGGGAAAGCAGAGGAAAGAAGAGAAGAAGAAAACATGGGTAGTCAGAAAAACTCATCAACAAGTAGCCCACAGAAAATGACACTTAAGAGTCTGATTGAGCAAGACAAGAACATTATTCCTCCCGGCAGCCCATCTTCTCCCGCTTCGGCAAATGAAGAAATTCTTACTATTATACACTACTGCAGCTTCGTGTTCACCTTCAGTGATCCTTTTGAATCTCCTTCCCAGCAAGATATCAAGCGGCTCCAACTCACACGGCTCCTTTCTATCATGAAGTCCTCAAAGAAACCACCACATGAGAAGGTTCTGGGACCTCTAGTGTCTATGATCTCAGCCAATCTCTTGAGGCCACTTCCTCCACCAGCCAAGCCCTCTTGCATATCAGACTTGGCTGAAGAGGAAGACCCCATGTCTGCATTTTCACCCATATGGTCATATCTCCAACTTGTTTATGAAATCCTTCTCAGACTTATTAATACCGTAGACCACAGAATACTTAAAGATTATATAGATCATCCTTTCCTTCTCAAGCTCTTAGCACTATTCCTGTCTGAAAATCCAAGGGAACGTGAAAGCTTGAAAAATGTGTACCACAAGATATATACTAAGTTCTTTAGTGAACGTTCCTTCATGAGGAAATCAATGAACGATGTGCTCTTGAACTATGTGTTCGAGACAGAGAAGCATCCTGGTATTGCAGAGTTGCTTGAGATATGGGGAGCCATAATCAATGGATTTACCGTACCACTCAAGGAAGAGCACAAGCTGTTCCTGATGAGGGTGGTGATTCCATTGCACAAGACGAAGGGGATGCAAGGATACCATAAGCAACTGGCTTACTGTATTTCCCAGTTTGTGCAGAAGGAGCCTATGCTTGGAGGGGTTATTGTTAGAGGAATATTGAGATATTGGCCTGTCACAAACTGTCAGAAAGAGGTTTTGCTAATTGGGGAGTTGGAGGAACTGGTGGAGAATTTGGACCCTGATCAGTATCGAAAGTTGGCATTGCCATTATGTACACAAATCACAAAATGCATTAACAGTTGCAATTCCCAGGTACAAGATCCAGTTTTTTCTTGTTTATGTCCATAATTTCTTCTACGCAGGGAAAATCTAGATGCTAACCAATGTATGCTTCATGCCATCTATTTTATCTTTAAATTATAAGACCAACACTGATCTGGATATTCAGAATTTAACTTCCAAATTCTGAGCTTGCAATTCAGATATGAGGATTCAAGACATCTTTATTTATCTCCTTTCTTTCCTTGACTAAATATGTGGGCAAGAATTATTGAATACTTAAGACAAACTATGCATGTTGTTGTTGATGTAAAGTTCAATTGGCCTGCTCATTGTTTCTTGGAAGCATCAAAACCCAATTATATATGGGCAAGATGTCTCCTTGTTCCATAGTACTGCTTGTTTATTAGTTGGAGGCTCTCTCTAGTGTCTGCAGTGTACACCAAGGCCAAGCACAACCTCAGTTTACTTTGATTGATATAAGTTATCTCTGTCTACTGAGCCTCTCTTTTTACAGTATTAAGTGAATTTGATTATATGTGCATTTTGTTTAGGTGGCTGAGCGTGCACTCTATGTATGGAACAATGAGCAGTTCGTGAAGATGGCGACAACGGCAATGGGAGAAGTATATCCTATTATAGTACAAGGTATGGAGAAGAACCTCAAATGGCATTGGAGCAAGAGCGTCCGTCAACTAACAGGGAGTGTTAAAATGATGCTGGAAGAAATGGATCCCATTCTATATCTCAAGGGTCTCGAGGAAATTAAAGTTAAAAAAGCAGCGGCACATCAAGAAGATATAAAGAGAAAAAGGACATGGGAAATAATAGAATTGGCAGCTGCCAAGAATCAGTATTAAGTGAATTTGATTATATGTGCATTTTGTTTAGGTGGCTGAGCGTGCACTCTATGTATGGAACAATGAGCAGTTCGTGAAGATGGCGACAACGGCAATGGGAGAAGTATATCCTATTATAGTACAAGGTATGGAGAAGAACCTCAAATGGCATTGGAGCAAGAGCGTCCGTCAACTAACAGAGAGTGTTAAAATGATGCTGGAAGAAATGGATCCCGTTCTATATCTCAAGGGTCTCGAGGAAATTAAAGTTAAAAAAGCAGCGGCACATCAAGAAGATATGAAGAGAAAAAGGACATGGGAAATAATAGAATTGGCAGCTGCCAAGAATCAGTTCCTCAACCCAACACATTATCTCTGTGTCTCCCACTGAACAACAGTGTATGCAAACTTGTGCTGGCAAAGCCCAATTCAAAATTTTGAATACTATTGTACTCCATTACAAAAGCTAAGTAGCCGAACTTCTTGCTTTTAATGGGGTTATAGGGAGTATTTCCCGCCAACCTATCCCTCTTTAATCAAATACAATAAAAGGAAAAAAAAAAAGTTATGATTGTTTGGAAGAAAGATACTATTAATCATTGATAAGTTGCCAACTAATTTAGTGGCCGACGACGACAAAGATCGAGGCATGAAACTGTAATTACCAGCTGTTCTTTGCTATATTATAGGAGGCAATTATTTAATAGGCTAGTCAAATATGCCATCAACACTCAGCCACTACTTGGATAAAAGTCTTTGCCGCGTTCGGAATATTCTGCTTTTGCAGAGATGGAGTCGTTGGATTATCGTGATCGGCAGTGGGAATATCGCTGAGCCTTACCACTGAATTTATGTATACACACTCAAACATGGGGCAATTCCAATCCCATATACCAGGAACCACATAGGAGATTAATCCAGGTTCACTTTATATCTCATGCAATTTCAATCACTTCTCATCCTACGAACAACCTTTAACCAAATAAAACTGACTCCAGGTTATTAAAAAATAAAAATAAAAGCTGTGACTGCAGGGACAAGAAACATACAAAAGATTATTTTGTTTGGCTGAAAAATAAAAGAATGTTCAATAAAGTTTCCATAAATCTGTATTTATGGTCCCACAAATCAAAATCCAAACGGGTCGTGCTTAAGGCAGCATATATAGCTCAACCCCCTTTTCAAATAATTGTTACAAATTACACCGATGTATTAACTAAACGTGAAGAAAACTAAAAATCCCTCCCACCCCACCCCACCACCC
>QAOA01004976.1:63767-116528 GCA_003255065.1 Cercis canadensis
AAAAAAGGCCCAGGGTACAAAACCTGTAAAAATAGAACACAACCTATAGACTTAAATGGCTAGATGGAAAATTGTAATGATTAACACAAGGCTGAATAAAAATCTTAGCCTTTAATTACAAGGACGAGAAAGAATGAAGCACTCCCAAAACTTGAAAGCCATTCCCCTGTACATCACAATATGTCCCACCCCTTTAGGTAAGATTTTTCTCATGAAAAAACACCGAGAGCTTGAAGGCTTTAGGAACTGCCGTTAACCATCAAGCTTAAATGAATTGGATAAGTACTGATGCCTTTGACTGAAAACTTGAACCAAGACTAGGCCTCTGCTTAAAATGAATCGTGACTCCAATATTGCACAAAATGATCAACGAGGCTGATTCAGATATAAAGCTCACATGACAAGCAAACTGGGGTTTTACGGCACTAAAAAGTAAAACAGTTCTGTTGAAAACAGCATTATACTTGATATTTGGAAAGCTTGTCTTTTACTGGGGGCTCCAAGGCAGACATGCACTGGTCCCATGCTCCATTGCGTAGCATCTATCACGTAAGATGGAACATCCCTCAACACTTAGTTCACATCACATTGGCATAAATTTCTATTTAGTCAGGACAAAGAATAAAGCATTATCAAATAACAATTTTATACTAGAAAGGGAGAAGAACCCTATCAAGAGTGTACTTCATGAACTTTTATTTTGATGAGAAAATATTGCAGCTATAAGTCATATGTGGTAAAACCTAAAGTAGATGCATGTCTGGAGGAGAAGGAACATTAACCTGTTTATATCCATGCAAAACCTGGCAGACTTCATTGTGTAAATCTTCACTCCGTATTTCCTATAGATACACATTAAAGAACTTTTATTAAGAAACCTCAAAGCACTTTAATTTAAGATGATGAGGATGGCAAACATACATGCCAACTTGCAATTGCTTTGCACATATAAACAAGAGAACTCAAAGCTCCTGAAGGATTAGCTCTAACCTGAAAACAAATGGAAAGAAGCAATTATAAGAGCAGTTTGTATAAAATACATTTTACTAAGTGAATAGGTACATACCATAGCACATAGACCTCTAAAAGCATCCTCTTTCTCTATATCATCACGTATCCTGCAACAAATCATTTATGAGAAACCAGTAACAAGGTATGCTGCAATGAAACTTCATATATCTAACTTCCAAAGATCATGCTCAGAGAAGAAAGGGAAGATGTGTTTCAAGATTAGTCTGCTCTATTTATATTTATTGGTAAATATCAAATGTGCATGACCATTTACCACTTTCAATAGCAAACCACCCAGTTTGGACGTTGGATGCAATAAAGGTAATTAAAATGGAATAACTACCAAGCAGGTCAACTTGCTCACCAAAGGGAAAGAAAAACACCCTAGCGTTCATTGCCTAGTAAACTATAATTTGTCCTTCATAGTGAAAGTTTTCTCATAGTTGTCCCTAAAAGGATTTTTTCCAATAAAAGTTTTTGATGTATGCTTGATATTAAGCTCCATTATAAGAATCGTTTAGGATGTATCTTGGCTCTTCAGAGCTTCAACTCTTGCACTTGATGTTATCATGCGCACAATACCATTTATACTCTCATGGAAAAGCCAGCTTCTAAAATGGAAGTGTTCATATTTAGTTATTACTTGGCCATCTTCAATGTAGAATTTGACAGTGAAGAATTTTGCTCCATCCTGCTATTAGTTCTTGCAGTATATTTTGATGTACTCTGTCATATATGGATCTCAAGAGGACTAGCATTCCCTATTGTATACCAAGTTTTGGAGAACTTTGCCAAGGCAACATCATTAGACAGTGCATCTCAACTACTTTGTGGATCACCCAATAAAATTTTCTCCATCTTCAATCCCAGTTACCCCCTTTGAAATGATCAGTCCCAAGGGCAAAACACTACACGCATTTTATTTACAATGATTGGTTTAAATACTTGACTTGGGTTGGCCTGGCCGCTCCTGAGCATACAGCGTGAATGTAACATGAATGAAATCCATTTAAGAGGAAAGGAGGAAAGAAGGAAAGAGCCTTGGGCTTCTACAATAATTAGTAAGATGTGTTTCAAGATAAATTTGTGGAAAAGAAACTAATAAAACAGAACCATTTGTTAGGTTCTCATTAGTGAGTTGTGACAAAGAAAAGCACAGAAAGTGTAGTGGATATAGAGATAAATAAGTAAAATTCATTAACTTACATAGATAAAGCAGTGCACCAAGGTTGCATGAAATGCTCCATATGTGGTGAAACAAGCTCTGGACAGACCCATGCAAGCCTTCCCAGTGTTATTGCACTATTTTCTATGAGTGACTTGTTGAGTCCCTGTCATACAACAAGACCATCAGCAACAAAACATGACCCAAAATTATAATTAAAAATGTTATAAGGCTATACCTCGGCATGCTGAAGAATTGGGACCAAGTATGAAATAACTGTCAAAACGATGGGAGAGATCTCCTGACGAACCTGAAATTCAAATTTTGGAAGTTTAAAACTGACAGATTTATATAACATAATAGTGCTATGGTATAGTAATAAAATTATCAGAAATAAGAAAATCAAATTCATAGAATAAGAAGGAACCTCAAAACCCTTATAAACATTATACCATCATATTATGCCCCCAGCCTGCTAACAGCCACAACTTGGGCATAATATTCCAAAATCTGGTAATTCCAAATATTATTTTTCTAGACTGTAAGCCCAGTTAAACAAAACCATTCTAGATTTTGGAAATGGTGCAAAATGAAACATATGAGGACATTCATAAGCTTTAAAGATTAGACAGTGCTCTGTTTCCTCTCTGGAGTCAGGAAGGTTGAGATCAAAGTACGTGCCTTTTAAATATGAAATTCAATGCATCACACAGGCACATTAATCAATTCATTAAATTCCATAAGAAGAAAACTACGACATTATGATGGTTTAAGTTGATGAGAAGTATCATCTAGCTGCAATCAGCAATACATTTACATGTGGTACAAAGTAAAGCATATGTGAAACTACAGTCCAACTGATAATGCCAATCAGATTCCAGTTGGCAGTTTCCGCACAGTTCTATCTAGTTTAAACAGAATACAGCATTTGGCATTAACATACCTTAACTGCTAATTCTCCAATTGCCCAGCATGCATTATTTGCTACTGAAATAGTTTCCTTTAACTTAGAAGTTTCCTGCACAGAATGCATCTTATATTAATAAGATGGATATATAAAATCCAACCCTATAGCTAAAACTTCTATTAGGGACCCATGTACCAGCTGCTTGGCTGCACCCTCAAGAAACTCAGACAAACGAGGGTGTAAATGTATTGGGCATACCTGGTCAAATTACCAAATGAAGTTAGAAACATCATTAAACAAAATTCAGAACAACCCTCACCACCACCACCCCTCTCGAAAAAATTTTAAAAATTGCAGAATAAGAACAAAGATCAGCTTATCGCATGGGGAAGCACAAAAGTGAGATATTGTTAGTGGCTACATGGGAGGGGATGCCCCCTGAGCAAAGTAAGGTATTTTAGTGCATATACATTCAACTTACTCTGGCAAGATCTCCAAGTAAAGCAAAAGCACTTTGTCGAACATCAGGAGCATCATCCACACAACAATGCAGAAGTAAATCCCTCAAAGAATATTGTGCGACCTGCAGAATAATCATAAAGGTAACCTCAGGCAAGCATGCAAATGCTAATTTTATTTAATCTCGTGCAGATATTAAGGCCACAGACACCTTTGGAAAGATCAAAGATGCAAAATTTAAGGTGCAGCAAACAAACCTACAGATTTGGAGGCTAAATACAAGTTATATGGAGTTAAAGAGGTGGAGTGTAAAACGATGGTGTTTTAGGGGCATGGTTGGCTGGGATTATTTTGAAAGCTTAATAAAGGCAATCTTTAGAGCTCTTTTCAAGCTGAAAACAGGACTTGATTATAGGGTTTGAAAAAATGGACTAACAACAATTTCTAGAGAGGTCTTAGACAGAAGAATACCATGTTAGATTTAAACAAGAAGAGAATTAACCTAGGGTTGACACCTAGAGTATAATAAACCACCAAGAAAGAGTTGATTCTCCAGGAAATCATAAATCAAGTTGCAACTAAAAGGTAAATATGGCTATATAAGATTATTAATAGAGTTCTCTGATGTTGATCCTATAAGTATTTCAACACCAGTCTAATCCTTCAAGATTTAGAACCTATTGGATTTGGCCTTTGCATACATACCTCTTGTAACTCTTCAAAAGGCTGCTGCTAATAGCTCCATCACATGCATGATATATACTTGGTAAATATACATGCTACATACACCTCTCTATTACAAGCAAGTAGCATATTTAACTAGAACTATCCAGAAATAAAGACATGATCATGTTTGTACTCGTACTTGCAGCGAGCAAGAAGACAATAAGAAATAAGTACAAAGCATATCTTTCAACAGCTGCCTTGTGGCTGATTCTCTATTAATATTTACATAAATGCTTCAATAAACCTACTTCTATTTATAAGAACATCAAACACAGATTTACGTCTTCTTATTCAAGAAAAACTTCCAGAAAACTAAACTCGCTCTTTGTAATNTAAAGACATGATCATGTTTGTACTCGTACTTGCAGCAAGCAAGAAGACAATAAGAAATAAGTACAAAGCATATCTTTCAACAGCTGCCTTGTGGCTGATTCTCTATTAATATTTACATAAATGCTTCAATAAACCTACTTCTATTTATAAGAACATCAAACACAGATTTACGTCTTCTTATTCAAGAAAAACTTCCAGAAAACTAAACTCGCTCTTTGTAATATATGGGAAAATATTTCCGGAAATAGCATCTAAGATTTCATAACAGAAAAGCATTATCTCATATCTTGACAATAATTTTTTTATTAGTACCAAACTCTCTATTCCGCTGCCAAGACCCTCCGCTAGTCCAGAAAGCAGATCAAGAGAGCATACAATGAACTCCTTGTCATACTGCACTCCAGCTGCCACAGGATCAACCTGAAATGGAACATCCAACCAGCTTATAGGAAAAATAAAATAAAAATGCATGTTCAGTCCGTACTGTTAATACAGTAGTTCAGAAAATTCATAAATCAAGTAGAGGAACGGTAAGGTGAAGCAAATGAAACTTTTAGCTAAAACTAAGAATACCAAGAAATAAGCATAAAAAAATACACAAAAAATAATAATAAACACAGACATATGTAGCAATGATAATACTTGCAATGACAGCTAGAAAAAGACCAAAAAATAAGATTGGGAGAATCAGTCAAGGTAACCAGACCTTTGCAAATTGCTGAGTCTGGATTATATTTATGCACCTCCTAAATACAGGTTCAGCGAATTGAGAGAATCCAGTACCCAATGCCTGAAACAATTAAAACATTATAATTCTATAGCAGGAGCAAAGAAATTCTAAGAATGGTACAAAGACATGCTATATAAAGCATCATGAAACTTTCAGTAAGAATCTAGTGACAAAACCATAAGAACATTTTGATGATAGCAGAACCTCATAAGACAGAAGAAAGCATACTGGAAATAACTGAACAGAAACGCCTTGCTTCCACAATTAAGTGGACCCTGTGGCAGCAACTTTTCAAGCAATTGAAGTGTGCACTTCTGTCCTTTTTTTTTTTTTTTCTTGGGTTTTGTTTTTTGTGTGTGTGTGTGTGTGTGTGTTGGGGGGGGGGGGGGGAAGCCACACAAATTTTTGAAGTTTTTTTTGTTGGATAAATGCTTGAAAAGTAAACGGCATCATCTTCAAGATCACAGGAAAAAACTGAGACTATTTTAAATTAAACATGGGAAAAAGAAAGATACACACATGTGCTATAGATGTGAAGCATTCCAGCAGCGGAAACAGATCTTTGTCTGAATTTGAAAGTTGCTGCCACTTTTCAATTAATGGTGGCATCAGAATGTCAAGGTAAACAGGCTGCAATGCGAGGAGAGATTCAGCTGGTTTGGAAATGTCTTCACAAGAAAAAAGCAAGTAAATTTGATAATAAATCCTAACATACCTGATTTAACTCTCCTCCAACAGCTTCAGCTAGAGTCCCAATAGCATCATATACAATTCTGAGGTTGCGTCTCTAAAGTTTAAATTACACATTAAAATATGATGTCTGAGCATATATGTGATGGCAAGAAACATATCGCAATACAACAACAATAAAATGCTAGTCTTCATCCCAATATTTGGAATCATTTTATGTGAAACAAGAACAAGAATTATGTTTATCATTTATCAATTTATCAAATGCTAAAGTCCAAAACTGACCTGATATTTCCCAAATGCAATCATCAGATGCTTTAGTATAATTTCCAAGCGTGGTGCCAACTCTTCTGCAGCCTCCTGTTCATGTAAACAACCTTTTGAGATTTGTATATACTAAAACAAAAAATTAGTAGGTAAATCACTTACAGAAGGAGAAATGAACAAAAAACTATAGCCAGAACCTCTTCCAACGTTGCAAAAGCTGAACAAGCTGCCTCTTGCACCCGTTTATTATTATCCAAAATTCTTCGTAAAAGACCCATAAGAACGTTATCAAATTGCTCATAGCCTTTTTGATGCCCAATATCCTGACATAGACAAAAACCATCAGCCTTCAACTAAAAAGATCTTTCACAGCAAGATGAAATTTGTTCACTAAACTCCACCACATCTATTCAACTATGAATTAGAAAATTTCAATATCATTTTGAAGCAAATAATGAAGAAAATTCATTCATGGTTTTGTCATTTTCCAATAATCTTGACAGAGACTCCTACAATTTGACATTAGATCAATGCATATATATAAATACATGAATATATAACATTTCACCAAACTGTCAGCTTTTATTGAACTTTACAAAGATAAGGTGATGAAATATTGAAACCATCAGCACGAAGGAACCGTTATTGAGGAAATATAGGCAATGAACAAAAACACATACACACCTGAACAACAAATTTGCTAAAACGAGAGACTGTCCAGCATGAAATGCTTCGTATCAGAGGAAACTTATCATCCAGAAGAGGGATAAGAAATGTCACAATCTACAAATGCAGAATAAGGAATGATTTAATACTTGAATCGTTAAACAGAGCAACAATAACAAATGAAACTTCAAAAAAGAAGAGGAAGAAGAATAAAACAAGACAGCTAATTACTGTGGGACTGGTATTGTTGTCAAATAAATATTCCGCTTCTTGTAGGACAAATATGATATTACAATTCATCCAGAAAGCTAGCATAAGAATCAAATAACAATTATTGAATGCAAGGATAGATAAGTTAGTATGAAAGAAAGGAACAACAATGCCGCAAAGCCTTTACTGGTCATGACTGGTTCCTGAAGTGATAATATTTTTGAAAGAGAAGCAACACTACTTAAAGGGGTAACTTCGGCAACAATGACTAGTAACACAAAAAGGCCTCGGCAAGAAATTATGCAGGTAGAGAAGGAAGAAAGAAGCAAGCATCATAGCCTGCATGAACTTACAGTGAGACTAGAGTACTAGAGTATTGTAACTACAAATATAATATACTGAAAATAGCATAGCTTAATTGAATTTAAAAACAAGCTTTTTCCATAATTAACTCATCAGGTTCAAGATTAAGGTTATTAGAAATAAACAACAACAAAAATACCTGAGGCAAATTAGGATAAAGACCATTTATGCAACCTTCGCCTATGGCACCAAGAGCCAATACAGCAGCTTCCCTTTCTTTCCAAGCTTCATCACCACTGGCTGACAACTTGGCCTGTACATATCTTGTGGAGAAATTAGTATGACATGACAGTCTGTATCTAGACGCAAGTCTTTGAAATGCACAGAGCACGTTAATCTTTGCACTCTGTGGCTAGCCAACAATATATATATAAATATATATAAAATATGGCCATTACATAGACACAAGTGCACCAGGAACTCATTCTTTAGGCATTAATTTATAGTTTTAATCCTTATTTTTACTCTCCTAAATGGCCACAACAACAAGCTTCAAATCACCTCAACAATAGGCATCAAAGTTGGAAGGATCTCATCTCCAAACACATTTGAGAGATAATCTAGAGCAGCTGCACTGCATTTCCGTAAATTCCATGTGTTGACAACATCATCATCCTGCAAACATTTCAAAAACAAAAACAAAAAAAGCAATCAATCAGGCAAGCATTTTCCCTAGAATCTCATCTTTCAAAAGCTATGTCAACTTTAATCAACAGAAACAAATAGATTAATTGAATAACTTCAATAAGTATTTATAAAGCAAATACACAAATGACATACATCATCTTCTATATCATCTGATCCATGTAATCTTGATACATGAAATCGAGGTTTAAGATCCTGTAGTGCAGCACAATTGAAATTAGAAAAATGACAGCCTCAAACCAAAGAAAAGACAGCAACTCAACAACAAAAAATAATTCAAACCTGATCTCGATCAGGTAGGGAACCATCTTCCTGAAAGAAATAATGTAAGAAAAAAAATTAAGCCATTTAAACTAGAACAAGAGTTAATTGAAAGTCACTTAGAAACACTAATTAATCCAGGAGAAACCTCAGCGTCAACAAGTGATTCATCATCATCTGTATAAACCATGTTGGACAACAATACCTACAAAGATGCAACAAATAAGCTTCAATGACAAATCTGTCAAGGTATAACATTTATAAAAGAAAGTAAGTATAATTAGATTTACTGGAATTAGACGTGGCAAGAATTCTCTCAAATTTTCAGGTGGTAGTTGAGCATCACAGTACGCAGACCTGTAGGCATAATTATTATCAAAAAACAATTAAGTATGATGTAAAGGCTTCTAGCACTTAGAAGAGAAAAAGTAAACAAAACTTGCAGCACTGTCTTAAAAATCCTAAAATAGACTTTACAACAAATATGGCATCTACCAATTTTCCAACTCCATGCGATGAATCAAGCTCTTAATCAAAATGAACTTGATGCTTTCATAAAGAGGAAATTGATTATTATTATACTCTCATAATAACAAAATTCAATTAATTGATTTCCTGAAATAATATCAATAATAGGCAAAGTATGATTAAAGGTACACATAATTTGCTACTGCAGTGGTTTGGCCATGTCAGCAAAACTCACCAGACTGGCTAATTGAAATAAAGGTTCAAAACACAAGTTCCCAGTAATTCATACCATTCTCTCTTAGTAACATCTATAAGCTACAGAATAGTAGATAAGACATTACGACAATAACAACCCAAAAAAAAAAAAAAAAAAAGTACCAAAATTCACAGGCTTCGAGAGCCACTTCTTCATCTGTGTCCTTGTTGACTTGTAGCATGTATTCAATCACATTCCTCAGATGTGGCTGCGGTATAGTTAAAGAATTGCAATAGAAAAGAAGGCAGTTGAAAGAGAAAAGGTTAATTAAAAAACAATTAGATAGACAAGACACACTGCAATAAAGAGTAGTGTGATGGAAAGACCAAAGAGAATCACTAATTTCATAGGCAATTTTAAAAAGAAAAAACGGCAGAGCAGATTCAATTAAAAACATATAAGACTAATAAAACAGGACAAGATACCTACCTCTAAGAAAGATGGACGGACTTCAATTAGCTGAACAAATGCTGCACAAACCTGGTCATCAGTGGCAACCAGAAAGATGGATAAAATTGCTTCCAACATTGATCATAATAGCATCCTGTAGTCTAACCTTAATAATTCATAACAGTACAAGAAGCAAAAGCTGCATGTCTTGAGCCAAAGACAAAGATAACACGACACAGCACCAAATCCACATGCAGTGTTAATGGGAAAGAGATTTAAGCTCTCAAACAAAAATGTAGTCTCTCAAGAACAACCAGCAATAACTAAGTGGAACATATTGACAGTTAATTAATTCCTCACTAATAAACTCTCCAAAATCTAAGTACAACCAAATGCAAATGTCAACAAAGTCTATCTTGACTTTTGAATACTTTACTTGGTCATGAAATAACAAATATATACAAAAAATAGAATATACAGGAAACAAAAGGTGAGGCCAAAAGACAAAGACCTTAACTTCAAACCACCAGCAACTCAAACCAATAAAATAAGCTGAATTTGAAAAGGAAATAATTCAGCACTACTAGAAAACATTTCATCTTAGAGTAGTGCTTGCCCTCAAATCGTAAGGCAACAAGAACTTACCAATTTCCGCACTTCTGCAGCAGGGTCATTTGCAAGAACAAATAAACCTTGAAGATATTGATCCATGGATACATACAAAGCCTGCCAATAAGTAACTTAGAATATTACCATCAATTCCAAAATCCAAACATCTGTTTGTATCCTGACAACTGTGATAATAAGTTCTAATAGTATACTTACAGAGGGCATCAACATAATGTACTGATTTACAGAACCCAATGAAAGCTTTCTTAATGAAGCATGAGTTGATTGGAAAAACTGCAAAACAAAACCAAAAAGTTTTAAAAGGAAAAAATACTGAAGGTAGTAAAAGAAACACATCAAGAAACAGTTGGTGACTATATTTACAAAAGGAAGTGCAGGATAACAAAACTGTTCATGTTACCTGATATAATCTGGGAAGAAATATGTTAATAGGGCGTTCTGTTAACCCAGGTATGTCTGAATCAAGAACTTGGGGAATATCCTCACATATCTGCATCACACAGTAATACTAAAAGTGTTAAAAAGGGGTCTCTATAAACCATCGTTCAATTAGAAGAGTATCAATTGGTGAGCCTGGAATAACTCCAACCAGTTAGAATACCATTACATACAGTCTACCCATACACCCTAATTTTCTAACAGTATACATTATATTAGCCTTTACCAAATTACATACCCATACTTCAAGAACAAATCCACTAGACAGTTTTGGCAAACAAAAGATAAGGATTCACTTATCAAAACCATGAATTCCATAGACTAAATCTATGGGAATTACAGAGAAGCCTAGGAACATAATGACAGAACCTTTGCTTTCTTCAGGATACTATTTTATATCAGAAAGAAAATTCAAGCATATTATACTGATGCTACAATACAGAAAATACCTTGGATAAAGCATCCATAGCACCTTCCATGTGATTCAGATCATTACTGTCCAAGCAGTTAACAAGGGCTTGCAACAACTCAGGCCACCCCAAAACTCCTCCTAGTTGTACAACAACACTAATAATGGTTCCTACTGTAGACCTGATGTGCCTATCTGCAGCTCCGAGACAAGGCAGCAGCTCTGATTTCACATATTGCTGGTATGCAGGAAGCATAGATTTATATGTGGTTCTAAGGTTATTCTTCAGAAGTAGACCTGCAGCCTGTCGAATCTCCACCGACTTTCCCTGCTCAAAAGCCAAATTCCCAGAGCAGCATAGTTATCAACCCAAGATCTGGAGTTCTATCAGCCTATTGACACTATGCACCATGTGCTTGCGCAAGAGCCATATTTCAGGAATTTAATTACCAAATCATGTTTTAAATTTATGCAAAAATTAAACAAATTCATAGCAAGGATTGAAATGTAGGTTAAACTATATGTTTTCAGGGACCATTTGAATGATTTCAATAAAATTACCTACTTGTATATTTTGAGATTATATCGCGAACAAGTTGGTCAATGTAAAATGAGGAAATTGATGAATATCATTGGACAAAAGTCGTGATGCATGCAAAAGTATATCATAAGTTCTCAAGAATGATTTTCCCACTAGTAAAGATATATCCAGTTCAACTTGACTGCCCATCCCAGGGGATGAACTAATGGATAACACGACAGATAAAAAAAACAATTAAAATGTGATGTTTGATTCCTGATTCCTGTGTGAGAGTATATCCTCAATGAACCTGTTGACAAACATGGTACATTTAACATCACCTTTGCCAAGGAATCATTCAGAATAACCCTCATCAGTCTAATTATTCTTCCAAATAAATGAAACACAAATCCCCTAAGCCATCAACTACACCAACCCAATCAGAAATGTAATCTAAATAATGTTTCAAATTCCACGGAGCTAAATCTTCCATCCAACCAAAACCACTTAAGGCGATCCTCACTTTTGCACTGCTGCTGAATATATCAGGAACAAATTCCGATGCTATCAAGGCAGCCAGTCGTTATAATAAAATCGTAGAAGATAGTGAAGTCCTCTAATTCCATAGAAGCAAAACATAAATTAAGAAGGCTATTAAAATTAAATCAAACCAGTACTTAATAAAATAATAAAACCGTTTTTTATGAAGGAAATGCGTATCCTAATTGAGCCGAAACCGCTAAAATATCCTTAATATCGAAATAACCAGTAAATTTACTCGAACAGCATTCCATTAAAGAAGAATTTGTACAAATGGCAATTGCTTAGTACCTCAGCTCGAGCAAGAATAAAAGCCAGATAGTTGTTGAAGTCAGGGAACTGAGAGTAGCGCTGGAGTTGCTGCCAAATCTGAGACTTGTCAGCAGAAGAAGAATGAGAAATCTGCTGCTCCAACAAGCCACAGATCTCCTTAAAGCCTTCTTCCTGTGGCTGCCACGGAGCATTCGCCGCCATGTCTAGCGGATTCCAACCAGCAATTTCGTTTAGAGTTTCTGCTAAATTTTGAGAGTCTCGCAAGTTCTCAAGAGGTTTGAGGGATAAACGAGTTTAGGACAGCTTAGAGGGGTTTTGGTGGGCGGAGCAGAGAAGAGGAGGACAAGCCTTCTTAAATAATAGGAGCAATCTATACCTGCAAAAGGTTCACTGACATAATTGGGTTTCTCATTCACCGCCTGGTCCCAAAATTTAGAGTTTAGAGTGGGATAGCCGATAGCAGTGGGATGCTCCTTGGACTAGTAGTTTTTTTTCTTTTAACAAATAATTCAAAAAGTAAATGACAATGAAGGAAACAGGCCCATATCCATTACTAGTCACTAGTCACTAGTCACTAGTCACTTGTCATTAGGCTTTTGGATTGGATAATGGATATGCAAATAGCTTGAAAACCAAATTCAATTATTAGTTTAACTAAATGGACAAAAAACAAATAGTGAGCAACTTTATCTATTGGATCCTTGTTCATACAGTTTATGTGATGAAGAGAAATTTTTGAGATTTTATGTATCAAATTATTGAAGAGAAAAACCAACTATGAATTTTTTATGATGACTTCTTCAAATGATAATTTTGTATAACCACTAAACTAATCTTAACGAATGATTTAATAGAAATTTTTATTATGCGTCGAGCATCGCCGCCATCTGCACATCAGCGCGGAGGTTAGTGCTAGTAGTAAGCAACTTTATCTGTTGGGGTCCTTGTTCAAAGAGTTTATGCCATGAAGATGAATCAGTGAGAAACCTTTGCACTTTACATTTAAATGTGAGAAAAACATTTCAACAGAAATAGGGATGGTATTTTAGGCAGGGATAAATGTTAAATTATATACACAATAATTTGAAATATCGTTGAAAAGTGACATGGGTAGGTATGATGATGAGATTTCTAGTTTGATAAAGTGTGAATAGGTGTATGTAATTATTTTGTTATTTATGATTACGTTATGATATGATTCAATGATTCAACTCCTTCGGGAGCTATTATGCACGGGTGAAGACCCAGGACAACTACGCCCATACTCAATTCTAGTACAATCCAACACTCTACAGCAAATTAGGTAACAAAATACACTTTGACAAATTATTTATTAAAATTGTATAGTTCCAATTATTTTATTTATGAAACATGAACAAAATGAGTCATATTACTTTATAAGTAACGTGACATTTTTCTCTACATGCTTATCAATAATTTAATCAAAACTGTCATAAAATAATAAATAATTTCCTAACTACCCTATTTGCATAAATACTATGAAAATTTGTATTTTTTTAGTCATTTAGCCACACCCCACCCGACCCCCACCAAAATAAAAAAAGAAAAACATTTTAAAGAATGATGAGATTTCATGCAAAGAAAAAGAATGATGAATGATGCGCCAAAGCCAAAACCAAATGCATCAGATGTTTCGAAACCCACCCTTATATACAAACAATTGTTTTCTCGTCCTTGCGAACTTCAACCTTGGTGATTTTTTTCTCCGATTCCACAGTTGTTGTCGCTTGCACTTCATAACACCCCACTCCTCTTTCACCAGTTGGGAAGTAAGCTTTGCGGAATCTAAAAATTTCCCAAAAGGAGTACTATTGTACAAGGGCTAAATTTATAATTTCATTCTCATCTTTTGTTGTATACAAGGAAAAAGCCAGCACAGCACACTTTGTTGACACTGATATGAATTTTCATACTATCTTGGGACTCTTTGGCACTTGGCTTCTGAATTGTTTACATTGATCACAGCGCAAAGAGCCATTTAATCATTGAATCAACATGACATAAAAAACAAATGACTGCTTCAAACTTTCAGTTTATGGTACCATGCATGAAAGGCATTTTCCTTGAAATACGTCACCGACAGGTAGCAGACTCCTAGGAATCAATCAAGAATAAAAGATCAGTTACTACAACATACGATACTTGTAAAAATCCTTATTTATTCTGTGCATAGTTTTTGACCAATGAACACAGGAATTTGTCAATAAAAGTTACAATCCTCACGGTCTCACCCACCACCCCTTCACCCAACCCCCAAAACTAAAAAGAAAGATGAGGTAAAAAAATTTGCCATTAGCCTCCCATGAGCACAATTGAAGCACCAATTCTTCGCTTGAAACTCAAGGCAGCAAATACAACACTATTCAACCATGGAATTGTAATAAATTAAATCACAAAACCAACCATAGAGCAAAACCTCAAGGCAACCGACCTAAAGTTCCTTAAATAATATTCTAGTTACATCAATATAGTACAACAGGTGAATACAGAAGAGGGAATAGACTATAACGCCTTCTTCCTTTCAAAATATCCAAAATCTAACACATTGTCTAAATAATCAGAGTTTCCAGTTCCAACATAACATGACAATAGAAATAGATGTCTTGATTGGTGGAAAGAGATATCCCCAACCCTTTTAAGCTTATGTTAAGCATGCTCAAGGTCATATAGAAATAACTGATTATAGAGTTCCCGCAATCCAGGAGAGAGAAATTCAGAGTCTCAGCTAAATTAAGTAAGACTAATAAAACTAGAAAGATAGCTGCAAAGATTCTGTGATACCATAATCAAATGATGTACTTCTGACGCAGTGATGCTTCACATTCAATATTGTCATTTTTGCTTTTCGGCAGCCTGCGCACATAAACAAGTCAAGCAAGCAGGTGAGAAATAATTAAGTGACAGATTTCATAGATATCACTATCGGATACAGGAACGCAGAGATCATACAGAAAAGCAAAGATTATTCACTGAAACTGAAGAAAATACGTGTCATATAAAAATCAAGGAAATACAAGTGCAAAAAATAAATGATATCCAGTTCACCAACAACCACCAGATTACATCATAAATTCATAATAATGGCAAGTACAAATTACAAGAGATCTTTATCTCACATCATCTGATACTGCGTATGTAAAAGTATTAGAAAAAGACATCTGCCAGCCCAAAATAATTGCTCCTCCCCCCGCCCCCCCTCCCCTCCCTCTCTTTTTATNCTCTCCCTCTCTTTCTTTTTATCTTTGGTGCAAAAAGTAGGCAAAGGACCCATGGTTGTACAAATCGATTGCACGCAAGGTCAAGTAAGTCAGGTACCAGAGCAAACAAATTATCATTATAGGATGTAAGCAAATATACAATGAAGTAAGTGTTCTGCTCTATCAAATCCTTAACCCATGCTTGACTTGAGCACTATATTTCTAAAACCTAATACTGCCCTGTTTATCAGTAGATTGATAATTCCCACTAAATTAGGCTCGAACAAAACACAGACTCCATATCTTGGACGTCAACAATCAATGAGACAAGTCCTTATTTAAACCAAGCTAGCAAGTATCTACTGATGAAATTCTAGATGAGGATTGAGATGCTGATTATATCTCCAACCTGTCTGCAAGACCGCCCCCACGGTCCTACTGTAAAATGTGTCAAATTTTACCTACAGAATTACATTTCACTATACCACTAATAGCCACACACAAAAAAAAAAAAACTATAAAATTCTAAATGGACGTAAGGANGCCACACACAAGAAAAAAAAAAAACTATAAAATTCTAAATGGACGTAAGGACAAGCAACAAGCAGCTAAAATCCCACCACAGGATGAATCGCTCACTAGCATCAGACAATAATCCTAACATCACATTTAATAGTAAAAATGATGATGGAGTTTATATAAAGCGTTACATCTAAAACTATGATATCTAAAAATCGATGGAAGATAAAAACCGATATAAAGATTCAAAGACTGACTTCCAATTTTATGATGGTCCATTCCCTCACTCTGGGACACAATTGAGCGACTAATATCAAACTTCCGTTACCCATGGAAAGTGGACAGGCAAATGACATACCTTTTGCAATTTCTTCAAGACAGAGTCCTCAAAAGCTTGATACCCCGCGCCAACCAGATTGTTTAGCCTATCAGGTTCCGCAGGCTTCTGGACACTTGAAAAATCTGCTGCCATGGCTGGTTGAAGGGGTAAAACCAACAATGGATTAGAAAGGTGACCACTGACGCTTCCTGTTGCAGCAACCTAGAAAAAGCAACGCCCAATCTGAGTAATTGCTAATTAGTAAATTCCAGGTACAAGCATTTGAAGTAAAAAAATTAAATATGAGGAGAAAAACTTACAGCTCCTTCTTTAGTCGCCATTACAACAAGGGCCGAATTCCTCTTCTTAGAGCCCTTGATGACCACATCTTCGACTTGACCAAACTTGGAAAGCAGCTCTCTCAACTTCTCTGCTGAATAATCTTCACCCACCTTCTCCCACGAAACTTTAAGAACCCTCTCTTTTTCCAACACAATGCCACCATTACCCGTACTTTCTTTCCCAACTCCCACCGATTCTTTTTTGAAATCTGATTTCGTGGGTACTCCTTTGTTTGCGTGCATAGTGCGTATTCTAGCAATCTCTTCCCTTAGCTGCCTAGCAATCCTCTCCTCTTCTTCCCGTTCTTTAACAGATGGATCTGGAGCAAAAGCAGCCCGCTCTCTTTCTTCGAGGTCGGAAACCATTCTTCGTCGCTTGCCATCACGCTCAGATTGGCGGCGTTGCTGCTGACGCTTAACCCGCAAGAGGTCATCGAACAATTTTCGAGCTTTTTCATCCTTAAGAATCTCATAGGAGGTCTTGAGCTTTTGGAAATTGGAATGGGCATTTGGATCATCTGGTCTCTTGTCAGGATGCAATTCCAAAGCCTTCAATTTGTAAGCCTTTGAGATCTCTTTCTCTGTAAGCTTCGAACCTTCCTCCCCAGATGATAACCCGAGGACACGGTAGTGATCAACGTCACCATCCATTATCCCCAGTAAGAAAAAATCTGCGCAATTTTGCAGTCCCTCGAAGCTGTAATTGGATGACTGCGGAAACACCGACTATGGAGTATGGAGGTAGAGATTGAGGGTTGGCGTCCCGCGGGGTAGAGCCGTAGAGGGTGGGTAAAACTGAAGAGAGAGTGAGAGACACGCTAATATCTTAGTAGCCCAAAAAAACCGCTACGTGCTAACGTCTCAATAAACTTTCCCAAAAATTATTTCAAAGTTCTGAAATCAGATTTAAAAAGCGAGTTAAGTGCCCACACCCATACACATGAAGTTCTCAGCAAGCAGTTGCTAATTGGAAACGATTAAAATATCTTACAATATTACTTAATTATTTTAATTTTATTTAAATATGATAATTATGTATTAAAAAAATAATTATATATTCAAAAAAAACCATATAATAATGAGAAATATTAAAATTATTCTTTTGAACTTACGAAAATTATTTTTGATATAAATATAAGTAATATGAAAACATTCAAACAAAAATTTTGTATAGATAAACTACTAAATGAGAACTTTGAGTAGTTTATAAAAGATAAACAAATTTAATATTTGTGCTGTCATATGATAAAAAAAACTTGTTTAGGTTCTATTTTTGTTAAAATGATACAAGAAAGTTGAACCTAATACCTTTTGCATTGGTTACTTAATGTTGCTACATGTTTATACTGGTTATTCTATAATAAAAATGCCCACTCTGATTTGAAATAGCGTGGATATTCAATTGCAAAAATTAATTTTTCTTATAATTGTAACCATCAAAATTTATCAACAAACACTTGGCTGAACTGATAACGAGTTAAACTCTGAACATGCGCTTTGGTTGTAGTCAAAAATTCGAAGTCCGGTGATAGCATTATTGTAAAAGAAAAAATTGTAATTACTCTAATCTTCAAAATGAATCAATACTCAATTGAGTAAAGTGAAAATATTCATGATATTAACAAAAAAAACAAATGATCCAATTTTTTTCCAGGATGACCATGAGAATAATACTCCCTTAATTGCTTAGATCATCCTTATGGACGAACCAATTAATATACAAACGTTTCTGCAGTCTATAAACACACAATGACATTCGCCTCCCCGAAGGAGTGAAGGGTTCAACAAAAGAAATATTACCACTATGCATGGTTTGAATGATATATTCATCCCAAAAAGGTATCGGGCTCATTACGTTAATCATACAACCAAATATAGCGGTATTCACCACAAATTTTTAACGCTCGTTTTACTTATTAACATGAATAAAACAGCTAAATACATTCAGGAAATGTCCCACCTGACAACTATCCTTATTATAGATATCCATAAGGACAAGGAAAATAAGCTTATGAAACAAGCAACATACACGGGAAGGCCTCAATGTCCACAAAATCCTAACTGCGGTGATTATCCCAAAATGCAATTAATGCCATCCCCAAACTGTTTTACAAAACTAACATTTTTCCCCAAAAAATGGCACAGCAATTACAATATCTATGTTGTCTTTGTCTGACTAACTGAAAGATCGAAATATGAGACACACAGAGAGGGTGAAACCTTCATTATTTAGGATGGATAGAAGAAATATCAACTTGGGGTGAGAAAGTAAGGAATAAATTAATTGCCGAGTTTGTGCCAGGTAGATTGAACAGGAGATCAGGTATGAGTTTTACTTAATCCATCAATTACCTGCATCACGGCTATAATACTGGTCAAGTGTCTTTGCTGGTATACGGTGAAGAAGTTCACGGGGGAAGATCCGAAGCAAAGTCCATGCAAGATCTAGTGACTGGAAGATATTGCGGGTGTCATAAGCTCCTTGGGCAACAAATTTCCTCTCAAACTTGTCCAAGAATTCCAGATACAGCTGTTGATGGAAAAGAAGCCTCATCAATACCACTTACAAGAAAATATTACAATATAAAACAAAATATCTTTGGTGAGAAAAATATCAGAGACCAGGTCCTCCGATGAAAGTGCTTCTTCTCCAACCACAGCTTTCATTGCCTGGACGTCCTTTCCAATGGCATAATTTGCATACAGCTAAAACGAAACAGAATAGCACCAATTAGATAGCTTATAAGAAGAAAAAGTGCAATATGACAAACAAACACAATCAAACCTGATTGGACACATCAGCATGATCTCTTCGAGTCATTCCCTCACCAATGGCACTCTACACGGTGACCAATGATACATCATGAGAGTGAGAACCACACATTTTGCTTTTTGTTTATGAAACAGAAATAAGATATCACATCTTGAAATCAAACAATGCACAAGATTATGCTTACCTTCATCAACCGAGACAGTGATGGAAGGACATTGATTGGTGGGTATATCTGCCCAATTCAGAAGAAGTTGAATGTTTAGTTCCAGTCTAAGAATAGCTGAACCCACATAACCAATAAATATAATTTACCAGAACACTTTTACCGACTGGGCACCTACTTTCTAAATGCATCAAGATGTAACTAAGTTGATATGGCCAAAAGAAAAAAGATACTTCAATTTATATGACAATGTTAGAATGATTCATTATAAATCTCCTAAGATCTGACAAGTGACGTACATATCACAGCATTCCACCTTGTTGTGTCAATGACAAATAAAAAACCAAATCATTTCAAAATATTCACCAAAGCCATGAAAGGACAGAAGGAGAACTTGTAGGTGGTGAGAAAATCAGACCTCTCAGATAGAAAAGCACAAACTTTCATTCAGTTCAACACAATATTTCAATGTTCATAATTTCTAATGGTAATATTACATATTAAACGTTAGTATTAGTATGCATTTGCAACCAAATTCTCTGTGGTAGTTAACTCCTGTGACTGATCCAGCATGTTGTATACTATCAATTAAAACCCAAAGCTTCAACCTAATCTACCTGTCTGTTCTGCAGCTGCCTGTCAATGTATATCTGACCCTCAGTAATATATCCCGTAAGATCAGGAGTTGGATGTGTGATATCTGCACAAAAGAAGTTCAAAAAATGGATGGTCAGTCAGCATTAAGACTGCAATATGCAAGATAGCGAATAGAGTTGGTAAGTTCATTACCATCATTTGGCATGGTTAGAATTGGAATTTGTGTAATAGAGCCTTTTCGCCCCTCAATTCTTCCAGCACGTTCATAGATTGTTGCCAGATCTGTATACATATAGCCAGGATAACCACGTCTTCCCGGTACTTCCTCTCGTGCAGCAGACACCTATAGTAGCCAGTAGTCATCAATGAGTTGTACCATTCAAATTGCTTAAAGAGTACTTGAATAATTAATAATTACTTGTGAGGCCCAATAATAAGCTTAAGAGAAAGAGAGATAAGCAAAATTTACTTCCAATTACTCTTGGAACCCTCAAAAACTTCTCTGTAGAAATACAGAAATCCGAATTACAAGAGAATGGTAAAGGCAGTGAACGTTTCTCGTCTTTTGGTTTCTTTTCCTTCCTTTTATTTCCTCTTTTTTACCCTTAATAAATTATAATTGAAGGTATTACCTCACGAAGAGCATCAGCATAGGAACTCATATCTGTAAGTATCACAAGAACATGCTTCCCACATTCATATGCCAAATATTCAGCAGTAGTAAGGGCAATACGAGGGGTGATGATACGCTCAATTGTAGGATCATTTGCCTGCAATGAATTATTGTAGGAATAAAACAAACATTTTGGGATCACCTTATGCATGCAAGTTATGAAATCAAAATCAATAACTATAAGCAGAGGCCTCAGTTGAATTTCAGTCTTAACGAACAGCTCACTGCATGTTCCCAAAATTATGAAAACAACATTCATTTCAAAAATTTTAATATCCACCAGTTGGCACATCTAAGAAATTAGGAAGGAGGAAAAATCAATAAAGGGGAATAAAAAGGAACATCAGCAAGCTGATTTTTAAAAATTACCAGATTTAGAAAAAGGGTCACTCTCTCCATTGAGCCATTCTCCTCAAAGTCACGTTTAAAAAACTGGGCAGTCTCCATGTTAACTCCCATAGCTGCAAACACAATGGCAAAATTGTCCTCTTCTCCTCCCTGTAGTAACAATTGTTAGGAAAAAGCCACCTTAATCTTACAGAAAGTAAAAAAGTAACGAGTTTAAATGCATAAATAAGAAATAAAGGGTCCTGTTAAATTATGTTAAAAGAATACCAAGATCATCTATAAGGAATAAAACAACAAGCTGTCATGTCAAATTATTCTTTTCAGCATCTCATTACAGTATTTTCATGAACCAGAAATTAAGAACTATCCTTCCCAAATAATATTGAATTGTCAATTTTTCAGGGACACACTGTAACTGATCACAAAATCAACTGCTTCAATGGTAACATGTTTGACTGTCAAGTAAGAATGTTGATTGCTTCTTGAGAGAGATCTTCAATTTTAGCTAACATTGTTAAATTTCTCAATTAATAATAAAGCACTTAGTACATACTATATACTTTACATATTACCATAAAACTTATCAAAAGAAGCATGGTCCCAACTTGGTTGAGTAAGGAACTTTAGTATCTGTATCTAGGTCATACTCCACATACTAGCAGTTCAAAAGACAAGAAGTACTCTCCCGCTGCATTACAACCTGCCATGGGTGGACAGTTGGACACTAGTGTTGAACTATAGTCAAACCCAACCAAAATGGGTTTCTGACCAAAAATTTCCTGGAGAATCAAGGCTCAAAGGTGATGACAGGTATGAGGTTTAAAACTTTAAGACATAACAAGGTTAGGCACTAAAAGTTTCACCTATATCTTGTGTCAGTGCTACAAATGTCAAGCATGTGCCTTTTTAGCATTAACAAGAGTTATGAGATAACAAAATGGCCAAGAGGCTACCCAACCCCCCTTCAAGTCCACAAGTGCTTGTTACAAGTACCCAGATAGACTTGGCAAGGAAAGTATCAATACAGTAAATAAGGAAGAAAGAAGGACAATCTAAATGGAATACTAGTCATTATCATTGCCCTAAAGTCATAGTTCATGTCATTGAGGACATTTCACATACAGAAGTAAATGCACTTTAGCACATCAGCTATACCTCAAGAAGATTATCAGACTTCTCCAATCTCTTGACTAAGCCAGCCTGACGACAAATCTGAGCAGCAATTTCATTATGGGGAAGACCGGCAGCAGAAAACAAAGGGATCTTTTGACCTCTAGCAATAGAGTTCATAACATCAATTGTAGAAATTCCTGTCTGTATCATCTCCTCAGGATAGGTCCTCTCGCTAGGATTGATGGAGCTTCCTGGATAAGAGAAGGGGAGGAGGTTATTAGAAAATTTAAAAAAAAAAAGGAAAAGATTAACAAACATCCAATTACAAAGCACGCAGGAAGAAATTAATTGCTTTAGTAACTCAGTTACCTGATATATCCAAGTAAGCCTCAGGCAATATGGGTGGACCATTATCAATTGGTTTTCCAGAACCATTAAATATGCGCCCAAGCATGTCCAATGAGACAGGAGTTTTCAACACCTGCAAACATGGACAAGAAAAAAACCAGGGATTCAATACTAGAACTGATTCTATTCTATAAAACAAATATCTAAAAAAAATCAAAGAATCAGAAATAAAAAGGACAAGGCTCATTTGGAATAAGCTTGAGACAATTATACTAAAATTCCTCCTTTTTTATTACAATAATAATTTAGAAGATAGCATCTTAAAAGACTAGCCACTGATTGGCCCAATTCTATAAACTAAAAAGTCCAATATCAAAAAACTAACCACTAATACATTGTTTAGATACTAAAAGTTCCATGAAAATAGTCACAATAGAATTTGCACTGAAGCACAACTTTATTATATGTATATTTGGATAAGATAGAGAATAGTAAGAACAAAGGCTTTATACCTCTCCAGTAAATTGCACAGTCGTAAATTTATTGTCAATCCCAGATGTACCTTCAAAGACCTGGCCAATAGCACAAAAATGTGAATAAAGTTTTACCTGTTAATAATACCACCAGCAGACAGAAGAACTAAACAGTGACAAAGCCTTTTGCTATTATAATCACTACAACAAGAACATAGTACACACCGATGAAGTCATTTTATTACTAACAACAAAACTTAGAAATGTTGAGATGGCAGGGGAATCTTAGAAGTAAGAATACTTTGATTACAGGAGAAAAATATCTAAATAAATCATCAAGCCATCTACTCAAAAATGAGGGACAAGTATCTCCTTAAAATATATGCAACTATCTTCCCAATAGAAGCATAAGGGATCACTTATGAGGAAACATATGTTAAAGATTACTCCTAATCATGGGTAAATGATTATTGATGTCCAAGGCAATCACCTGAACCACAGCCCTTTCTCCATCAACTTCCAGAACTTGTCCTCGCCGAGTACTTCCATCTCCTAAACGAATATTAACAATCTCTTGATATTTGGGTCCCTGAAGGAGTTTATCAGCATAAAATTCAATCATGACATACAGACAGTGGGATATCCTCATCAAGAAAGTTTAACAAATAGGATATGTCATAAGCATAGCAAAGAGTACATGGTCATTACCTTAACTTTATCAAGAATGACCAACGGCCCAGCAACTCCAGATACAGTTCTGTATTCTGCAATGTTAATGAGCAAATAATAAATTTAGGGGGAAAATAAATAGAAAGCCACAACTTATCACTGTCTATTGATCAATCCAATAGCCCTGCAATGTATTAACTTTCCCATGATGACAAGCATTAAATATCATTTCTGATTTATTCAAGGATTACTTTATATGTCACCAAGCAATCATATCATAATAGAAAATTCATATCACTGAATAACAGCAGACATAATACACAATTATCGAAACAAGTAAAACAGTATGATACGTACCCATTCCAATCTCCAAGTTCCCCTCCTCCATATCGAGATTGTTTTGAGCCACACCCATTTTTGAACTTCAAACAAGCAGACAAAGACAAATCACACAAAAATCGATACGTGACAAACCAAAAAATAAATGAAAATCAATATTAAAATGGCACTGACTCTTTTTAGATTTAAGACACAGAAAGGAGAAAAACCAGATTACCAAGCCACCTTAAAAGTTAAACTTTCGCGACAGAAGACGATCCATATATGATCCAATTCGAATTATCCAAAAACACTATTTTGATTACATAGCACTTTATTTTGCTGAGAAAATGAAGCACGCAAAAAAAAACCTTATGTAGTTTAATCCAAGTTAATCATTAGTGAATTAAGTGCCTGAACTGAACAAAGCTCCCCGTAACCGAACAATAACTGCAGAAATCTACAATTCCGACCCACTCTGTCTTTATTTAAGTTTGTAAGCGACCAAACTCTAAGGTACTGCCAAAAAACAACGTTTTGTTTCGTTAAACACTCCTACTGAAACCTCAAAATGTAGGAAACTGAGATTAAATTTTCAGCAAAACCGACAAATAACAAGATCAGTAAACATAATATCGACAATAATTCAACGACATGAAAACACTGACTTCCGGTCAAAAATAAGATCGAACTGAACAAACTTCAATTCGGCACGATCAAGCCCTTCAAGTTGTATGGAAAGTGATGATCGAAGAATGGAGAATCAGTTCAGAATCAGATAATCGATCCGAAGAAAGAAAAGCGTACCTCTTTTTTCCTCTGATCTGAAGCAGAAGAGAGATATGGCGGAGAGAAGGGGATTGGCAGAGATCTATGGACTAAAAATTTAACAAATTAGGAAATAATAAATTATTTGTGAGAGACAGATAAATATATAAAAGTTTGAATTGTAATTACTATTTATTTGCTGAAAAATAGTAGTTTCAGCAGTAAATTAGTAATTAGTAAATAGGGTAATGTAATTTATCAATGGCAGGGACCCTCAAAAAAAATTCGCAATGGTAAATTGGTAACAGAAAAAAAAAAAAAAAAAAGATAAAGATTNAAAAAAGATTGTTAACGTTTTCTGGCTTAAACCTGATAGGGTGGAAATCGTCCAGTTCCGTACTCAGTGAGCTAAGATCATCTACGCCCAGATCCACGTGAAACGTAAATTGAAGTCTTCGTTATGACCTGCTAATTGAACTCTGATTAAGGATGACAAAATGACGGGTACGTCCACATTTTTATTACAAGAGATAAATAATCGTGATCCCTAATTTTCATGAGAATTCCATTGTTACGAAATTTTATTATATACTTTTTTTTCTGAGAAAATTTTTCATTATGTATATAAATGTCTTAACATAAATTATTTTATTGCAAACATTTTAAAATAGTTAATGAATCCTACAAAGGGATAATATATATATAAAGAAAGAATTATTGTTTAATTTTTAAAATTGACAAAAAAAATAAAACATTTGATTCTAAACATTGAATAATTCTAATCTGGTTCTTTGATATTGTACGAAATGTTAAAAATATTATTGATCCTATGTGATTATTTTATTAATATATGTGACTTTTTTTAGTTATGTGATAATTTATTTATATATGTGATTATTTTATTTATATATATAATTATAATATTTAAAAATAAATAAAATAATTACATATCAATAAGTTATATCTAAAATATTTCTTATTAATATGAAAAAAAATCAAATTAAAATTCATCTATGTATTTAGAACTAAATAATCTTTTTTTCTAACTTAAAAAACCAAACAATAATTCTCCAAGAAAAAATATATATTAAGACTTGCAGCTGGAAGAAATGTTTGTAAATCTTACACTAATGATGATAATGGTATCTCAAGACTTTGTAATTCTCTTTCCCTTTGGGTAATTACAGCCATAACAAAATGGTGAGTTCACCGTAGGAAGTAATTGGATAATGGAAACTGGTCCCTGATCTCGTTAAATCTTCTATTGAGGACACGAAGTGTCTGAATGTGTGGTTCATCTTCCTCCACGGCTATTATCTTGGCAAAGCTTCCCTCTTCAAGATAATCCACCACCCGATTAGCAGCTTCTAGTCCCGTCACATAAGATTTTTCCTATTAAAAAAATCAGTGATTCTATGATACTACATAAATATGTTATACTATACTGACGTAGCAAACATACATAATTTTTATATTTTATTAGACATAAAATATAATTTATTTTATTTTTTAAACAAATTTAAAAATAATTAATTTGTATATATATTATTCATATATTTGTTATTTTTATATAGTATGACATATTATATAAATACAAAAGTATATAAGAAAGCTCCTCAAAAAACTGGTTACATACTTATAGATATATACTTTTCCCTCCTATGCTCAATTCTCTATTTTTTTATTTAAATTATTTTTTAAATATTATTCTAATTTTTTATTTATTTTTTTATGTCACTTTAATATTCAAATAATTATCCGTCAAATCAATTTTTCATAACAAAAAAAATTACTTAAAAAATTGATTTAACAAGTAGAATAATTAATTAATATTAAAAATAAATTAAAAAATTAAAATAATATTTAAAAAATAATTTAAGGATAAAAGAGATATTTAAAAAAAAGAAAAAAAATATCAAAGCTCAACCTGTGCCCATGAACCATGTCGGTTTACAATCCAGTCACCAGCCATGAATAAGTTTGGGAAAGATGTGGAGCCACGCATCATGTACTTATATGAACCTATCAGAGAAGCAAAATTGAACTTTTTTAAAAAAAAAAAAATTTAAAATTAGCATTATTATTTTTCAAAAATACAANAAAAAAATTAAAATTAGCATTATTATTTTTCAAAAATACAAAAACCATTAGATTGTACCTGGAAAAAAGTGAGTCAAGCATTTTGGATATCTACCAATTTCTTTATTTTCCACGCTAGCAATCTCAAACTCTTTAATATACTTAGAGAGGTAAGACTTTACTTTGGCAACAATCTGGTCATCGCTCAGTGGCAACAACTCATTTGCACGGTACTGCCACCATATAGCATGACATGTAGTCAGAACAGCAAGGGGACATACACTCAAAGAGAGTTAGTCTTTGAACACTTACAAAATCAACTTGCAAGACTGTTACAGAATCCCCTTTATGCTCATCTTGAATTCCATTCAAATCAAAGAACGTCCATCCAAATGAGTCATCAAATCCCGAGCAAGCATTGCTTGCATTTGGAATGTTGACCTGGTAAATAAGGAGTTTATGACACCAATTAGGATCATAAAACAATAAACCAGTTCAATGCTATCCAAGAGAACCTGCAGAAGCTACAAGTGATTCTTGAAAAGATTCATGAAAATGTATGAGGGGGGTTGCTGTATGAAACATTGACAGTATTCAGAGGCATATTCGGATTCATGTGTAAGAGAAAGAAGCAATACAAAATAAACATGAACTTCCAGAAAGAAAGGGTTTTTTCTGCACAAACCTTCCTATCAAGCCAGAGCTTAACAGTGAGGACATCGATGCTTCCTAAGTTCAGAACCTTCAGAAAGTCCTCCCTTGAGCGTAATGCTGGACTAAAGAGAATACAATTGCCAGTTAAGAAAGGCAGAAATAAAAGTATTAAAGAAGTTTCGATGCATATGATGATAATTTAAACTAGAAATCCAACCTACTTAAAGTGGCTATGACAGTAAGAAACAAGGACAGACTCAGTCATCATATATTCCAATTCTTCAGACAAGTACTAAAAATTGCAATAGGAAGTCAAAAGCTTCAAATTAACTGCAGAATAAAAAATAATTCGCATCAGGTTAATCAACTGAAATCAAATTCAGAAACAGCATACCTGTTTTTTATAACATTTTGGAGAGTAGAGATTCCAACTGCCAAAATCACTGCATCAGCATTGTAAGTCACTCCGCTGCAAACTACCTCTGAAACACAACCTGTTTCCTCATTGAAGATTAAATCTGTCACTTTTTTGTTCTCCAGAAATTCACAACCCTTAGTTCTCAAGGAGTCCATCCATGGCTTGAAAATTTGTTCTTTTAAAGCTCCACGACACCATACCATATCAAAATCTTTCTATGTTCATGAAAGCAGATGAACTTATTCAATATTCAGACAAATCAATGAAATCCAAGCAATGGGAAATAATATGTTGAATAATTTATGGCAATCGGGTTAACTAATGGCATTAGAAGATACAAATTGTTTATTACTGGATTAAAAAAATTCTAATATTCAATGCACCCTTAAACTAGAAGTGTGCTCCTAAGTGCTTTTATGTAATTCGTGTTCCATAGGCTCCTTAACCCATGACCCAGTATAAACACTTGATATCAGCACAGCTGCTTTTCAAAAAGAAACTGAACTTATCATCGAACCTGGTGAGCAAGGATAACATAATATAGCAGTCCCAGAGTTGCAGCAGCACTACATTGCTCAGCTGGAGCAAACAGACCCACTTGAACCAAGGGCCCCATAATATCCCGATAAAGCCTCTCTGAGCAGCCAAATTGTTTAAAAACCTCCCTTGCAGTAACTACCAGTTAAGCTTCCAAATAAGACAGTTGAATAATACATATTTGATTATGTTCAATTCGTAGCAGCAATGAATTCCAAATTGAATCCGTATCTTACTCGAATCATAGTTTCTCCAGGATGTGTCAGTGTTGTCAAAGTCAATCACTGGAAAGGAGGTGTATATGAGTCAACCAGCGGAAGATAGCAAGAATGATGAAGAAGCATGCAATAAATCACCTCTAAAATATGACCAAAAAAAAATTTGCCATCAAAATATACCAATCTAGGAAATATTATTTTGATAAAGCAACTCAGCTTTGTTTATTTATTTACAGAAACAACGCTGGGTTTGGAACATAATGGAATAGCATAGGAAAGAAGAACAACTTATAAAGGTCAAGTAAACAGATAAATCATAATCGTACTTATGGTATGTTACAGAAACATGTCCCGGAACTTCATGCACTCTGGTATAAGAAACAAGTTGAAGTGAAGGCTAAAGGGTAATATCATTCATTTAGCTCAGAAGAAGCTCAAAAAATGGTACTTAGTATATGTGTGTATTTCTTGTGTAAATAAAGTGAGTTACCCCAAAGTTTAGGTGTCATTGAACTTCATACCATAGTTCCATGAAGATGGCGATTTACTAGGTATCTTACATAGTGGGTTGCTATAATGTACATACACATAACTTGATGCCAACAAAAGAGAAACACGGTCATCAATAAGGTAGTAGTTCTGAAGCCATTAGGAGTAAATATCTATATCAAAGACAATTAAGTCAAGGTGAATATAAATCCCTGAGGATTACCTGCAGCCAATAAGGGCAGGGATGTTAACCTATCCAACAAAGGAAGCCTGGTGAACTGCAGACAACATCTGAAAGATATAACGATTACTTGACTAAGAAATAAGAAACAAGGCTGAAAAGAAGCTTCATACTTGGGTGTAGTATAAGATTCCCAATGGAGTAGGCAATTGAGGCAGATCTTGGAATATTGGAAATTCCACCTACAAGAAGGCATTGGTTCTCTTAAGTCATGCGTAGGCATTTATTTGAATCAAATTAAGTGGTTATGGAGAAGAGAAAAAGGTTTCTACACTAAAACACATTTTAATACAAGTCTTGTGATGTCTAAATTAAAATATGATTTTTGTTTATTTGTTTTTGCTAAAATAATTTTTCTACAAGTCTCATAATTTATTAATTAAACAGAAAAATGCTCGTAAAATAAAGTTTAAATTTTTAGCATAGTATGAAGTGTTGCAGAATGTTTGTATGGCAAAATGATTGTTAGTCAGTTACCTCCAGCCCCTCTTCAGAATATTGCGCAGATTTTGTCCAATTTGTGAAGGGCTTAATACCCAACTCATCAACAAGGCTAAATATGTTTTGGAAGGGACGACCATAACCTTAAAAGTAAAGTATATGACGTAAGTCTCCAAATGATAGCAAACAACGACTAATCAATTCATAAAGTGCATGTCATGAGTGGAACTGTGAGGAATTGAATAGTTACAAGGAATCTCACATTGCCTAGTAGGTGGGGATATGTGGGTCTTTTGGGGTGAGTTCTACCTCTCGACTATGACAATGGTATTAGAGCTGTTCATTCCTGGTGGCGACTCGCTGGCAATTCTCTCTGGCAGTCAATCCTTGGTGGCGACTCGCTGGGGACCAGGCGTACCCGAGGTCAAACATGAACCATCTAGGGTGTCGGCCTCAAAAGGGAAAGTATTGTCATGAGTGGAATTTTGAGGAATTGGATAGTTACAAGAAGTCCCACATCACCTAGTAGACGGAGATATGTAGGGGTTATAAGTTGGGAGACACCCTCTCTTAACAGACTAGTCTTTTAGGGTGAGTTCTACCTCTCATTACGACAGTGCAGCACTTTATGAAAGGAGAGTTCATGTGCTCAAAACGAGCAGAGAAATTTACTTTCCTACGTTCTATAATGAAGATTTGGGCCTATTGCTTTTTGTCCAACAAAATTGAAATAAATATAAGAAAAGAAAGAAGAATTACCCCTGATTCCTACAGTGTCAGGATATCCAAAATCATTGTCACCTTCGAGAACGGTAACGTTGAAACCCTGAATCATTATCCAGAAATGCAATTTAAGATTTGAATTTTTAGAGTACAGGCAAAAGTAACGAATTTACATCATAAATTAGGCCCGGAAACTGGAAAGAGAGGGATAGACCTGGTTGCAGAGGTGATGAGCAGCTCCAAGGCCAGCCCAACCAGAGCCAACGATGACCACTTCCTTTTTGTTGCTCGGACTTGGACCTCCATTGGCAAGGCTTTGAGGAGCTTCAGCGCTGCAACGAAACCCACTTAGGCTCCTCCTTTTTGGTAACTCTAGCGGGAGCGCGACCCTCCAGCAAGCTAACATCATTCTACTCTGGCCAACGACTTCCAACGGCCGCTCATGATTTCCTCCCCATTAGAGCGGACAACAAAAATTTAAAGAAAACTATAGATTTTTTGTCCTTGGTGGCGTGGCTACGACAATCACCATTCATCACTTTCTTAAATGCCGTCTCATATTCTCCAAATATTTTCAGTTGTCGTTTCCCATTTTCGTTTCGGAAGGTAAAAGTAGAATATACTACATGGTAATGCTGTCAGCATACTGGAAGGAAGAACAATAAAGGATCCATATGATTACTCAGGCATGAATACGAGTTTTTTCTTTTTTTGGCCAGATTGAATATTATTGAGTAACTACATGCTGTCGAATCAATAAAACTATCTTCCCCCAAGATTAACAACATACCTAACTTTGAAAATAAAGAAAAGTAAACTTAATACAAGATTATTTTTTTTTTATAAGTAAAATTTAATATAAAAAGAGATTCTAAGGTCAAGACATATCACAGGTTTCAACAAATATTTATAGTGGTATTTATAGATTATTTATAAAAAAGATACTGCTCACAATGACATTTAAACTTAAGTCTTATAAATAAAATAATTCAATCATTATCAGTTGAACTAATCTCGATTGTCACTTGATACAAGACTATGAACGTTATGACCATGTTGTTTAAGAATGTCTCAATAAAAACAGTTACATAAGGGGAGAAATGTTTTTTTTTTCTAAAAAAAAGGTATAATAAGCTGATTTTACATGAACGGCGCTCAACAAAAGACAATCTTCTACTGCGCTCCACAGCCAATAATTGATAGTTGATACGGCATTTAACAAAATCTGGCGCTGTATGTTACCGTTAAAATTACTCTTTCCCCTCTGTCACTCCAACCTCACATTCCGCTGAGAAATGGCTGCCACTCTCTCCGTTCGGCCCGACCGTCTCTCCGCCGGTTCGGCCTTCCCTAGACCGTCGGTTCGACGAGTTGACACAGCTCCGATCGGAAAGTCAATTGTAAGGGAACCTTGGCGAGGCGCGCTCTTGCACTCTAGACGCACCTTTACGAGGACCACCACGCCGGTTCAAGCAGGCTCTAGAGCTGATGACTCGGTGCCGTTCGAGATGTCTGTCGAAAACGCACTGAAGCTGCTCGGAGTCTCCGACGGTGCTTCCTTCGACGAAATACTCCGCGCCAAGAACTCGATCCTCGCCACTTGTAAGGATGACCAGGAAGCGATTGCGCAGGTTTTCTTATCCTGCTCTTTGCACTGGATTCTTTCTTCAATTTTATGCGAGTTTCGGAGGATTTGAACGCAAATTCGATTCTTTTTTTGTCTTTATTGTTAAGCGCCCCTCGTTCGCATTTAGATGGTCACTGCAGATTATTTCTTAACATAAAAAGAAACTTTCAATCAGAGTTACCCATAATAGAAAAATTAATTTTTTTTTGGGTCTTGCTTAATGCTGAATTTGCCACTCCCCCCTTTTCTCCTCAGTAATTTCTGATACGGAGCTTTAAATTGGATTTGCTCCTGGGATGGGTCAGATGTCAGTAGTTCNTTAACAAAATCTGGCGCTGTATGTTACCGTTAAAATTACTCTTTCCCCTCAGTCACTCCAACCTCACATTCCGCTGAGAAATGGCTGCCACTCTCTCCGTTCGGCCCGACCGTCTCTCCGCCGGTCCGGCCTTCCCTAGACCGTCGGTTCGACGAGTTGACACAGCTCCGATCGGAAAGTCAATTGTAAGGGAACCTTGGCGAGGCGCGTTCTTGCACTCTAGACGCACCTTTACGAGGACCACCACGCCGGTTCAAGCAGGCTCTAGAGCTGATGACTCGGTGCCGTTCGAGATGTCTGTCGAAAACGCACTGAAGCTGCTCGGAGTCTCCGACGGTGCTTCCTTCGACGAAATACTCCGCGCCAAGAACTCGATCCTCGCCACTTGTAAGGATGACCAGGAAGCGATTGCGCAGGTTTTCTTATCCTGCTCTTTGCACTGGATTCTTTCTTCAATTTTATGCGAGTTTCGGAGGATTTGAACGCAAATTAGATTCTTTTTTTGTCTTTATTGTTAAGCGCCCCTCGTTCGCATTTAGATGGTCACTGCAGATTATTTCTTAACATAAAAAGAAACTTCCAATCAGAGTTACCCATAATAGAAAAATTAATTTTTTTTTTGGGTCTTGCTTAATGCTGAATTTGCCACTCCCCCCTTTTCTCCTCAGTAATTTCTGATACGGAGCTTTAAATTGGATTTGCTCCTGGGATGGGTCAGATGTCAGTAGTTCTAGTTGATTTTGGGTTTTGTTATTTTCGATAACTAGGGAATTTTACTCCTGGTGCAGCAGGCTGTATGACTGGTTAGTAATGTTTGATCGTTGGATTACTTTGGAAACAAAAGAATAATCATTTTCTATGAAAATTTTAGTTGAGTCTTTGTAATTTCTGTATACCATATACTCTTATTTGATCATCCCATACTTGATACTTTTTTCAAGTGACATAAAATATACTTTATAACATTTTCCTTGCCTTGTGATTTGAATGGGTTTTAATTTTGAATGTTATGCATGGTCAAAAAAAGAGAAGAAGAAGGGTGTGATGTAGGTACACCTTTAGACTGCAAGTCTGCAAATACAAACATACAGTACTACGTTTGCTATTGATTGAAAAAATCACACCTTTAAGGTGGCGAATCCCGGTTGTCAGCCATGGCAAGCATTATCATTTCATATTTCCAGTCTCTAGTTAGCTCCTTTTGAATTATAGACTAACTATATTCTTCCATTGATACGATTGGTGAATGTTTTTTAGGTTGAGGCTGCATATGACATGTTACTTATGCGGAGTCTAACTCAGCGGCGAGCAGGAAAAGTAGTGGATAGTGGCATTCGTTATGCTGATGTTAAAGTTGTCAAGTCCCCTGGTCTGGGATCAATGCCTCAATGGTTGCAAACTACCATGAAAAATTCAACAATTTCAGTTGAGACACCTTCAACTAGTGATATTGGTGTACAAGTTGGAGTATATGGTGCTTTAATAGGTTTAACCTATATCAATGGAGCTTCTATGCCCTCTGCGCCGTATGCTGGGGCCGATGTTCCTGGACTTATCTTGGCTGGTAGCTTTGGAGCTTCCTTGTACTTCATGACCAAAAAGAATGTTAAGTTAGGTAAGGAACTTTCTCTTGCATATTATACACTAGGTATGGATTCACTGCAATGCAAAAGTATTGTGGTTTCAAGTAAAATGATATTCCTTGAACAATTACTTTTAAGAAGGTCATAATGATATTTCTGTGATGTTATTTCCAATGTCTTTATCAAAATATGCAAGTCACAATTTGCTTATATCAGTAAGACGTATTGATTTCGTTTAGGAAAGAAAGAAGGATAAAGGCCATAATGGTGGGGGAATGAGGGACAAAGGAAACAAATATTCCTTCTTGTTTTCCTTTGTTGAATGAAATATAAAACTGTATAACTTGGTGGTAGATGTACGGTACAGATGCAAGTAATGAGTGGTATGAGTATTGAAAGGTGCTGCTTGTTCAACCTCATATATTAGATTTTTTTTCTGAGTTAATGCGAGGTGTACATGGGTATAAATCCAATATTTCGAAAGAGGGTACTTAATTGAGGTTTTAGCCTGTCATAATAGCATCTTGTGTGCTGAACTCGGCTCACATTGTAATGAGACCTGGAGCACACAATTGGTGGCTGCCGTGTTAACTAGTACACAGGAATTGTGCGAATAATGAGGCTCTTCTACCTGTTGAATTGACTTCACTTCTCAATTCTTCCGGTATTGTAAGTTTGGTTATAGGTTAATAAAAAGAAGAATTGGTAATTCTGATACTTCTAATTTGTTTACTACGGCTTAAGTCTCTAAGATGAGGGCTTACTTACCTTTATTAAACATGAAGGTTTATGTTTGTAAACATGGTTCTTTCTGGAAGGAAATTCCTAGATAGTAAGGCAGTTAATGCAGTTGAAAAGTTGTTCACCATAACGAATGTTGCTTCTAACTGTCGATCTGTCAGCTTGCAGATTAAAGGGGATCTTTTTCTTCCCTTTCTCCTCACCCCCTCCCCCTCTTTCTTCGGTTGCGTATGTTTCCCTCTAATCCATGGAACTGGAAGTGTGTCCAGACCTTTCCCCCATTTCTTTATCTCTGATTTCTTTTAGATTGCCTGTAACCTACTGTTATTCATGAAAAATCTGCCCTTGAGATAAGCCAAAGCTCAAATACACTCTTCTCTCTTTTCTCTTTTCCTCCTTTTTCTTTCCACTTTTATATTATCAAACTTGATTTGAAAATCTCTGCGTATTCTGGTTGTTACTTTTGCAGGGAAGGCCACTGTTATAACCCTAGGAGGGCTCATAGCTGGTGCCGTGGTGGGGTCAGCTTTAGAGAACTTGTTGCAGGTGGATCTTGTCCCATTTCTGGGCATACACTCCCCTGCTGTTGTAGTAAGTGAAATCATAATTATCTCTCAATTCTTGGTTTCCCTGTACCTAAGGTAGGCAGGAGACACACTGTTCTATATTAAAATGTGAAATCAGTAATTATTCATTTACATGTAGCATGATCCTACCAAAGCTTCTTTTTTTTTTTTTTCCTAGGATGTGAAAATCATTGCTTATTGTACAAAACTCTGAAAAGAATGTAGCAGCTTATCTTGGCAAATTAGAAACTTATAATGGACAGGCACAGATTTATATTCACAGTTAGTGGGTTAGACACGGTTCACTCTCTCACTGTCCCTTGTTGCACTCTCAACTCTCGAGAGTCAAGACATCTTAAATGATCAAACAAGAAAAATTACGTTGGTGGCGTTGTTTCCATTGATGGTCCTTACAAGTTTTCTTTTTTTAGTAACTTTTTTCATAATTTAAGAGATTGCCTCACATGGACGTGATGGTCCTGGTCTAAGGGTTGACGTTTTGTTTGGATCTTGTTTATTTTATTTTGTGGTTGTGACCCTTTTAAGATCAGAATGTAGCTTCCACGGAATGAACTGTCAACTTAACCCTGCAATCGATATGATTGCTTATTTCTAGTGTGCATCAACTATGACATGTTAGCTTCACATTTTTTGGCGTTTCCCTTTAACTTTATGATCAACCATTGGCTTTGTTCACAAATCGACTCGTATGAGGGGAAGACTGTGCCTCAACTTCTCCATTAAGCTATTGCCAGTTCAACCACTCTGAGTCTCTGACCAACGTGTCACTGTTTAGAAAAAAAAATAGATTCCGAGTTTGAAAGAAGACAACTTTGCTATTATGCGCCAAAGGGAGACTCCGAGTAGGGCTAATTCAATGAAAAAATATTATTTGCCAAAGTATTTATAGAAATGGAGTATTGTTCAAATTTATTATAGAAATAGGGTATTTTTAATTATTTATTCATATGCATACAGACAAAAGGAGACACACGACATTAAAAGTAGCGGATATATTAGAATTACACTATATTAATAAAACGGGAAGTCATTCAATTTGAGCTCCTGAAAAGAGGTGTCATGCTACTTTTTAAAAGAGCATGATTTTAAATAACACACTATTTCAAAGTAATGTAACAACGAATAATACTATTTTGAAAATAGCTTAACAAAGAGAAAAATATTATGTTAACGCAGCGTGTTTGTTTTGTAATTAAGATGTAATGTTTTATTATATTAATGTAGTATAACTCTAAAAACTATTATTTTTAATGTAGCGTGTCTCTTTTTGTCCATTTGTTCATAAATAAATTAATAAAAAAATACCCCATTTTTATGCAGGGTGCCAATTTTTCATAAATACTTTGTCAGATTATACTTTTTCAGTCAATTAACCTCCAAGTAGAAAAAATACTATGGAAGCAGCATCCACTTTTTTTTTTTCGGCCGTATCATCTCTCTATTCGGTAGTAGAGGAAAATAAAAAGCTTTATTTCCCCTTCTTTTTTAGCTTGTAAAATAAGAGCAGACTTATATTTACGTCTCTTAAAGATTTAAGATTTAATAAAATAGTTACTAAAAAACATAAACTACAAAATAGTCTTCAAAAGAATTGATATGCGTAACAAAATAATTTACTATTTGTTAAATTTTAAAATTTTTAAGAATTATTTTATTATGTGTATCAATTTTTTTTAAAATTATTTTATAATTAATATTCTTTCAAAGACAATTTGATTAATTAAATCTTAAATTTTTTTAAGGATGCAAATGTTGAATATTTTAAACATGCAAATGTAAATTTACTCTAAAAACTATTCAACACCTAATAAGCTATAAATAATTGAATTGTACATCTCTCCACAGAAAACGGCAATTCCGCTCATACCAATCCAATCACTTTATGAAGTCCCTATTTTTTTTTTTTTTTCTACAGTTTTACTCAATACAAATCTCGAGAGTTGCTCACATGAATTTCCCGTATTTCCATGGGCTCTTTACCCTTCCCAGCAAAATACAGAAAAAGGATGTAACCTATGGAATTGGCGAACAAAATTTTGGCCAGTTGCAACAAATTGAAGATTAAAAGCACTCGTGCAACCAATACTGAAATGAAATTTGCAGTGTCTCAGCGAGCTGCTTCGACAGGAGAGAATACATTATAAAAACATTACATAAAAATCCACAAATATGTCCACTCTATAGTCCAATTTATCTATTGCAATTCTCAACATTGCAACCTTCTTCTATATACGAGATGTTCCCAGCTTTCTCAGTATTTTCACTATAAGTCACAAGGTCATTGTACATCTTTTGGGAAGCTTTGGAAAACTCTGATAATGATTCGAATACTCGAGAAAACCCAGATTGCAATCCGTATAATGTGATACGCTGTGTTTCTTGCATGCAGCTGTGGTGCTTCTCCTTCTCTACCTCCAGTTTTCTTCTGAATGTCTCCAAGTGATCCTTCTTCTCCATCATGTATTCATCTTGATGCTCTGCTTCCACTTCTGATTTCTGGTCTGTGCCTTTCAATTCAAGCATCTTACTCTTCACCTTAAGTAACCCGGAATATTTTCTGTCCCAATCTTTAGCTAGACTATCAACTTTCCTCTTCTGTTGCTGCTCTTCACCTTGCTGAAGCCACAGAGCTCGCATGTCCTTCACAATGCTTTTCAATGCAAGTGTTACCATTTTATCAGGTAACTTTTGCAGGGAAGCTAACCAATCATGGCAAATCACAAGCACTGGTGGTCCATTCACTTGGTATGGCAGAGGGACATTTTTGCTTCTGGAGTAAAATTCAACTTCAGGGACAATGAACTTACTTAGCCATCCATACAGAGCTTCTACATATGCTTTTTGAGCCGCAATATACTCTCTGAAGCATACCCGCCAACTTTGAAGCTGAGTTTCAAGCTGAAGTGTTGCCAATCTGTGAGATTCATTACAGAATTTCCCATATGTGGGACAGGTGAAAGATTTCACTTCAGAAAGAATCTTGTTCTGAGTTTCATGGGATTCCAACATAATTTTCCATGTTTGTGTGAGGCTGCATTAGAAGAAAGGATATAAGTAACCAATGAAACTTAAAGGTATTAGGTTGAGTCTGTTTACTTCCCAGAGCTATATTATCTCATTCTCACCCTTTTAAAAGTTCAACAATTTGAGGCTGCAACTCCTCATCTCTCAGTTTCTGAATTCTCTTCGAGATTGACTCTGCACTTCGAATTGCAACCAAGATCCTGGCATATAGATCTTTCACTTCAGCTCTAGTTTTGTCCATACTTAGTTCATCATCTCCTCTAACATCCTTGTTTCTCAGTTGTGCACATTTTTTCTCATAAATTTTGCGTGTGCTGTCTCCAGCCTATGGAAAGGAAAATTTTCAGAAACGGAAAGCAAGATGGCACAAGGAGGAAACCAAGACCATGCTCATAAAAGGTAAAAACAGATATGAATGCAATAAAAATTGTCATTTTTCTCAAGAATTCTAAATAAAAAGTGGTAAATTTCTCTTTTTTTTAGTTCGATTGAAAAAAATTACAAAAAAAAAAAAAAAGCACACTATGTGAAGTTTTAGCAGTTTGTTGCTTAATAGGCATATGTTGCGACAAAGGAGAGAAAATATCGATGGCTGCACAAGATCTCATGCTAGATCATGCAAATAAAAGAGGCCAATAAAACCAATAGACAAAATAGTTGTAGAACCTCGCAACATGAAGAGCAAACTTCTGTCTTTTGCGGAATTTTGGAGGTCGGTAAAAGAGACAATCCACTACAAAAGAATTATCAGTGTTTCTAGATAGAAAAATCACAATCACACAACATGCAATAAGATTGCAACTTCGCAAAATAGACATTTGTCAAATAATAAAGTGGGTATAGCCATTAAATTAATATTACTCCTTAAGGAGCCCTTTTGTGCATCATTTTGGGAAGAAGGGCTGCAAACTAGTCAAATGCCCTAGTTCATACGTGCAAAATGTAACATAAAGCAAGCACTGTTATCTGATGCTCATCCTTATAGTCTTCCAATCCAGAATACAAGTTGAAATAGCATCATCATGAAAACTGAATATGGATTCACACAAATACATCAACTTACCTTAACCTCCTCATACAGTTTCTTTTCCCATGCATATAACCTTCCTAAGGTTAAGGAATGACTTCCTGAATCCATTCCTCCATAATCATCGAAGAGATCATTCTTATATTCCACCCACGTTGAGGAATTTTTGACACCTGATACCACGAGGCTTTTGCATGATGATGGCCTAGATGAAATGGACCGATGCCATGTTATTGCATGAATGAGTTTGTTCGAACTTTCTGCATTGAGATACGGTGAATCAAAAACCATTTCAATGAGGTTGAAACTGAAAAGCACAGGTTCAGGTTACGAACATACAAGAAGATAGTGAACTAAGTGAAGTGCATGAAGGAATAGGGTACTAAAGAACATACAGTATACAAAGGAGATACAGGGAGCACGTGTCTCTAAATGAGATCATGAGAGATCTAGATCTTTGCTTTTTTTAATTGTTCTAGTTAACCATTGTAATTGTTCCCCCTCCCCCCCCTTCTCTCTCTCTCTTGTAGTTCAGAAATGAAAATATTAGTAAATTTGTGTGTTGAGCATGCATTATCACATTGACAACATGTAATGGTGTAAAAAGATGATCTATGCAGAAATATGAAAGAATTCAAATCAAATATTTACAAAAATAAAGATGAACTAAGCCGTCCAACATTGGAGTTTTAACAGAAAATAAACCCAGCAGAGCTGAGAAAAGGATACTCCATAATTCAAATGAAAAAGAAGTAATTGTAGAGATGATGGTCAATCCTTGCAGATATTGAATCTGATGCTTATCTGAGGCAGAGCCAACACAACAATATGCAATTTTTCAGGGAACTAGAAAGGTAATCAAAATTCTTATCTTATTATAATCATTATTCCTATCATTACTCAAGAAACTTGACTGCAACTTGAATTTGATATTTGCATAATAAACATTTAAGCATAAAATTTCTGAGATTTTTGTTGGTTCTCATATAATATGAAGACAATTAAAATAGTGAGAAAATGTCGCATCTGAAGATAGGACCCACCTTTTATTTCTTCCAAACTAGACTGAAGAGGAATTCTATTAGCCTCCAGCATCCTGGAGACATCCTTACCAGAATCGTAAGCCTTAACGAAATAGTCCTCAATATCTTTCAAAGCTTCTAATAATTCTCTCCCCTCCTCTGGTGTGTTAAGAACAGTAAGCCCCTTCGGCTCCCCCTGGTTTTCAGTAGCCATATCCAGTACTTTCACCGTTTCAACATCAGTCACATGCTCTTCACCTTCATTTTCTTCAACTGTCACCACCTTGTGGTCAAGCTCTTCTCTTTCACCTTCCTCCTCTAGCTCTGGGATCCCTTCCTCCTCCCTCACCACCCTCAAATCGTCGTCTGAGTTCCGGCGATAGCCACTAATAACCTCCGTCCTCATACCGTCAAATGGGTTAAAGAAATCCCACCCGAAATCTCTCTGTGGTGATGGCATTGTTGGTGGTACATGCATGTAATAGTACCCACAAGGTTGTTCAACCTGTTCTTCTCTCTTACCTTTGTCTTCTCTCTCCCCTTTTTCATCTTTCTCTTCTCTCTCTTCCTCTGAAGATTCTGAAGTTGTTGAAGATGCACATGAGTTACAAGCAATAGTTTCATATTTCGATTCGGATGGTGTCTGTTGAAGGAACATTGGGTTGGTTATCACATTTTCAGTTGGTGGAGTTTCAGGGCAAGGTGGGGGAAAAGTTATGAGAAAAGGTGAGGAAGGAGAAGAATGGCGTGCAACGAAGAGCTTAATGGCCGCTGCTACTGCATATAGAGAATGAAAATACTTACAATGTGCCTCTGCAAGAGCATATCTTCTCTCCACAGCAAGCTTTAACTGGCGCTTTCTCTCTCTACAGATACCTACTACTTCTTCTTCCTCCTCTAGTTTGGAAGCAACACATCCCATTTCTATCACTAATGAAGTGGGTCTTGCTTATCTCCAGCAGAGTTTGATTGCTTTTAGAAGATAGAGTAAGAAAGGTTCTCACTTGGAGGACTGTGCGTATTCTTCTCTGATAAAAAGAAAGGAGCTTTCCCTAAGGAAGAAGCTGCTTTCAACTGGGTTTTAAAGAAAAACATTAAAAAGCTTAGCTTTTTCCTAAGTTTGGGAGTAAACCGTTTCCTCTTTTGGCACATAAGGACAAATTTCGGCTAGAAACGTAGCTATTAGAGAAGTTTTAGAGCAACCCATTGCATCTCCCAGCACTTTTTCAGGATAGAAAGAAGAACAAGCTAAGAACAACTAAAACAGGATTGTTAGATAAAAGAGGGTCATTATCCTCTTAATGATAATCTAATCCTAGAAAACATGTATTATTAGCGAAACATGCTTACAAAAATAGTAAAAACTGCAACTGACTAGACATTAGCAGAGAATAGAGAGAGAGTAACTGAAGGCCAGGCCGGAAGGTTGGGGCTCGAGAAAGAGAGAGAATACGGTGTTCTAGTGTTTGGCCATATGCACTTGATGACTGGAGTACGGCCATGGCGAGGCATTCTCTGTAAAAAAAGAATTAAAAAGTTATATATAAACAAAAAGAAAAAGTTTCATGGAGACACTGAGAAGAAAACTAGTGAGTAAAAAGAGGAGTCAAAGTCAGTAAAAAAAAACTTGTGTGACCACTGGTGTCTGGTCTGGTGCGACCAGACCAGAGGAGTATTTTTTTCAGTAATTACTGAATTGGGTTTTTTAACTGATTCTTATCCCGTAAACCCCTTAAATGAGAGAATAACTGTGTTTTTTTACAGTAAACTAGTTCTGCTTAAGTATGGGTTTAGCAGAGCATAAAAGTCAGAACTATCGATGTCTTTACAGTTAAAGACGGATTTATCCCTAATTGGAAGCCCCTCTGTGCTCTGTGTTCATTGGCAGTGTTTGGCACCTGGCATTGCCACTAGATTTTGCCAGCATTTTTAGAGTTCTTCAGGTGTCATCCAAAAGATTTCTGCGCTGCTCGTAAGCTTCCCAAGCGGTACTCTTGAGAATCAAGTGCTATGTCAGTGTGAGCTGAGGTGCACATGGAATGGGCAGATCCTCTTAATTAAATAAGAAAGTAAAAACAGAGAAAAATAAAAAAAATCTATTTTGGGGCTTTTATATTTTCTTCTTTTTGAAAGCCTTTTTGTTGGGTCAAAAAACTTGGAAGTAAATTCCGAAAATCAAACTTCAATAGTTAAATATATTTTTTATTTTTTAATGCTGATCATTTTTTTTTATATTATTGAGAGAGATGTTATTTTTATATATTATTTTATTAATACTACATTTTATTTGATGTTTAAATATGATATAGGTCAATGATCCTGAGTTCAAATCTTTAAAATTGTACTTATTAAAAAAAAATTTATGATTACTGCTTTCGTTCAAAACAAAAATTAATTTCATATCTAAAAATTATGAAAATATTTTAAGTATAAACAAAAAAATATATATAATATAAACTAAATTACTTTTAATAAAAAAAATTAATTTTGATTAAATTTTTTTATATTAAATGAGCATTTTTATAATTAATTAAAAAATTTATATTAAATTAAAATAATTTAATTTATATTATATTTAAACTTTAAATAAGATGTTGCATGGCTTTCATTATTTATCTTTACATTTCTAATTCTATGTTAATTAGTTAATATATTGGCACGTTTTTTTTAATTTTTTTACCAAAGACAGGGAAAGAAAGGAAGAGCACTATGAGTCTTGAGGAGAGAATGAGGTGGAGGGTGGCGCGGGGATTCGTACCTAACGACTCAGAAGAGCTGGACAAAGATAACCACAAAGCTATAAGCCCTTGGTGACTTTGGTCTATGTTAATATTGGCTTTTCTTTTTCTTTATTATATTGTTATTAGTATTATCCTTGGCTCCGGAATGTTATTGATAACCACACCCGTCACCTTACTTGGAAATATGGTTCCATTTTTTTTTTTCTATTAGATCATATTTTTTATCAATTTTTTTTTTTGCCACATACATATGTATGATAATTAATTAAAGAAATGACACAAGGGCATTAAAAATGTTTTTTTATTATTAAAAAGAAAAAAAGAAAACAAAGGGTTGTTATCTCATTAATAAGAATATGAATGGCCCAAAAAGAAAAGGTGCCACTCACCGGGGCGTAGTAGCGGATTGTGGTGAGTCTGGTGACACTCTGTCCCAATCCCAAGACTCAAAGCATGGGGGTTAGGTTAGCCACCCCACCTGGTTTTACAATAGGATATTGTTGACCATGCATTTTTATTTTCGCTAAAAGACTAAAAAGACATAATTTTGTAAAGTATTTATATAAATGGAGTAATTTAAAAATTATTTATTAATTTGAGATAATTTTAATTAAATTATTGATAAACATATAGAGAAAGAAGTCACGCTATATTGAAATAGAGTCACGATACTTTAAAATAGCGTGACCCTTAGAGTAACGCTACTTACAAAATAGTGTGACCCTTAAGGTTTGTTTGAGAGTTAAATTTGGGGGAAAAAGAAATGAGTAAATGTGTCAATCCCTTTGTTTAAGAGTTCAATATTCAAAAAAGAAAAGAAACCAAGGGGTAATCTCAAACCCTTACATTCTATTTTTGCATCACTTTTGTGTTTCCCTAATTTGGGAGGTTTAGAGAGAAAAAAGAATAGTTTACTATTATACCTCTATTTATTTTTTCAAATTCTTTTTCAAACACTATTTAGATAATATTATTAAATTTTATATTAAATATATTTACTTTAAAAATAAATAATAAATTTGTAAATTTTTATTTTTTTTTCATTTCCTTTCCTCATTTTTTGTTCATTTTAATCATCCAAACAAAAGAGAAGAAAACTCCTCCCTTCCTCTTCCCTCCATTTCCTCTCCTCTCTTCTCCCCTCCAAAAAAACTCCCAAACAGACATTTAGAGTCACACTACTTATAAAATAATATAACTCATATTGTCCGCGTTCTATGAATAAAATAATTAAAGTACACAATTTTGATAAATAATTTGTACTGTACTCTATTTTAGTAAATAATTTGTCAAAATATATTCTGTTAGTCATTTTGCCTTTTTTTTTTAAAAAAAAAAAAAAAAACTGCGTACAGGTACAACACCCAATAGAGGTGTAGGAAGAGGGAGAGGAACGTTATGGGAGAAAGTTAGCTTCCAGCGAGGACATGGACTGCCTCTGAAATATCACTTGCCTACACAGAGAACCTAAACATCTAATCGTACAAACCAGAGTATCTCAGTATCATTTCCAGCAAAAATAACATGTAAGGATCATACATGGTATGTACTTCCCCAGCTAAATACTCTTAATCTTCATGGAAGAAATTGCAAGGAGAGAAACAAACACAGGACATAAATGCTTTCCCTTTCATCTATTTAACATAGAAGGTAATACTAATATACAAGCGCTAGACCTTCTAGAGCTTCGAGAAGATGGGCATTTGAATAACGATAACGCGTAAAACAAGTAATAAACAATTGCAGTTGCGTTTGAGGTAGAGCTGGGGACGCACGAAGCTAGCTGAGCTCATACCTAATTCCGACAAGCCAACTTCGGCGTTTACAATAAAAGCTCACTCCTTTAAGCATAGTAGGCCAAACGTGGGACATGGTCACCAGCTAAACCTCAAAAACATTACATTTTCCGCGGGTTCAGTTCAATCTTCCCATGAGAACATTTTCAACATTGTACCTGCATATGTCACTCATTTAACTTCTTTCATAATGGTATCGTGGTACTCTCCAGCCACTCTCCTTGAACAGATCTACCACAAAGCACTCTCTACAGCTGATAGAAACTCCTCGGCAACAGTTACACGTAAACAAAACACCAACGATAGCTTACATGCCAATCACCCAATTTGCAAGACAAAAGATGCCTAAATAAAGGGGGTAATTGTGAAAAGGGTAAAAATGGTGCCAAGGCAACTTTATAATGGTCACCAGAAGATCTCTTCTTCTGTTCTTTCGGTTTGTGGAAAGAAGCTAAACATGAGTATTAGTATTCTAGTAAGTTACAGTTCACATTTAAAGAATTGAAGTGCTGCTCCTCTCGTTGCTATTTGAAGATACCTGATATTCACACAAGAGAATGATACAACAAGGAAAAAGATAAGATACAACTTAAAATCAGGTACCACCAGCCTCAGTTGGTGTCGTACAAGGAGCCAGCGTATTAGAAGGCAGGCTGATACCACCCCCTCTAACAGATATACTAGTGAACTTGCCAGAGCTTGCCCTACTCACGAGATTTGAGTCAAGATACACAACAATCACGGTGATATCATCATGGAAATGCCGACGAACTCCACGATCAATTTTCTTCAGGTCTGAATATCTCATTTCTCTTTTCTTTGCTGCTTCTTGAAGGGCAGCTTTCACCAGCCTCCTTGCACTTCCCTGAAAGAAGGTTAGCAGACAAAATCGTAAATCTATTTTGTATTGTGCTTGCTGTCTTGAATGCATCATGAACTCATAACATCTAAGCACAAAGAACTGGCTTTGAGTTGTCTCTCAGCCATAAAAAATTTGGAATATTTAAAATCTAACATCTTGTATACAATGCCATCATCTGACTCACCAATCCTTCTAGTAAAGATAGACAGAGTTGCTGAAACTACAAGGCCATTGCCAACAGGAAAAAAAAAATTGGCATCAGAATATCATCTGATGAAAAGACCACTCTTTAACTATATAAAAATGACATTTATTATCCAGAATTACTTTTCAAATATTATTATCTTCTTCTGAGAAACATTCTCTAAATTATAGCATGTTTGGTTTTGAGTTTGGGACCCAAAACCATGAAACCCACACATGCTATTAATCAGGTACAATATGGACAGTTGGCATGACTCTGCTACCATTGATAAAATTCCATTTCCAAATGCTGCAGAGAAAACAATTTAGAGCACATTTAGGGTTGCGGTTAGCAACACCAAAATCACCTTCAGACCCTTGAAACCACGTTGGAGGGTAAGCCACTCCATTTCAACATGGTTTTTGAACATAATGTTGGATCTGCAGTGCTAAGACTGATTGACTGCTTCTACCTACATAAATGTAACTCAGGCTCGAATAATGTAGCAAGAGTGCATACAGCATACTACCATAAAGTTTCTGGAAAAATCAAGGCCACTAACTTTTCACTTCTTTTCTAGTGAAAATGTATGCCATGTCATCTTATTGGACATTATATGACGAAATTCAATCAATAACACTTTCTCATCTACATGGGCTGCAATTTTAAATTGGTCAATTAAAATTCCAATCTTATATTTCCAACAAAAGATGTCCATAAGGACCATTCAAGCTATGATACATACATAGAACAAATCATGACAAAAAGATTAAAATAAACATCTCAAAAAAAAAAATTCCATAATACAATACCATATAATACTATGACAATTTCAATTGCATATAAAGTACTCAAACAAAAGGAACAAGGAAAATTCCACATCACTTTCTCTAAGTTCTCCATCTAACATAGACATAATTTTTCCATTTTAATATTCATAAGAAAAGTAGTACGAATATCTAGTATAGTATATAAATTTATATTTTAAATGTAAATCTTACACTGCGGGGATTATTTTGAACTATATCAACTGCGTCTTGATTGCTAAGGTGCTCCCAGAGCCCATCAGATGCAAATATAATAAATTGATCATAAGGCTGCAACTGATGCACTGATATTGATGGTTCTGAGCTTAATATTGGCATCTTTAACGGCTCACGCAATCGAAACTTAGCATATAGAGGTTCTCTGTTGAACTCGGCCTTTTTCAAATATACATCACCAATAGATCTAGAAACCTGCAATGCAAAAGATTCCAAGAGTTAAGAAGCAATGCAATTAAAGGAGGGGAAAAGAATGCTTCAAGTTAAACCATGATGATGCTGATTAATTTTGTAAGTTGATGACAACTATTCAAGAAGTGAAAACTTAAACTGTTTTCTATCATTAAAGAATCCCAGGAGGAAAGAGTTGAAATGTCTTTGCATGCAGACAGACCAGAATTATTGGCAATCTCTTTCATGAAGAGAAAAGACGCAAATGCATCGATAAATGATAGGTCTAAAGATCATTTATGGATGCCCTTAAATGATTTTTGTACTCTTCCTTTCTTTTCTTTTTCTAAATTTTTTACTGCATAATTCTTTATTCTCAAATCATTCTTCACACCCACAAACTGCAATATTACATCAAAAAGATATCTTAAAACTGAAAACTTGACTCCAGTGCTAAAATCTTCCACATTAATATGCTATTAGGAGGTCAATGCTTTCTGACTATAGCAACAAAGCATCTGTCATGAATCTCATGATCTATATTTACCTGCACATTTAGCAGCTAGAGCAGATAAATCACTGAGACTAGCTTCAGAAAACTAATATTGTGAGTTATAAGTTACTTACTTGTATAAGGCCCTTTACACGCCATACATTATGCTTTAAAACAACGATGTGTGAATCATCAGGGTGCAAAGAATGTAGCTCCTGTCTTACAGACTCTATTGCCACATTGTGCTCGGATGACAATTGTATGGCTAGAACATCCCCAGTTGCCTTGACTACTCTTCCCAAAACAGCCCGGGAATCACCAAGATTTGCTATATAAAGGTTTCCATTACAAATAACACCAACAAGACAGCATGACCCAACCGCTGCAATTTGAGGTTTCATTGGCCACTGTTTGGCAACAAGAGACATAAATCCCTCTTCTGTTGCTTGGAATGCCTTGCGAATTACATCCACTGACATTGATTGTTGCTCTGCAGTAAACCCTGCAATTAAAATTTGAGCAAGAATATTTTCAATCAACAATTATGCGAAGAACAACAGGTCAAAACATAACATAATCTACAAACACTGCCATGCAACCAAAAGGGTACTGAAACTCATGATTTCCGTGATCTCAATTTATTGCATATCTAACACTTTTAATTGCTGTAATTCATGTACAAAGACATTCAATAAAAAAGATACATCACCATTCTTGCCCCAAAAGAGTGAAAACTTCTCACTAGCCAGGCTGAAACAGTTTACAGGCATGGTAAGAAGAAAGACAAAAGAAGGAACCAAAAATCCCCTTAGGCCCTTATTGACATCTATTTCATTTCACCAAGGTGGAAAGCTCGAGTCTCTCCGATATCCAAACAAACAGCCAAATATAAAACTTTCTATCCTCCAAGCTTTCTAACTCAACAAAGTCTCTAGACATCAACATATGGACCACATGACTACTTTCCTCCCCTTTGGGCCTCAGACCATATCCTTCCTCTATACTTTTTGTCAATTTAAACAGCAATTATAATAATTGAATGCTTAAAATCCGAAGGCAGGGAGAAATAGAATAAAGTAGCAACTTAAGTTTTTTGCCAATATAGAAAAGCTTTAAGAATTCACTTATATTGATGTTACTTACTCTTGAGATGGCGAAATAGATGATCATTGATAAACCGTGATGTCTCAGGCCCTCCATGTCCATCATAAACACCAACAAAGGTACCAAATGGGCCAGATTCATTGGAGCTTAAACTGCCCGATTCAATCTGGCTCTGATCCTCCAGCAAATTATTGGCTTGGACCACAGCCATAGAGAAATCACCATTCAAGTGCTGCCCAGAGTCTTTGTACCATAAGAGTCCATCCTGTTTACCTCCAGCATCTGAACCACTGCGTACATATCGATCCGAATTTGGCCGAAAGCAGGCCCTCAAAAAGTTCATCAACTCCGATAACATCCCTCATCTCACCAAACAACCGTCAAAAGTTTCCACATCTATCAGCGACCAAAAAAACACTTCACCCCAGAATTTTCAATCACGAATGATACAGTCCTGTACTCTTCACCACAATAACGATTCACCTAGAACAGCATCAACGACAAAATATAGATAAAATCAATTATGCTTCAAATATAACCTCACATAAAACAGAAGTGCCCTAAATAAGCCGCCTGTTACAGTTTAATTGACTTGAATCGCACCCAGAAACAGAAATTAGCTTCTCCAATCTAAAACTCAACCTTGACTCTTGTTAAAACAAGAACTATGGCCAAGCCAAAGTCCTTAAGGATGAAAAAATCAACATAAGAAGAAGAGGTAAAGTTAATTTCTATATTTTTTTTCTTCAAAAGAAGAGGTCAAAACTACTTTTCTTCAGACAAGCTTTTGGTCAGCCCTTAGGAAATCTAGTCTTCTCATTCACATTGGAAAACAAAAAACCCAAGTTACCCTAACCTCCATAAAAGCCGCTAATGACAACAAGTCAACTTTTTGATCACGTATATGACAACAGAAAAACATGGCAACAAATAAATACAGGAGAGAGATCTCACCCAACAATTGACTATTGATTGGAAGCTGTTGAACGTCCCAGTTGAAGAAGAGGATGATCTAGAAAGAAGAGAAAAGTCAAGCGCGTGTATGAAAGAATTAGATCTGTGGATCGACCAAATCAAGGGGAAAGAACAAGAAGTGGGTTTTTAGATGTTTCTCTGCTTTCTATCTAGCTAGTGGTATGCAGATGATGAAATTGTTGAAGAAGAACAGGTGAATGGGAGTTTTCAAAATGAAGGCTTTGTGAGAGATTGGGCCAACTGAAACCCTTCTTTTCCTTTCTTCTCAGCAGACAAGCCCCATAAAAGACCAACAATGGAGAGCTTGAAGCCAGCAAAGCAGAGGTCCAGCTCTGGGCTCCACACCACTATGCTAGAGAGAGAAAGGAAGGTGAGAGTCAATGAAGTAATCTGGACAATGATAAGGTGTACGGTAATATTAGGGGCATTCCGTGAGATGGGGTTCACATGATAACACGTGGAATTTGTGGTGTCTTACAAGATATAGCGTCAGCTAAATGTTTTGTTTTTATCTCAATAACCACCGCTGTTTAACCATTACTCACACACGTGTTCCTTTCCACAATAGATAACACAGAAGTGTTGTGTCTTCCTGGGTAACAATATAATGCAGGTTTCTCACGGAGACCCAGAGTCGCGGTTTCTGGTTACTCACGCCCTTGATATTCAACCTCAAACGTGTTTCATTTTATTTTTTTTAAAAAGAACACTCGCCAAAAACCGAACCAAACGGGATTGTCGCTTCTACAACGCCAAAATGCGAAGGTAGGAAATCTGTCCAATAAGAGAAGCATACTTCTGCTTGGGTGGGTTATTTCAGTCATTTCCTATTTTCAGGAGAATTCTTTGCGTGGAGAAAGCGTGGGTTTCGTCTTGAGAGCTTGGACTGTTACCAAATGAGAAAGCACATCACCACAAAACGAAGCCAAAGTGGTAAGTGAGCACAAAGGAACTTCCTTTAGCTACCAGTTCAACTCGGGGTTACTTAACAACAAGAGCAATAGAACATCACTAAGAACTGAAATGAACACCATCATTGACCAAACAAGCACGACACTACTAGCAATTCTTTTCCTTTGTTTTTTGTTATGAACACTACTAGCAATTCAGTTCAGCCTGAAGATGCAATCTTTAACTTGATCATGATAGGCTCCAATTTGACCCAGAATCTAGTTTTGTATACATCCATCAGCATCATTAGAATATGCACTCTCTAATGTCTTATTAAATCCATAACAAACAACGATCACATGCTCCATCTTAGTTCAGAAAGTTGACACCCAATATTGATTGAAATATCTTAAAAGTGAGAAACCTTATTGTACTTGCTTATAGGTGATAAATGGGTTATGTTCCAAAACGCAGTATATATAGATAGAAACATTCATTGCATTTGAAAATGCTCATCTAGTTAAAGGGAGTGGGACAAAACTTTCTGCATTTTGATCTTAATTAGCCCGTCAAAGCACTGAACTGAGTTGCTTTTTGTCATCTATCATGCCTTTACCACATGGTTGTACCACTTTACATCAAGCTGCCACTCTTTATTATTGTTGCTCTGCCTTTGACACAGAAATTAATACACAGTATTCTTGCTAACAATTGAGTATACAATTCATCTGAACCGTTTTCCTTCTTTTCAACCTTTTGGGTGACTAAAGAGTAAAGATCATGCCGATGGATTATGTTATACCTCTATGCTAGTAGCTAGCTCATGTACTCAAATATAAAATGTTGCTGTAGAATATAAAACCTTTCTGCATTTGTTGGACAAAGACCTAAAACAAATATACAATAGTCAAGAAGATTCAGATAATTAGCTCGGTTTGGCTTTGTTCCAAAGTTAATTAGATTTGATTCCAAAAGCCATATCTGATATGACGAAACTCAAGATACTGGTTCATATTGTTTACAAGAAGCTCAACTGCATGTTAGACTAGTATATATATATCTCATGCGGGTTACCATTAATACTACATTTTTGTAATATCCTAGATACAGTCAACAGGTTGACCCTGTTTTTCAGCAGTTTCAAACCCTAACACACCCACAATCTTTTGCTCCTCGTCCCTCCTTAATTTTCTAAAACAAGTAGTTCCTGGAAATTAGGGAACGACTTCATATAAACAATTTGAAAGATGAGAAAAAAACCTTCCCCAGAATGTATCTTTATGAACTATATTTAATTCTCTGCCTTATGCTATAATATTATTTCTCATGTCTCTGAGCATTGGCATGGAAGCAAGGAGTGATAAGGAGAGGTAGATAAAGGGAGAAGCGGATATGCCCCCTTACCTAACAATTAAAATTAATGTGTCACACAGCGACAACCCAATCTCATTGATTGAATTAATATACTTGTTATTTTGTTCGATGGATGATAAAGAGCCCTGGTCACCAGGCTCGCAAGTAGAGACTGGGCAAAAAGGTGGTGGGGCAAAGTAAACTTGACGTACAAAAACCAGCATTATTGGCATTGAGACTCAAGTGCGCCACGTGAATAGAATAAGACATCCCTTCTATTCCTTTCCTCTATCTACGCTCTCTCTTTTAATTGCTTTAGTGGATAATCCCAAATAAACGTTTGCAAATGAAAAGGGAAGGAAGAAAATTCAAAAACAGTTCTCTGAATTAAAAACTATGGGTTGGCAATAATTTGAGTCTA
>QAOA01004976.1:130724-197220 GCA_003255065.1 Cercis canadensis
TCTTGTAATTTTTATAGTTTTGAGAGTAAATTACATATGATCTTAAGTTAAATAAAAAAAATTAGACTTTTTCCTAAGTTTTATTAACCAGGACCTAATTGTGGACTCCTTTGACCAATGAAATAAACTTTTAGATAATCAAATAATACAAAAATCTTTTAGAGACTACTTTTATTTTATTTTTTAGGGACTAAAATAATATTTTACTCTTATACAAAATCAAACTTCTAAAAAAAATATGATTTTTTTTCAGAAATTTTATGATACTACATGAGTATGTCATACTATACTGACGTGATAAATATACATAATTTTTATATTTTTTTAAATATAAATATAAATATAATTTATTTTATTTTCTCAAATAAATTAAAAATAATTAATTTATACACATGTCATTTACATATGAACTAATCTTATATAGTATAACATATTACATAAATATAAAAAGTATATAAAAAAAACCTCTTTTCTTTTTTTTATTCGGTGCAACTATATGTATTATTTACATATGGTCGGCCCAAGTGATCTCAATTGGAATGGAACTCCTATCATAGGGCAATTAATTATAAGCAAGGCCCATTTTGCAATAGAGAGTAAGGGCCTGTTACCATGTCAGTTTCGATGGGCTGGCCAGCCTTGGTTGGTATAGTGGTCCAGGCCCGCCCTCCCTGTTGCGCCGTCCCCTGGAACCCGCATGAGAGCTATGTCCTCTGAGATTTCGGAGAAGTTGTAATTTAACACTTGAGGATGTTCTCCGAAGCGAGAAACAAAATTTTTCCGGTACCGCTTCGGTGAGAAAGAGAAGAGGTTCATCGAGAGAGAAAGGGAAGAGGAAAAACGTGAGAGAGAAAGAAAGAGAAGAAGTGAGAAAGAGAAAGAAAAAGGGTTCATTGAGAGAGAGGGGTAGAGACCCAGAACAGAGCAAGAGAAAGGGAGAGCTCAAGACAGAGGAAGCTCGGTAGACAAAAAAGAGCATTTTCAAAGTGAGATAGAGAGAAGGAAAATGGTGATTCCTGATTCGTTCCGAAACGGAGCGAAATTTCTTGATTTCGGTCGAAATTCCTCGACACTGTAACGTTGCGATCGAAGCAGTAGAGTTTCCATTTTGGAGTAGTGTTTCGTGTCGGTATCCCACAAAACTGAAATATTTCGTGCGATTCGGACGAATCGACACGAAATTTAGTTCCTTGCTCCGAAGTACTTGCTTTAAAACAATAGCTTCAAACTGGGCTGAAGGCGAAAGCTTTCCACCAAACAAACAGGTAGCACTGAGCAAGGTCTTTCATTCCTCAGTTACTTTAGTGGTTGATTGATTTCGCGGTACCTCTAACGGGACAAAGAAAATGGCGTGTTGGTACCGAGTCGGGCAATCTCAGCTGAAAATCCTGTCCTGCCAATTCCGGAGATGCTACATTCAGCTTCCATATGCATCTTCTTTTAATTCCACCACTTCACATCGGAAACCACGGGTTATAGAGATGCCAAATTGGGTTTTTTATAATAGACCCACCGATGTTTGTCATAAATTCAGGTTTTTTGCTGCTCCGGTTCAGGTAAGTTTGTGAATTTAGTGGTTGAGACTATAAAAAAGTATTGGATTTTACTTTGTCGTGCTAGTGACTCGTGAATTATGTTGAGTAATGGGTCCATTTTTTAGCTTTACTAAAGTTGGGGGCATTTGTTTGTTTAATGTGGTGTGAACTAGTCATGGATTTTGTATTAGTTAAGTTAGTGTAATGGAAGTTCAGGTGGTCTAGACCAAGGTATGATGTATGTGGTAGGCATTGATGATTGGTTTGGATGGTACTCGTTGATTATGTTATTTGATGGTGCATGCTGGGAATTTCAGGCAAAGCCAAAGAAGGAAGAGCAGAACAGCAGTGGGCCACGAATAAATGACGAAATCAAAGCTAACTTTGTCCGGCTTGTGGTGGATGATGGTAAATCTATTAGATATCTCAATCAATGCTTGTTCGTTTGTTTGCTGTGTTAAGGTTATTATTCAGATTGGGGGCATTGCATATAGCTCTTAATGATTACTGACTTAAGTAAAGATGGTAGATTTTTTGATTGATTTGTTAACCAAGTATCAACTTTTAAGGGTTAGGCAAAGGGGAATCCAACTAATTTCTGATTTGGGGAGGTGGTAAGTGGGGAATGCAACCATATAATAGGGCCAAATATCTTATTGAAAGGGGGAAAATACTGAAACTGCATATTATTGTTGTTTTGGGAAATTAAAGTTAAAGCTACCAAGCATATATTTGTGTTAATCAGAATACACTCACTCATCACTACTAGACTTGTTATCTGGTTGTTTTCTTCTGCTTACCATTAAACTGTTGCAGCTTAGTTTAATTGATGTATAGTCTGGAGCAGTGCTTAAGAGTAGGCAAGAGAAGATTAGATATCCCGAAAACAGGGAGGGTGGAGTTGTATCCCCTTAATACTATAAATTAATTAATACTAAATGTGCTGGGAAGTTTTGTTTGAACTTTGAAATTCCCATCAAATCAATGTTTTCTTGCAGTGCATTCAATAGTGTCAAGGCATGAAGCACTCGAACGTGCCAGGAAGCTCAAACTTGATTTAGTTGAGGTAATCTCAAGCTTTTAGCCATGTTATCTGAGAAATTTTTATGAGATAATTGCAATATAGAAGTGGTGAATGCAAATAGGTTACATAATGTCAAATAAATTTTTTTGGTTTAATGAAGGATTCATGGATTTTAGTGCATTTGTTGGACTTCTTAAGAATTCTGCTATGTGACATCAGGACTCCAAGCCTTCTGACCTTAATTTGGATCAGGAGAGTGTGCCTAGCATTATATTGTGGTAATTTTTGTCACCAACAACAACTAGAAGAAGCCTTATATCCCTAATATGTGGGATATGCGGTGATCACTTCTAAACCCACATATCATTCTGGTTTTCTTCGTAAAACTCTGAAGCATGAAAATTTGCCTTAGAATATAATTGAAGGAGATTATGCATAGCATTTTAGGATGTTTCTCATTTTTGTGATGTCTACCATATGAATTTATGCTCAAATCTACCATCATTTTTGTGATGTGTACCATATGAACAATAGATTTATGCTAAAATCTACCACAAGGAACTTCATAATTTTGATCATGTCTTACAGGTTCAGAAAAACGCTAATCCACCTGTCTGTAAAGTTATGGACTTCCACAAGCAAAAGTACATACAACAGACAAAGGACAAGGAGCGTGCTAAAACCAAGGTGCACTATGGCATGGAGAACTAAATTGTTTAGAGTGTTAGCATGATGTTTCAAATGGCTAGCAAGTCAACCTTTGTATTCTTTTCATTTTTGGAGTTGAAAATATCACCAATAGACATTTCAGTGGTTGCCTCTACATGGAAAGTTCTAGATTTTTATCATGTTTTATCCCCCCCTCCCTTCTCCACGTATATGTAGAAAGACATATTTAATTTATTAATTGGGCTTATAATTTTTAATGATTAATAGTCATACTGCTGTTGTAGTATGCTTAATGAGTTGTCAAAGACTAATCTTGGGATGCAGTGGTGTTTTTAATTAGTTTTCTGTTTTATGCAGTCTGAGGTTACTTTGCGAAAAGGGGAACCTAAGGAAATGCGCTTTTCTGCAAAAACTGTAAGCTCATTCTCTAAATTCCTTCCTTTTTCTTTGTCCATATGCTTAAGATATTTCAGTAAACTCACTTCTTTCATTTCAGAATTATAATAGTGTAAATCTTATCCAGTAGAATACATAGTATGCTAGGTTTCAGTTGTAGGCTTTACTGTGGAATGGGCTGTAGCAGCAATATCTAGCAGTATTGGCCAGGCCTAAATCTATTTTGGGCCAATTTTGCAGTGCTACTCTATATCACATGCAAAGTGGACTAGGATGCACATGTTAGGTCCTGAGTATGATGAAGCTGTCTTTGTGGTTTTTAGGCTTCAGCCTTTTCTTTCAGTGCTCTGTGCCCTCTTTCCGTGACCTAACCTAACCTATCCCAGAGCTTTATATGCCAGCTTAAGAATAGGAGAGACCAAGAATCACTTGAATCAAACAAGCGACCTGGTGGAGACAAGCTAAGCACCCAAGCTTCAATTTTTAGGGGAGAAGTGTTAATGAAGTTTAGAATTTAAATTCTCGCTAAAAACTTGTTTTGTACCAAGGATGGAGCAGCAAAGTTATTTTTATTTTTCATAAATCAAACAAAACTTTGAACATTTGAATATAGTATGCAGAGATCATTTTAAAAAATTGAAACTTCCAATATTCCTATTAAAAATATTCAACTCTCATGGCCAGCAGCTTCAATGTAAGGTTTATTGTGTCTGCTAGTGCAATAGTAAACAAAACTTTTGGTTAAAAGCCAGAAACTGAGTGCTAGATATCTGTCACATCGCCATGAACCACTAACCATGAGACAATATGTCCATTGGATCTTTTTTTTTTTTTTTTNTTTTTTTTTTTTTTTTGAAAAAAAATAAAATATCTTTTCTCTTTTAGCTACTCTCTGGTTTCACGATGATTACATTAAGTGTCTTTCATGGTTATTTACTGAACTTGGAATAAAGAAATTTATGTTTTGATATTTTTGTTGCTGATGTTTTCAGGAATTAAAAGACCTGAAGATGAAAGCAGATACAGTTATAAAATTAATGGAGAAGGGTTATCGGGTGAAGGTACTTTCTTTCTTTAAGGGTTTCCTGGCAGTATTTATTTAATAATAATTCAGGGTGTTGATGTTATACTTTTATGTTTGTTTCTGACACAAAAAATTGGTTGTGCATTGGATTTTAGGAATTTACTATAGCTGACCTTCCTGGCATTTGGCCTCGTGTTCTTTGCTAATCACTGGATGCTCATGGGTTACTTGATCCTAAACTATACCATGCACTGCTGAGTGTTTTAATGTTGTTACCGGGCATTTTTCTTAAAATATTTTACATCCTTTCCCCCACCAACATATGTCCTAGCATTCATCCTATGCATTATTTCATGTGTGGTTCGTGGTTGTACATTATCCCAATGTTATGCAAGACTTACGATTGTTTTTCATGTATTTGAAACAGTGCAGGGCACAAGGCACTGAAGATCAGGACATGATAGGAGTATTATCTCAAATTTCTGCCTTGGTATGATGGTACTTTTTCTGTCTGAACTATTACTACAAGATCTTTCTTTTTCTTGCCGTTTCCTGCCTTCCATTCTATATTATAACAGTTCTATGCAGATAGAAGATGTTTCCATTGTGGAAAGTGGACCACATTCGGGAAGAAAAGAAGCATATATGATTGTCAGGCACGTAAAATATGGGCCATCTAAGAAAGGTGCTGGTGGTGGAAAAAAATTTCAAGATGCTAAGGTTCAGAAGGCTGTTAATTCTAGCGATTCTATTGAAGAAGATGAAAATCAGAGTTCTGCAGAATCTGGATTTGATTTCAGCGATTCTATTGGTGATGATAATTTTGACAAAATATTTGCTTTCAGCGACAATGCGAAGAGAGCTGCCTCTGCTTATAATCAAAAAAATGCTGCACCCAAAGCAACCTCTCCGTCAAAAAATAATGATTCAAACTTTTGGCGCTCTGCAGAAGTTCATGGTTCTGTGAATGAGAATAAGGGCCCAGATACCCCACGAGAGCCTCCTGCCGTGACTGAGAATAGGTATCAAAGAGCTGTACCAAGAAATAGATTCCAGCGTGAAAGATTTCCCAATGCGCCAAGACCTGGTTATGGTCCGGAGACACAAGGAGTAAAGACAGTAATGAATGGGAACAGAGAAGGGAATTCTCATGATTACACTCCGCAACCTTTCAGCACAGGAGTCTCAGCAAATTTGAGAAGGGATGTTAGGTAGATAAGGGATGTTCAGCAATTCTCATGCATTGGAACAGATGAGAGATGGACAGAATAGCCGCAAGTGTTCAGTGGAAGGCTCAAGCGTGGTCTCAAACGTCAAGCTAAGTAGGACGGCGGATGTAATCCAATGATTAACAGCAAATCTAATGATATTTTATTATTTAGGCCCAATGATGCTAGCCTCTTTGGTAATGAGGATGAAGCTTATAGCTATAATGATCTCGGAGCTCCATTTATCTTCGTTAACCAATAAAGGGTTATTGTTTTGTCAAGGCTATCTTCATCTGAAATTCCTAGTTTTTCTTCGACGTATACAATATTGGGAACTTTTTCTTGGTTCACTTGAATATTGTATTTTGATAATTTATTTATGTTGTAATTTAAAAATTATTTATCTTAATATTATAATTTTTTTATTAAAAAAATTTAAATGTCAATAGGTAGGGTTCATTCGACATGACCCGTGCCATACAGCGTATCTTTGGAGGATATGTTACATATGACATGTGGTGCGTCCCACATACAAAGTCATATCTCTTTTTTAGCATGTTAGGACTAAACATGCGATGTCTTATGGGACATATTCTCAAGAGATTATATNTAATTGGTTAATTCAATTCTATTAACAAAATTTTACTTATTTAATTAGCTCAAAATTCTTTATCTCTTAATCTTTTATGTAGTTTTAAGTGTTCAATTTTTATGTATAAATACAATTTTGCAACTTAGTCTCAATATGGGCATACGTCTAATTTCTTATTAAAACTTGAGTAGTGATACATTAATTCCTGATATTTATTCTCTTCTAAATTTGTATGTATGTTATTTTTAAAAAAAAAGTATATATGACAATATTTGAGTGTTACTGAAATATTTAAACTACTCCACATAAAAGTTTTTGCCTGAATGCTCAAATTTATATTTTTGTGCATTTCTCAATTACAAAAATCCCATGATCTGTGGCAAAACTCAAAACAAAAATTAATAATTTTAGTGAGATATCAGAGAGAAAGGCATAGGTAATAATTTAAGATATCGAATTGATTTCTCTTTGAAATATTCTAACTGAAGAATACAAATAGAAAATCACCCTATAGTTGAAGTCTTAAGCATGGGCAAAAAGGATATATTATTTATAAACAATTTACTATCCCACTTAGTTAAATTGGTTATATTCATTATTTTAATAATGTATAATATCATTAGAGACGTGTTATTTTTACATTCGATTTTGTTAATGTCTTTATATAAAAGAATAAAACATTTTTTTGGTTAAAANAAAATTTAAAATATATTACATAACCATTTATGTCAATCATAATCATAATTATTAATGGTAAATAATTTAAATTTTAAAATAAAATCAAAATGTCCACTTGTTTGAATCTCATCAAAGAATTCATTTTTTTTTTCTAAAAAAAGATCAATCATAAAAATTAAAACTACGCCTAAATTGTAATTATACATTCACATAGTCAGAATTTGTTAAAACAAAAAGTAGAAATTCTTTTTTCACTCTCTCTCTTTTAAATTGTAATTTAGTATTTATTTTTTCTAATTTTTTAAATGTTTATAATTTATTGGGCCATGGACCAAGCTTGGTAAGCCCACAAGTCTATCAACCCAAATCAAGAAACTACACCGTATTCCAGAAAAAAAAAAAAAAGAGGCAACAAGAGGAGGGCTTTGTGGACAGCGGCACGCTCAACCATTCTCAGTTCTGAACTCGTCTTGCTTTGCCATGGGACTTCTCTAACTTTTCTGGAAATTCCACACCCAGCACGAGCACAGCTAGTTCAGTTCTTGCGCCGCAACACTGTCCCTCTCTGGCAACAACAGAACCGATTGAATTTCTCCCCCAGATATTTTATTTCATTCCTCGGATTTCGATTTCTTTCAGGTTTATTTACTGGTGGTATTTTTTTTTTTTAGTTTTNTTTTTTTTTTAAAGTTTTTCTGGTGTTGCTCTATCGTCCGGTCGCGTCTGAAATTTCAATAATAATAAAAACTAAAAGGATACTTTCCGGATACGTGTCCTTCTGTATCCAATGCATATCGGTTTATCCGACACTGCTGGTACACCGCCCATTCTGAAGTATCGCTGCTTCTCTGATTACCGTTCTTCTTTGTATGAAAATGGTGAAACTTCTCAGTTAGGTCAGAAGCATCTAGGCTAGACTTAGTTGACTGAATGCTTTGCTCTCTAGGTATTTTCTGTTATCATTGCCATTTAGAGCTTTCTTCTTTTGGATGTGAAAATAGCAAGGAATACAACAATTGTCCTTCAGTTTCCTTATTTTGAGGTTTATTCTTTTGGATGTGAAAATAGCAAGGAATACAACAATTGTCCTTCAGTTTCCTTATTTTGAGGTTTAGTGAAGTGTTGGTTGTCAAAACTATTTTTTGATATCCGAGAGCATTAGAAAAGAAAGGAAAGAAAAGAGCATGTTTGCTGTGAAAACATAGTTCTCAGCAACTATTTTGCAGATTACAGATGAACAGTAAGGTGCTGCTTTTCAAATCAGCACGAGATTCCTTTGCAGTTTCCAGAAATTTAATGCTTAACCAAGTTGAAAATTGATAGATTAGACAAGGTCGAGCCCACATCCCCCAAGGTTATACAAAGAAAAGAAACATGCTATGGATTATCTTAAGGAATTGAAGTTGTTCATGTTATCAAGAAAGAAAGATGTGCTTATTAGGCTTCTGCATTTCTCTTTCTCCTAGCTTATTTTTTGGTCATTCTTTCTCTTAACATTGTAGATAATAAATTCCACTTTGATATGTGATTATTTTCTTGAACAAGGAACTGCTGGCGTTGAAATTACTTCTTTTGTTATATTGACATTTTGAAATTATTGACAGAAAAAGGAATGCAAACATGAATTTTTTTTTTTTTTCAGGTGAAGAATCTGCAAATATTGCCGAAAATAAGCTTCTTCCTGAATTACTTTGTTGGACTTGTAGAGACTTATGATGGGTTTTGATGAATATGAGTACTTAGAGGAAACAGTTGAAAAGCCTGAACTTAAGAAGGAGAAGGAAACAGTTAATGGAGGGAATGGAACTGTAAAATCTGAAGAGAGAGATCGTAGTCGGAGCTCCAGGCACAAGGTTGATGAGAAGGGTGATGATGTTGAGCACCTTTTGAAGCATTCAAAATCTGGAGATGATTCTCATGACTATGAACAGCAGAGAGAAAGAGGCTCATCTCGTCACCGTTCTTGGTCCAGAGATGGAAACAAGGAGAAGGATCAACACAGAAGCAGCCGGGACCGTAGGGATAGGGAGAGAGATAGGGATAGAGACAGGGATGACAGATATGGGAGGGAGGGAGACAGAGAGCAGGACAGTAACCGAGAAAGAGACAGAAGAGACCGTGGCAATGACAGTGAAAGAGAAAGGGAGAGAGAGCGCTCAAGGCGAAGCAGAAGTAAATCTGAGAGGCATCGAAGTGATCTGGATGAAAGAGACAGAGAGCAGAGTCATGACAAGGACTATAGAGACAGAGAAAGAAGTCGGGACAAGGATTACAGAGACAAAGAAAGGGAGAGGGAAGTAAGGGAAAGGGACAGAGAAAACAGGTATTCTTGTGCTTTATTCTCATGGCCCTCTTCCATAAGAAATAAATAGATTTCTAAAATCATTTAGGGTAGGGGTCCTTGAATATTTATAAAATTTGTGTTAAAAATAGATGTTAGATGCTTATTTCCAGGGAAAGGTATTGGTCTATTGTTGGATTTTTATACATTGGATCCTTTAATATTATTGTCTTTAGTAATTAATTATTTGTCTAAATAATATGTTGGATGGTCTTCAGGTAAGGAAACTGACTGTCTTGGTTTTGGGATATGATTCATTTATTTAAACTTCCTAATACTTTTGAGACATATGGTGATTAAGTTCTTCCACTAGATCCAGTTGAAAGAAAAAAAAAAAAAACTTGGGCCTGGCTTAATAGCTTAAGCTTTTAGGTAAACTGTTTCTACCAAAGCCTAGTTGACCAAGTGATCTTGAGTTTAATTCTTGCTACCCTAGTCTATAATTAGAATTTTAGCATGCGGTAGTGTATAGTTCAGTACAAGGTAGTTGTGGCCTTATAATTTATCCATGTTTCAATTTCACGTCCAAGTGAGTTTCATGTTAGTGTGGTGTGCTAGTGTTCAGTGCCCTTATATTTTGTTCTTAGGTCTAATGGTTCTTTGACAAATATGTATTAATTGCTCTCTCTCTCTCTCTGTTTGACTAATATCTAACCTAACCTTTTTGCATGATCTTCACTGTCATTCTTGTTTCTTACAGTAATGCTAAAATCAACTATGATGTTTGACCATCAGGTTGGTAGTAGGGTGCTCTGAAGGTTGGATTTATGTTTAGGAAGGCAACCATTACCAATGCTATATTGATAGAAATGGTTTTTCTTCCTTTGTTTACGTTTTAATCCATTTCCATAAGGATGTGATCTTATATTAGTGTTCCTCAGATTTTTAAGCCACAACTATGGTTGACTGTTTTTATGTTGTTGAGTACAATGCTTTTGAAGTAACTACTAGACTCAATAGTAGAGACTACTGGTCTGGACATTGTTAGAAGTTTAAATCAAGTGTGTGCATGTCCAGGTTGACGTGATGAAATTTATGTACAAGGATATATTTGCATATGTGAAATTCTGTTAAGCTTAGGTGACAGAAAAGATGTTATCCTCTTGGCCACTAGAGTTTAATCTCCCTACTGCCTTTCTTTATAGATGGCTTTAATTATTTGTCCAGCCAGATCTGACTCAGGTTCATTATTTGATTTGATGCTCATGATATGTCCTTCTTTGTGACTTAGGTTATCTTCTCACCGTCCATCTCTCTACTGTGAGGATCATTGTTTATTTGCTTGACGGGCAATTTAGATTATAGTGTCTAAACTAAATTTGAGAATAGTGGTTCTTGAGATGCATGTAATTAATTATTCTATTTAACAGTCTTGAAGCTTCTGAATATTGAACATTAGATTCTGGGAACTCGCAGATATGGTAGAGCGATCTGCAGATGGTCTTTCTGGCAATTGGGCCAGGCACTGGAACCTCAGGTCATGGGTTTTAGAAGTTTCTCCCTTCTGGAGTGTATCTGAAAGCATGCATTGCAAGATTGGGGGGGTTTGGATGTTTGTTGTAACAGCGGTGATGTGATGTAATGATATTTGTTATCCTCCACCTTTGAACTTAGTTTCTTAATGTATTTATTCTGTTGCAGAAATGCTGGTGAGGGAGTGATGGGCTGTGCTTAAAAGAATCAATTCGTCTTCTGTGGGCCAAAAAAAAGTGTTTATTTAGCTACATGTTGGCCACAGTTTTATTACTGCACATACGAGATTGGTGTTGGTTGTGATTAATCCTAGAAATTTTAGAATTTAGAAGCTTCTCCAGTTAATGTCCTTTTAACTTCAATATCAGTTTGTTCATCAGTTCTTTGAGTCAGCAACTTATGCAACAATCAGAGGACCTTAACCAATTTCTGTTGTTTATGGCTAGCATCTTCTCTGGGCACTCTCTTTCAACATTTATTTCCTTTTTAAGCATCTTTGACTTCATAGATTAGAATTATGCAATATATAAAAAGCCTTTGGTTTGATAATCAAGGCTTACTGTGCCGAAGTTGATTCTTCCCTTTGATTTGATCAATGCATCAGTGACTTTCTATAAAGTGAAATTGGTTTTGTTCCATATGTTTGTGTGGTTTCTCTCACAGTATATAAGCTTTTAACAGGTTTCAGTTTAATGCAATTAGGTCCTCATACTGCCATCAATACAACTTGGTGACGCTGTTTCCATATACGAATTTGTTTTATTTATATAAGGTACAAAGTCTTGTGTTAATTTATTGCTTGAGATTGGATGACATGCTTTCCGTTAATTCCAACATTCTCCAGGTTTGAATATTTTGAATTCAAGAAGCAAAATCTCGTGAATTCAAACCTCTGTTACTTTGGGCTTTCATGTTAACTTCATCTAGTTCCCTGCAGGACTATGTTACGTGGATTGGGCTTTATACATTTAGAGAACAATTTGCTGCCATTTTGCAGATTTAAGAAAAAAATGATAAATAATTGATTGAGCAAATATGGTTTATGCTATATTGTTGTAAAGATGCTATACCTTAGTGTATTTTCAATTTTAACTGCCATAACGAGGTTGTGGGTAATCCAACAACTTGGGTCATAATTTTGTCATTTGTTATGTTGCAGAAAGAAAGAGAAAAAGGAAGAAGCAGCAGAACCTGAGGCTGATCCTGAACGGGATCAAAGGACTGTGTTTGCTTATCAGGTACTCTAAGCACACATAGAATGCTTATGTAGGTAGCATCACATAATCTGTTTGTTGATAACATTTACTGCCAGATCTAATCAAAGCATTTTTACAGATTTCTCTGAAAGCAGATGAAAGAGATGTATATGAGTTCTTCTCTAGGGCTGGCAAGGTCAGTAATTCCATGTATTTTCTTTAGCTAATATCAGAATTGTTTCTTCTGTTATTGTAATTGACATCAATGATGTTATACTGTATTTGAAAGGGATGAGTGAAATTCATTAATGGAAGCGGATGCATTTTCTGCTCCCCTTTGGATCAAAACTGTTCCCGCTTTGTCTTGAAGAATAAGTGTGCTGGATAAAATATAGATCTCAAACGCATTGAGNTTGTTTCTTCTGTTATTGTAATTGACATCAATGATGTTATACTGTATTTGAAAGTGATGAGTGAAATTCATTAATGGAAGCGGATGCATTTTCTGCTCCCCTTTGGATCAAAACTGTTCCCGCTTTGTCTTGAAGAATAAGTGTGCTGGATAAAATATAGATCTCAAACGCATTGAGCGCATTTCTTGATTTATGTGATGAAAACAAATTGGAAGAAGAATCCCTTATTCAATCCTGTTCACTACATGCCTGTTTCTCATTTCATTGTTGTTTGACCCTGTTGTATTTTTTGTGGGCGGAAACATGTGTTTTCTTCATCCCATGTCTTTCTGATGCCTGTAGTTACTCTTTTCAGGTGCGAGATGTTCGTCTGATAATGGACCGCAATTCAAGACGATCTAAGGGTGTTGGGTAGGCTTCATTTTACTGTGATCAGACCTCAAATAATTCGAATATGCTCTCAATTATATCTTCTGGCTGTCAAATGAGACAGTCATGTTGGATATGATTTCAAAATGGACTTCTAACTTTTGTTCAAATTATTTAAGAGACCAAAATACTTGAGAAAAGTTGTTGGCAAGAGAGCAAGGTGCTACATAATAATGTAAACGAGAAGAGATAGCATAAGGTCCTGCAAGTTAACATAATACCATGTTTGCTTCAGATGAGATTGTGCTAGCACAGAGGTTGATAAAAGGTTGATAAGATTAATGCTGGGGAGTGGGAACATTAATTTGAAGAGGAAGAGTATATAATGGGATATAATATGCAAAATTCTGATCATAATTCTTCTTTCCCCCCAACTTTTCTATCTTTCTTTATTTTACATCTTTTTAAAACATATACTAATATGCCTTTATGAGCGAGAAGACCTATGCTGCTGCTTTTGTTTAGTGAATGAATATGTCTCAATAGCTAATGGGTGAGTTTTTAGTGGACTTATGTGAGTGGTTAAGGGAAGAAACTGTTTGCTGTTATTTTGAAAATATAGGGTCTGTTTGATTTCAAGTTTTAAAAACTGTTTTTTGTTTTTGAAAAAATAAAACAAAAAAACTTGTTTGATAGGGCTGTTTTTTTTTACATGTTTTGAAAACTTATTCTCAAAACATTGTTCTAAAAACAAGAAAACAAAATCAAGAGAGGGCTGTTTTTGTTCCCAAAACAAGTAAAAGGTGGAGAACAAGTTGTTTTCATTAATGGCACAATGGTAATTATCAAACAGATTTTTTTATATTTTTGTTTTGCAGAACAATTTTTAAACATAGTTTTCAAAAACAATTTTTAAAAAACAAAAAAAAAAAAAACAGAATCATACACACCCATAGTCTTTGGTTTATGAGATCTCCTTCTTAGGTGTCTTTTGAATATGTAATAAGTGAAATCCTATCTTGAAAATTTTGAAGGTTTTACTTACCATGAACCATGGCAATGAGCTTGTGGTCTCCTCTTGATATATGTTTGTTCACTTAAATTTCTTAATGAGTGCATTAGGAGCTTCTACTAATGCTTTTCTATGACTATATTCCTTTTTCTTTTCCAGGTACATTGAGTTCTATGATGTCATGTCTGTCCCTATGGCAATAGCACTTTCTGGCCAGCCTCTTCGTGGTCAACCAGTGATGGTGAAGCCATCAGAAGCAGAAAAAAATTTAGTTCAGTCTACTACCTCTGTTGCTACTGGATCCACAGGACATATAGGCCCGTATTCTGGAGGAGCAAGAAGGCTGTATGTTGGCAATCTGCATTTCAGTATAACTGAAGTTGATCTTCGTAGGGTAAGCTCATCTTGTTTGTACTCATCCATGGAAAATTCAGTGATGCATTTCATAATTGATCCTCTTGGATTGGTTGGCTGGAAGGGTCCTCGTGGTATGATGCAATGTTGAGAATAGACTGCAATATGCTGTTGTAACCTGGACTGATAAGTTTATTTACTCCTGCCTGTTTTCTTTGCTCAGTCATTTTTATTTCTGGATTATGTGGGAATCCAGATTTTGCATTTCCTTTATATTGTTATTGTAGCTCCAACTTTGAGTTAATTGACTGTGTTATTCCATTTTGCTCCATTGTCATGTGTTTAGGTGTTCGAGTCATTTGGTCAGGTTGAGCTAGTTCAGCTGCCTCTTGATGAAACTGGGCATTGCAAAGGTTTTGGCTTTGTGCAGGTGGATCTAATAGCTAATACTTATTTTAGTAGTCTGAGTTAATTCTATCAAGTTCTTTATACTAACCTTTCTTATTGCGGCATCAAGCAATTGCTCATATTTTAGAGGAAGTTTTCAAGTTTCAATGAGTTAATCTAAGTATGATTTTATTCTCTGATCAAATGGAACAATAATCTACTCCTGAATAATGTTATGGGACTCTGATGATGCTATTCTACATGGTTTCATGAGATGTTTTTCGCAATTCTTTCTGGCAGTGTAAGCTAATTGAACCAATTGTTTCCTGCAGTTTGCACGTCTTGAAGATTCCAGAAATGCCCAGAGTTTGAATGGGCAATTGGAAATTGGTGGCAGGACAATCAAGGTAATGTGGCTTTACTATCCAGATTGCAATTTAAGGATCTGAGTTTTAGTGAACCTTCTCCATTCAGATTTTATTTTTTATTTTCAAAATTTGAGTTAAATAATTTTTTCTAGAAGGTGCATTCAGGAAATGTCTAAGTGAGCATTTAGCACAGAGTTATGGACAAAGTTGAATTTGTATCTTGATCCTCTATATATCGATTAAATGCATGGGTTGTGGTTAGCAATGCATTTTAATCCCCTCTGTCAAGATGTTCTATCAGAAGTGATGATAGGGTCCCATGCCTTTCCATATTTTTGACAAAGTTGGTTTTAGCCAATTATTCTTTCACTAGTCAATTTTTTTATGCCTATATTTTTTATTTTCTGATTTAGGTATCAGCAGTTACTGATCAATCTGGAATGCTAGAACTTGGACTTGGAGGAAATACTGGTGATTTTGATGATGATGAAGGTGGTGGCTTGGTAAGTAATTGCTTTCTCTCTCTTATATATAACCAGCTGAATGGATATAGCCTCAACTTCCTTTCTTTCATGTTTGATTGGTGTTATTTTACTGCTTAAATATTGTGTTTCAATCATATGATTAAGTTAGCAATGCCATGATGACATTTTTAGTTAGTAATAATTGGTATCTTTCCTCCTTGATATTTGTGCATATTAGATATTAGCCATTGCAGTAACTACTGAGGATCCGAGGAAACAATTCTCATTTTCTTGGTCAGCTAGTATCTCTTTTATGCTAACTAATGGCCCAGCTGAATTTTATGCAATTTTCAGTCCCTTAATGCATGTTCCAGAGCAATACTCATGCAGAAGTTGGATCGCAGTGGCACTGCATCAAGGTTTGTCCCTACCTATATTTTATAATTTGAGATTAGTCAAATACGTCTCACTCTTATATGCTTATTTTGACAGCATTGCTGGCCCCCTCAGTAATTCTGTTGTAAACAGTACAGGCCTTAATCTACCAGCAGCACCACTTCTAGGAGCTGTACCAGTGGTTTCTCAGCTTGTTTCTCCCCTTGCTTCTGTTCCTACTCAAGCTGGACTGTCGGGTGAAGGTCTCCAAGTTCCAACATCTACTCCTACAATTCCTTCTATTGATACTATCGGTGTTCCAAGTGAATGCTTACTGTTAAAGAATATGTTTGATCCAAAGGATGAGGTGGTTAAATTGAACCAGTACTAGAAAGTTGTTTTTGTGTAGTATAGTTTTGTTTAATGATACCACTGACATGATGATGCTGCAGAAGGAACCAGATTTTGATTTGGATATTAAAGAAGATGTTGAAGATGAATGCTCTAGGTTTGGAAAGTTAAAACATATATACGTGGATAAGTGAGTAAAGTTGTAATCAAACACGGTTCCTTTTTTTTCCTTCTAGAAGACTATAACCTTGTTATATTTATTTATTTACGTATTTATTCTTTGTTACAAACAGGAATAGTGCTGGAGTTGTCTATTTGCGATTTGAAAATACTCAATCGGCAATGAATGCACAGCGAGCTCTGCATGGGAGATGGTTTGCTGGGAAGATGATCACTGCTAGCTTCATGGTACACTTGATTGGCTTAAATTTCCTTTTATTTGCTTGTCGGGATATGCACAACTGATGATGATATTTTCCTAACCTGAAACTAAGAAAATCCTATATATGCTTGCAGGTGCCCCAGTTCTACGAGGATAAATTTCCAGAGAGCAGATAAAATTCATGAAAATGTATTAGAAAGTCAATATGCATTGCATGTTGAGGAATCTTTTGTTGCAGTAGTACTCGTCAGAGGATTAGACGAGTTACATCTTCCTATGAGAAAGATATAGCTGAGTCATTTGCACATCCACATGGAACTTTGTATGCCTTTTGAGAAATTAAAGCGTGCTGTTTGCAAAAGCTGCTGTAGCTATACTCTCTTCTCTTAATCATCCTTATATTGTTGTAGCCTGTAGTGATATCGATTGGGACAATAGTTCAGGGAATCTAGACATATAGCTGTATCAACTTTGGCTGATGTCAATTCCATAGAGTTCTGATGTATATGATGATTATTTGTTTTAATTCCGCTTACTAAAGGTGTCTTTGACCTGTTCTTTGTGGCTATGCTTGGCTGGCACTGGCTGAATAGAGGAAATGTAAAATAATGGCCAACGAGGGCTTGGAATGAAAGGTGCAAAAGTGGGAAATTAAAAATACAAATTTTACCTAATTACATTCACTTACCTCGCCGCAGGCAAGTTGGTGGCACAAATATTGTATTTGTCCATTCATTCATCTCGGTCCAAAATGGTTTACACAAAATCAATATGGTTGCAGTTCAACAATTATTTATTTATTTTTTTTCTTTTTATGGGGCTTTGATTGCAGTTCAAACTTCGTTTATAATGTTCTCTTGGAAAAATTACTTGCTTCCTTAACAGTGAAACGGAAAATGACAATAGAGCCGCAGAAATTAACTAGCATTATAAGTGTCTGAAACGGGTGCTTTTCCTAAATCATCGTAGCAAAATTGTCTGTGAATTACTCAGGTCAGCCTTCGGGATTGAAAAAAATATATGTTCGTTTTGCAAAGTCATACGTATTGGCTGTCATCATTAAGTAGATAAACATTCTAGGTGCTATGCTACATCTCTTTTATGTGACATAAGTTATATTTTCATTTTTTTTATACAATTTTTTTTATATATTGTACTGGTGTAACACAATTTACATAATTTAAAATTTTACTTAACTCATTTAAATTTTCTTAATATAATTTAAATATTAATTTAATAAAATTTAAATTATATGAATTATGTCATACAATATAAAATTAAAATTATGTTAAAAAATTAAAGATGTGACATAAATCACATCAAGGAGGTGTAATATCTCCAACATTTTATCATCAGCGTCAGTGCTATTGTCATCATCCTTGTCCAACTAGACAAATATCTTTCGTCAAAAAAATGCTATATATAGCCAAGGTGTGGACCGTGTGGTGAGTGGTACCATCCACTCAAACTCAATTCTAAACAACCACAGCAGAGAAAAAGGCCAAAACTAAAAAAGGATCGTAGTATCCTCACAGGTGAAGAGCTGCCTAGAGATTGATACAATGGAAGCAAAAAGAGAAGAAGTTGTGATTGTGGGAGCTGGAATTGCTGGGCTCACAACATCCTTAGGACTTCACAGGTACTTGCTCTAGTTCGTTTTGAGTGTAAGTGTTTGTTTGAATTGGATGCATACTTGGATGTAAACTTGTCACTTTCAGGTCAGGTATTCGCAGTTTGGTATTAGAATCATCAGATACTTTTGAGGGTCACAGGATTTGCTTTAACAACATGGACAAATGCTTGGATTGTCACTTTCAGGTCAGGTATTCGAAGTTTGGTATTAGAATCATCGGATACTTTGAGGGTCACAGGATTTGCTTTAACAACATGGACAAATGCTTGGAAAGCCTTGGATGCTGTTGGCGTTGGCGACATCCTCCGCCAACAACACGTACTGCTACATGGGTAACTATATTAACACATGAACCCATGAAAGGTTCTTTTGCTTGTTCCTGTGAAACTAAACTACTGGGATTGGAGTGCAGGAATGTTACTACTTCCTTAATTACGGGGGATCAAACTTCAACTACAACTTTCAACGCCAAGGGAAAGCAGTAAGTAGAATATATATAGATACAGTTCCCTTTATGTTTTAAGTCGCCTTGTTTCTCACCAAGGTTTTTATGGAATATCTGAATTTTCTGTGATAACTGGCATTTTCATGCGGTGCAGTGGAGCCCATGAAATTCGTTGTGTTAGACGAAAATTAATGTTGGAAGCCCTTGCCAATGAACTTCCAAGTGGCACCAATCAAACTTCAACTACAACTTTCAACGCCAAGGGAAAGCAGTAAGTACAATATATATAGATACAGTTCCCTTTATCTTTTAAGTCGCCTGGTTTCTCACCAAGGTTTTTATGGAATATCTGAAATTGCTGTGATAACTGGAATTTTCATGCGGTGCAGTGGAGCCCATGAAATTCGTTGTGTTAGAAGGCAATTAATGTTGGAAGCCCTTGCCAATGAACTTCCAAGTGGCACCATCAGGTACTCTTCAAAAGTGGTTGCTATTGAGGAATCTGGCTTCTCTAAGCTTGTTCATCTTGCTGATGGAACAACCATTGAAACCAAGGTAACAATGTTTATTTTTCTTTCGTTTATGGAATGAGGTTCATAGTTTCAAGTGTCTAAACCTGAATTGTAACATGACTATTGCAATTGAAAAGGTATTAATAGGGTGTGATGGAGTAAACTCAGTGGTGGGAAAGTGGCTAGGCTTAAAGAAGGCCGCATTTACTGGGAGATCTGCAGTCAGGGGCTGTGTAGAATTAACGAGCAGACATGGACTTGAGCCCAGATTCATGCAGTTCTTTGGGGATGGTTTTCGATCTGGTGCTATTCCCTGTGATGAAAAGACAGTGTACTGGTTTTTTACGTGGACACCCACCAGCGAAGGTGATTCCTTCATTTCAGCTCTAGTGTGACGAAATATAAAATTGTCTAGTGTGCATTACTCGATTTAATAGTGCAAGTTCACTGGACTTGTCTTGCAGAGAAGGAGCTAGACGAGGATCCAGCCAAAATGAAGCAAATGGTGTTACACAAGCTTGAGAAGATGCCAAGTAATGTTAGAGTCTTTATAGAAAAAACTGAACTTGAGGGTCTTTCTTCATCGCCATTGGGATATAGACGTCCTTGGGAGCTCATATGGGGTAATATCAGTAAAGGCAACGTTTGTATTGCTGGAGATGCTTTACACCCCATGACCCCTGACATTGGCCAAGGTGGGTGTTCTGCTTTGGAAGATGGGGTTGTTTTAGCCAGTTGTCTCTCGGAGGCCTTCTCCAAAAAGGCAAGAGAGGATGAAGAAAAGGACCAATACAAAAGAATTGAGGCGGCTTTGAAGAAATATGCAAATGAGAGACGATGGAGAAGCATTAATCTCATTACCACATCTTATATTGTGGGTAGTATTCAGGAGAGTGGTTCGAAATTGGTCACCTTACTAAGGGACAAAATTTTGGCAGCGTTCCTAGGCGGTTTGCTGTTAACAAGGTCTGATTTTGATTGTGGAAAACTAAACAGCTCATAACGGAGCCAACAGTAAGAATGTAATATGCTGTGTCATTGTTATTGCCTTTCATCTAGCCATAACCCAATGCCCAATTCCTACATAGTGATTTGCTGAATTAAGTACAGTCGTTGAAAGGATTTTGCAGTAAAAAAGTGAGGTCGTAGTTGTAATTTGATGCCAAGAATAAAGATTCAGCGTTTTTCTCTTTCACTATCGTTTGATCTTGAATCGTGTAGTTTACAGGTATGGGAATCTAGTCAAGGTCCAATTACAATTGATCAATTCGGCTAAGCAAACTGCAAGGCACAAATTCAGTCACCTCCCCTGAATGCCAAAAATAGTTGGCTCTTAACAAATTTCCAAAGCTCAAATTTGCAGAAGGCAAAAGAGAAAATAAACGCCATAATTCATTTTACCAACAGGGAAACTTACACATGAAGATTTTGAAAACTATATTGGATGATACAATTCCTGTCCAAAAATGTCCTAGACATCCACCTTTGATAAGCACTTAATTTTACCACAAAGCAATCCCCAAGGAAAACTATAGTTATGAGGCAAACAGTAATGAAATACACAAATTGTGTCAGAAAATATCAACAAAAGATTAAACTAACAACAGTTAAGAAGTTCACCCAGCCGAACTTGAACCAAATGACTTCACAATTGTACTCACTCTTTCTGCAAAAGTTCTGGAGGTTATCTTTTTCCCTGGCACATGAAATGGGTTTGAAACAGCATCTACATATGCAGCATGGAACCTCCGGAAAAACTGTGCAGCACAATCCACAAGAAGTTAACCAAATGTAACAAACATTAAGCTACACAATGCTTCAGATGTCAAATCTAAATTTCACAAATTAAGAGTATAGTAGCTAAATGCATGTACTAAAATCTCCTCCAAATCTTCTGTGGTTCATCAGCCTTTATTTGACCGACAAGAAAATACACATGGATGAGGACAGCAGCACAGTTTATTGGTATTGATGCAAATTATTAAGTAAATCCTTGAAAGGAATCATATAGAGATGGGAACTGGATAAGCAACCACTTCATCTCTAAAGAACTAGACCGCAAAAAAACATGAAAGGGTCACATACTTAAATGAAACATCTGCGTCACTTATATCAATAATATCAAACATTTCAAGCACATTAGTATCTCATCTAAAGGTACTCAGTCTCATGCATATGGTATTGGCCGATATTGCTCTGAGGAGAGAGTTTGGTCATCACAAATGTGGCATCTATATCCTCTACATCATTGTAAATACACTTCAAGAGTTGTTTCCTTTCCAGTCAACGAGAAAAGGAAACGAGCCTATAACAAATGATATATATTTTCCAGTAAATTGTATAAAAGAAATGAAAGAAAACCATCAACTTCTATCCATACTCACATTTCTTACATCTGCATCTCGAACATCCAAATCTGTTGTCACCAAGATAAACTTTACCTTTGTATTAGTCAGATAGCCATACCTGCATATGATATCATGAAAGGAAAATGAAAATCCATCTATTTTTATGGTTTTGTAAATTCAAGATAATCAAACAACACTTTTATTAATGGTAAAGAAGACAACAAAGACACTCACACTTTGTAATTTTCAGTAGGATACAGCAGACCCAGAAACGTCTCATTCAGCATGGGTCCAGATTTTTTAGGATTGTTCACTGCAATCAAAGACATTCCATTTGATAATACAGAGTTGGAGAGAGAGAAGCCACTTTAAAGCAACTACTAAACTGGAATGCTGAAAAATATCAAATTACAGAAAAGGGCAAAAGATGTAAACACATCTAAGTTGAAAATATAATCAAGGCGATGGATCCAGAATGCAAGGTAAGCTTTTCTCCAAATTGGAGGTTTCAAAATCTCAACCATTCAATAATGAAATCTGAGAAAGATGGTCAAGCCATTCGCATATTGAATACTGAACTTGTAGATTAACATTTTGCCAGAGCTAACTAGCCAAATCGAAACAAAAGCATCAAAATGAGCATGAGTGCACACTACCGTACCTCGCTCATCGACTACATCGAGGGAGCAGTGGACGATATGATGGAGCTTGAGAGCATCATCTGCCTCTGTAAAGCTCTGTATGTATAGCGGGTTGTTCTATCCATTGGAGAGAACAAAATTTAAAAGAAAATTGAGTTGTTGTTCAGATAAATAATAAGCTAAGATAGAGATTGTAAAGTTAAATTCAGTAACCGAAAATTGAGGCTGGAAGGCTCACCTGGTGACCTACGACGGCGATGCAAACGATCATTTTTTCCGGCTTCCACCGTCTACAGAAGCCGATCACAGTTTCGCTGCCTCTCACTGCTCTTTCTCCGCCTTGCCGTGCGCCATGGGAATTTAGGACCAAAAGTAGTAGACAACAGTTTTCTGGTGTAAATGGGTTCACCAACTAGTTCATACGGGCTCAATCTTGACCATTGAAATGGCATACCGGTATTTCATTCCGGTTTCGGGGTTTTTTTTTGGGTATAATTTTGCTTTTGCTTTTAGTAAAAGAAACGGAGGTTGCTTAGATACTTTTAGTATTTATATAGTATGTCATACTACATAGAAATAATCAATAAATGAATGATATGTGTATAAATTAACTATTTTTAAGTTTATTTAAAAAATTAAATAAATTATATTTTATATATAATAAAATATGAAATTTATTTATGCTTGACACGTCAGTGTAGTATGACATACTTACGTACTATCATAGAATCCCCGAAAAGAAACTAGCACTCCAATAACTTGTAGATACAAGATAAAAATCAAATTTAAAGAATTGGAAAAATAATATCTATTAAAAAAAAGTATATCCCTTATATTATTAGTGAAGTTTCATCTAAAAAAATTATTTGGAAAAGTTTTGCATAGAATCAATATGATATTTCTTACAAATTATTTAAAATCTTCACTATACCTATTACTTGCAATAGTAATATATTAGAGTGAGCAAAATCAAACAATAAAATCTTAGGGAATGTTTGATTTTAATTTTTAAAAATTATTTTTTGTTTTTTTTAAAAATAANATAAACAAAAAACTTGTTTGATATGACTGTTTTTGTTTATATGTTTTGAAGCTTATTATCAAAATATTATTCTAAAAACAAGAAAAAAAAAATAGGACTGTTTTTGTTTCCAAAACAAGTAAAAAGTGAAAAATAAGTTGTTTTTTGTTATTTGCTATTTAAAAATTATTTTCAAAATAATTTACTAAACAGATTTTTTATACTTTCATTTTGCAGAACAATTTTTAAACATAATTTTCAAAAATAATTTTTAAAAACCAAAAAAAATAAAAACAGAATCAAACAGACCAACAAAGAGTTGTACTAATTTCATTATTTCAAAATTTTATATCTAAGTATGTGCACGTGTGTGAGATTTTGATAAAAATAAATAAAAACTAGATATATATTCAAATTAATATATATTAATTTTTTGCATATGAGTGTTAAAATTTGATATAAAACACTTAATAATACTAAAAAAAAAAAATTGTCTTTTAAGTAAATTTCCGTCACAAAGTATAAAATAACTAAATTTTAGCACCTAAAATAAAAAATATTTTTTCTAGATGAGAATATATAAAACCTTTTTTATGCTATCTTGAGATGAAAGGCTACTTTTCCTTTGTGAAATACTCTGTTAACAATCCTCATGACCAAAGAAAGCATTTCATTTCTTTCCTTGGACTAAAGATATTATGTCTTTGTTTGGAAGAAATCAACCAATATTAGTTTTTTTCTCTTTTTTGGGTCGAAAATATAGCTTAAAATAAACATATTAATAAAAGTAAAAACCCAATTTTAAAAGGTCCTTTCTATTCCCTCTCGCATCATAGTCTGCAAATTGAACGGTCGTGATGGGTTACCACATCGCTGGATCTCAGATCAGCTCAGCTGTCGTATAACAAATGGCAAGGGCAATCGAAGTCATTTTGCCACATAGACCCTCAATATAAAAGCATAAGCAATTTGATGGTATGGAATTACATATATGCCCATCTACCGCTGAGAGAATACGTTTGTGTGTGTCTTTCAGACTTCTTATATTCGTGTTTCTCTGCGGCCACTGCCGTACAGAGGAGCTATTCGTTGGAGAAGACAAGCTCTATTTCTTCTTCTTCTTCTTCTTCTTCCCCTGTTACTGCACTTGGATAATATATTTAAATTTTTCCTTTTCAAAAGGTATAGTTGAAATCCTGCTGCAATCTTGTCCAAAGCTATGGATTTCTTCATCCTTTTATTTTTGAATTTTGAGTTGGTGTTGGCCTTTGTTTCTCTATATTCAAATTCGTTTTCTTTTGTCAAGAAATGTTATTCTTTCAAGGCGATGTTGCATGAAGAATTAGCTCATTTATTCATGCGTTTTTATATGGGCGATCAATTTGTCGTTTTCCTTTTTCTTCCTTCTTCTCAGCTGCCCTAAGGAACTTTAAATTTCTATCTTAGTTAAAAAGTCTGGTTTTTGTTTTGCATAATATCAATTATGATGGTATCTGATCGAACTATATAATTTATTGATACTGGTTTCCGATGACAACTAAACCAGATTTCTGTTTCATCATATGGTGTAATGTGATTTAGATCCTGTAAGCAGGTAGCTTTCCTTTTCGATGAATAGATGTAAGTCTGAAGTTTTATGGCTATTTTCTTATTCTTCTATCGTCAAGTCACATTTTATTCCTAGTTTAGCTCTGAAGTTATTGTGGAACCTACGCATGCAAATACTTTCAGCATATTTGCCTTTCTTATTGCCCCGTTAATCAATAAAGGGGAATTCCCCCGTGTCCAATTAGTAATTCATACATCTACGGATTTGCTAAGACACTACCAGAAAGATTGGGTCTGGGGTTTTCTTTGGTTTTACTCTAGAAACTGTTCACCAGATATAAGAGCATATGTAGAGCTTGATTTTGATGGGTTATTGTTTCTGTTACTAATGTTAAGTTTGATAACAAGCTTAGAATAACTGTCTCATGACATTGCTTTATGTGGTTTCAGATGGGTGCTCAACAACAAGAAACTCTTTCTGAAGATGAGGAGCCTATGACAAATACTTCCAACTATAATTCTTCAAACCATGGTGATTTTACAAATCGGACTGTTATGGATCCAAGTGTAAATACTGAAAGCAGTGAAGTTAACAAATTTGGTGACATTTCTTGTAAGAAAAGTAATGCCCATGTCTATAGACAGGATGTTGTAAGGGGTACTACCAGTGGCATGATTGGGATTGTGACAGAAGTTGCTGGTGATTCAGATTCAGACAGTAGCATTACTGATGACGAGGATGATGATGAGGATGAAAGTGAGGATGAGGACGGTAATATTGAGGAAGGTAATGGTGACGACAATAATAATACTAGCAGAAAATCTGATAAGAATGATGCTGATGGTCATTGTAAAACTGGTCCTCTTTTGGCTGACCAGGTGCGAGTACTCTGGATGGATGAAACTGAATCCACCCAAAATTTTAGTGACGTAGAAGTTGTTGATCGGGGATTTTTACATGGGGATTATGTTGCTGCAGCTTCAGACCCTACGGGGCAAGTGGGTGTTGTGGTTGATGTCAATATAACTGTTGATCTGTTAGCCCCAGATGGATCTATTATAAAAGAGGTCTCATCAAAAGACTTGAAACGTATTAGAGATTTTACAGTTGGTGACTATGTGGTGCTTGGGCCCTGGTTGGGCAGAATTGATGATGTTTTAGATAATGTGACAGTCTTAATTGATGATGGTTCAGTGTGTAAAGTCACCAAAGCAGATCCATCACATCTTAAACCAATTTCTAAGAATATCCTTGAAGATGGTCATTTTCCTTATTACCCTGGGCAACGTGTAAAAGCTAGCTCTTCCTCTGTTTTTAAGAATTCAAGGTGGCTATCTGGCTTGTGGAAAGCTAACAGGTTAGAAGGTACTGTTACTAAGGTTGCTGTAGGATCAGTTTTTGTTTATTGGATAACATCTGCAGGTTATGGACCAGACTCTTCTACTGCCCCAGCTGAAGAGCAGAGTCCAAAAAACTTAAAATTGTTGTCTTGTTTTGCTCATGCAAATTGGCAATTGGGTGACTGGTGTCTCTTACCCTTGGATGCACTGTCGTCCTCAATTTCCTTAGACAAAGGCATATCAAAATTGGACCTGCATGATTCTGTCAATGGTGAATTAGATTCTAATCAGACAGGAAGTGGGTGTGATTCAGAAGAAGTCCCATTTGAGGAATCAAATGGGAATAGGGATTCCATGGACCTTGATCCAGTGGATGATTTGGAGGGGAATGATAGAAATGTTGGAAGCAATGCCCCACGTGATTCTAGTTCATCTGGTAGTGCTCTCTCAGTATCAAAAGACCCTGTCCCTGAGGCCTGGCCTCTTCACCGCAAGAAGATAAGGAAAGTTGTGATTAGGAAAGACAAGAGGGCCCGAAAGAAAGAGGAGAATTTTGAGAAAGCTCTTTTGATTGTTAACACAAGGACAAAAGTTGATGTTGCATGGCAGGATGGAACAATAGAGCATGGACTAGATTCTACAAGTTTGATTCCTATAGATAATCCTGGTGATCATGAATTTGTTGCAGAACAATATGTAGTAGAGAAGACCTCTGATGATGGGGAGGAGGATGTTTGTGAAACTAGGCGTGTTGGGGTTGTGAGAAGTGTTAATGCCAAGGAGCGGACAGCTTGTGTAAGGTGGTTAAAACCAGTTACCAGAGCAGAGGATCCTCGAGAGTTTGAAAAAGAGGAAGTTGTAAGTGTGTATGAGCTAGAAGGCCATCCGGATTATGATTACTGCTATGGGGATGTGGTTGTTCGGTTGTCACCTGTGTCTGTCTCTCTAGATCCAGCCTATGTTGGAGAGCCCATTGAGAAATCAAAGCAGAAAAGTGAAGAAAGTCAGGTTAAAAAGGAAACGAAAAACCAAACAGGTAGTAGTAAAGTAGAAACTGCATCTGGTGATGAAACTTGTGTGGAGTTCTCAGATCTCTCTTGGGTTGGAAATATAACTGGCCTAAAGAATGGTGACATTGAAGTTACGTGGGCTGATGGAATGGTGTCAACGGTATGTCCATTTCATAGATTCAGTTTCTTTTTTTTATTAGTAATTTCTTCCTGTTGATTTAAATATAAATGCTGCAAATTTAGTAACTTGAAATTTTACATCTATAGATATGATACAGTACTCTACTTGTTATCTCCTTTCATGTTATTTTGGTTGATGGGAAGCTGAAGAACTGCTTGAATTGTATTAATATCTAATGGAAACTTCTAGTTATCAACATTTTTTTGACTAGGTTATGCTCTTAAAGGACTCAGATTGTGACTGAAATGATCTTTCTGTGTTTTGATGGTGCCTTTTCGGGGCTGTGAAGAGTAATGTAGGGAATCTTAGTGAAACTTGGGCAATTAGGTTAGGATTTTTCTTTGGGGCATAGTTGGGCAAGTGAAAGCAGTTGAGGGCTATTAAAATTTGAATCAATATGAACTAAATTGGAAAGTTGTCCAAACTGATTGCAGAAGATTAATACTAATATTTGATGAATGGATTAAGGAAGAATCTCCAGACCTGGGTTCTTGGGCATCATACCTTAAATAGACTTTCACACATTTGACAGTTAAGGTTTCTTTGAAGTGAAAATTTTCATTACGTTATTCTTACTTACCTTATTAGAGGGAATATTAAAACTGGGGGATCAAGGTAATAAAACTTGGGGCCCATGTTTTCTGACCTACAAATATAATAAAACTTAATACGACTTGAGATCATGTAAAATCCAAGCCCAAATAATCTCTATGAGCAGACCCCTGAAACCAAGAATTGAAGAAAACTAATAAGACATACCAACAGCTTGCCTGATCTAAAATTCATAAATTATTTGTTGAGTATTACGATTAGCCTCAGTATCACAAATAAACCAGAATATTGAATTTTTTTTATTGGAAAGCTTCGGGTTTTGGGCCTGTACCACCAAAACAAAAATGGAGAGTTATGGATTTGGGATCCTCCTGTGCTAAAACAGTCATGTTAGTGGAATTGATGATGCATGTCTTTCTATGTAGTTTTGGTTCACTGAGGTTATAGACAGCTTTATGTCTTATTTTAATGATATTAATGCTTGCTAGCTATGTGAATTGCCTTTACTAGTGACTCAAATGGTTTTGCATTTCAGTATCTTTCTGGTTCATCTACTTATGTGTGGATTTTATGTATTTAAATGCATTATGTAGTCGTGTCTGGTGATACATCTTTCCATGTTATCGATCAATTATTTGCTTTATTTCTAGGTTGGACCCCAAGCTATCTATGTTGTTGGTCGAGATGATGATGATGAATCAATTGCTGCTGGGAGTGAAATAAGTGATGCTGCAAGCTGGGAAACCGTTAATGATGATGAGATGGATGTTAATGAAGATTCAAAGGAGGTTTGTTTATTTTTGTGTTTATCAGTAAGTCTTAAACCTGTTTCCTTCTCGGAGGCAGTCCAAGAAAGAAACTGTTATCTGGTACTTATACCAGCGTTCCTATCTTAAAGATGTTTTAATAGGAAACCAGGGTTCTGGCAGTTTGAAAGTTCTTCATTTTGCAAAATTTGGTGGTTAAAAAACCTTGATCTTCCACCTTCTTGAATGTCTTTAGCAATTTAATTAAATATGAAAAGTCTGCTAATATTTGATGGATAAATTGATAGTTCCATCATATTTGAAATAAATTTTTATTTGTTCATTTTAAAGGAAGGGTCTTCTGGTCAGTTCCTCTCTTAGATGAAAGCGTTTGTTCTTTGCTAGATGTTCTATCGGTGGATCTTAGCTGTACAAGACATTGGTTTAGTTACTAGTCTATTTCTTTGATTATGTAAAGTTAAAATGTGCAGGAAATTGAGAGGGAAAATTCAAGCAGCACTATTCCTGAGGTAGAAGAGAGTGGGGAGAGTGACTCTGGCAAGGCTGCAGCACTTTCTGTTCCCTTAGCTGCAATACGATTTGTTACCAGACTTGCCACTGGAATATTCTCGTATGGGCAAAGAAATTTGGATCCAGTTTACTTGCAGTCTAAAAGTGAAAGTGAACTTCCACTGGAGGGAATTACAAAGACTTCTGAAGCAATAGTAGCTAGTGATGAGTCTAGTTCCCAGAGATCTATCGTTATTGATGGTGATAATTCAGAAAATAAGAACGGAAAGAGTGAGGAGGTATTTGCTCCAGAAGCAACTGAAATCTTGGAAGCAGCAGAGACATTATGCAGCTTGAGAACTGAAGATGCTTCAGCAAGCTATGACAATGATGCTTGCAATTTCAAACGCTTTGATATAACTAAAGATCCTTCGGACCATTACTTTATTGGTACAAATGGGCAGGTACTGTTGTTGCTTTGTTTCTGATATCTTAAGAGACAAATAGGATGTCACGCATGGGCAATGAAAGAATGACTAGGAACTTCCATGTTAATTGTGTATTTTATCTCTAATAACTTTTGGGTGAGACACATGTGTACATGCACACGTCCACAGACTTTCACACATATCAACAACAATTATCACTACGGATTAGTCTTTATGTAGCTTATTATATTTGGCTATGTAAATCTGAGGTATTCACCATGTCAACAGGATTTAAATGTTTTTTTTTTCTTCCTTTTAAACGTATTTTCTTTATTATATCATACCAAGATCATTATAAGATTTTCAATCCACTTTCAGAGTAATAATCGAAAATGGTTTAAGAAGGTGCAGCAAGATTGGAGCATACTGCAAAATAACTTACCTGGTGAGTGATATGTTTGTATGATGTCATCAAAGCCATCAAAATTTCAAAGTGTATATATATATATATATATATATATATATATATATTCTGCTAGTATAAACAGCTGGAAATTTTTGACAGAGGGAATCTATGTACGAGTTTATGAAGATAGAATGGATCTCTTGAGAGCAGTTATAATTGGGGCATATGGGACACCTTACCAAGATGGGCTCTTTTTCTTTGACTTTCACCTTCCGCCGGAGTATCCTGATGTTCCACCGGTAAGGAATACTATTTTGAAGCAGTAGAGTCTTGCTAGAATATTCCTTTTTCTTTAAAGATATACAGTTTATATTGAGTCTCTCTTTACTGTTTTACTGGATCTCTAATGTTGCAGTCTGCATACTATCATTCTGGTGGTTGGCGGATTAACCCTAATTTGTATGAGGAAGGGAAGGTGTGTCTTAGCCTCCTAAATACATGGACAGGCAGAGGAAATGAAGTATGGGATCCAAAATCTTCTAGCATCCTTCAAGTCCTAGTTTCACTGCAAGGGCTAGTGCTCAACTCTAAGCCATACTTCAATGAAGCTGGGTATGATAAGCAGATTGGAACGGCTGAAGGAGAGAAGAATTCACTGTCATACAATGAGAATTCTTTTTTACTTAACTGCAAGACAATGATGTATCTTATGCGGAAACCACCGAAGGTGATGTATATATAGATTTTGGGTCTAGACATTTCTCTTTAAATGACAAAAACTTTGTAGGACAAACATTTGGACAAGATGGTACAAAGTATATTTGACTGATAAAGGTTTGTCTCTTGTCGTGCTTGTGAAAATTCTAGGACTTCGAAATGCTCATCAAGGAACATTTCAGGAGGCGTGGTCATTACATCCTTAAGGCTTGTGATGCATATATGAAAGGTTACATGATTGGCTCGCTGAATAGAGATGCCTCTGTAAATGACAAGAGCGACAACAATGCAACTTCTGTTGGTTTCAAGCTGATGTTAACCAAGATAGTGGCAAAGCTTTTCTTGGCGCTCACAGAGATTGGAGCTGATTGTGAGGAATTTAAGCATCTGAAAGAGTCATAGCATAAATTTGAAGATACAATATCGCCTGTTTTTAAAATTTAAAGGTACTGATAAATGTAAAGGTTCTCTTGTGTTGTCAGTAATCAGAACCTTTCATTTCTCTTGTTTGAAAAACCAAGTCACTTCGAGGAGCTTGAAGGAGCCAGGAACAGAACTGCTGGTCTCTTGGTAACCTCTAACAGAGCAGGCTTGAAAATTTTTGTCGAGCTTGGGGGACCGGGAAAGGTGATGTTGGTTATAACGTACATTTTAGTCGACTTTTCTTTGTTCCGATTATTTTGGTGGGTGGGAGGAACATTTGGTTGCCTTGCAATGATTGATTACTTCCTGCTTGTCAGGATCTGATTTATTCAAAATAATTGAAAAAAAAAAAAAAAAAAAAGAGTTCCTTCCATTTTTCTAGTGGATTTTATGTAAACGGACCACATATTATAATAACATTGCAACATTTTTTTTCTATTACAAGGGAGTATAATATGCTGGAAAAGATGACAAAAGTATATGAATCTTTTATGTTTAATTGTACTTGAGTCTGTTGCAATTTTGCACTTCATGCGCTGCTTAACCATGTCTCCTCGACTTCTTAGAGGTATGAAAACTAGTATGCTGTCCATTTTCACAAGGGTAACCAAGTTAGACATGATAACGTTGAATGCATAGCTAGATGCTACTAGGGGTAAACATATGAAACATGTCATTAGGGTACTCCAGCAAAGGTTTACACAGATTATTTGTCAGCAAGGTATATAAATCGGCTGCCAATTTGAACTTTTCATCAAAGAACATAAGCTTGCTAGGAGCCTTGGGTTTAGCTTTGACACCTAGGAACGCCATTATAATGAATTTGTTAGTTCATCTTCAATGATCCGTTGGCAAGAGCAGTAATTCTTTCACTGACGTGCTGATGGTAGCACAATTATACCATCAGATGATTTACGGCTTCCAAGAACAGCTTGATCCTATATTTTATGCTTTTAAATGCAAAAATGTGTCACCACACTTTTTACCAAGATTAGATGATTTTAATGGCACAATCATTTGGCCTTCATGCATCCAATTGGATGATGCCAAATTTATCAAAGATCGGCACGATTTAAGCATTTGAGTACATCGTCACCATGAATTTACACTAACCATGTAACAAGTTCAACAGCTATATGATAAAAAATGCTTCTCAATAGTAGAAAACTAACCTCTGTCAATCCACGAGTTTGTTTACAAAAACAAGGAACGGTAATTAGATAAGTTCATTTTTAGACTGTTCCTCGGCAGCTCTCCTAGATTGGTTTAATATAATATGAATGGGATTGAGACCCTTCTGTGACAGTGGATTTGCTGTGCAGCTACAGATGAGGACAAAAGAAAGGGGCTAATGTCTCAGTCAAAGAAAAATTGGTGCTTGGCGGGTTCTATCGAGTGCCAATGAGTGGAAATAGATATTCATGCATCAATATGCAGGATTTTGATGCTGATATGCAGACTAATCCTACATCAGATAGGGATAGATGGGATGTTGCTGTTATAAGTAGGTAATCTGCCCAGAATGATTTCACTACAAAGAGCAGAATGGGTGACTGGGGTTTTAGAATGCTAGAGTAAAAAGATCACTCATTTCTAATTATATGTGCCTTTTAGACAAGCTCAGTGCAAAATAAGGCAGGATAAAAGACTACCTAATAGCTGGGATCAAGAATCAGCTTAGGTTAGAGTGCTATAATTTTAACTCGAGGCAACGTAGCTACCATTATTTAAAAGCCCAGCAAGCAATTGTATGTCACATTTTGAGGATTAGAATTCAGTGTCAGTTTAACTCTCCCAGGACGCAATTCCAAAGTCTAGGGCAGGATCATAAAACAAAAAATCTAGATTAACAACTTGTCTCGTTCCATTATTATATAACTGCAATATGGAATATCAAAATCAATATCGACCAAAAACCCATAATGAAATTGATCCCGAACAAAATACATAATCACGCTCATGCGTATATCATTTTGTTGCAAAACCAATAAAGGGAGAGAGAAATGTGCACAATTGCAAGGGAAAACACCGACAAGAATCATACACTAGTCTTGTAAATCTTCCTCCTCGCTAAGAACCTCGCGATTGGAGGTGTTAACGCGATTGTGATTGGGACCCGAATCGGAAATAGAGCCTTGTTACAGAGCACAGCGAGGGTCAGTGCCCCACCAGTGGAAGCGGCAAGCTCAGCCGTTCGATTCCTCTGCTTCTGTTCGACCACCACCTCCAATTGGTTTTCCAATGCTGGTCTCTCCTCGATCACGAAAGACCCATCGGATTCTCCGGGTGTGCTTCCAGGGGGAATCGTCTGCGTATCATCTTTGGGGGAAACGGCACCCATATTAAACTTCTCAAGAATAGATTCAACATCTACGTTACTCTTGATTGCAACGTAGAGGCCAGCGATGGAAGCTGCAGAGACAGAGAAATGAACCCCAAGTGCTACTTTTCCATACTTCTTGATGAGCTCACGGAATCGGCCACCAGTAGCTGCCGCCATACTTCGGAAAAAAGTAGCTTTATCAGAAAGGCACTGAGCTCGGAAAATTTCCAGGCGTAGGGTTTTGGGGCAATAGGGTTTTTGCTACTTCCCTCAGATTCTCATCTTTGGGAGAAAATGAAGAGATATTGTTTATACAACAAAATCAGCTTGCGACATAAGGCAAAGCTGCCGGGAGTGCCCTTCATCGCAAGTCGCAACCGAACCTTAATACGTTTCCTCTTTTCTGGGTCTTCTCATTGGGCTGTTTTATGTTCCCTTTAAATCTAGGCCCATAATATTTGGGCCTAAATCTAGTCAATAGCCCATTAGCATGACCTTGGGCTACGAGCAGGATCTGATTGGGTTGGACCTTCTAGCATTAGGCTGATTAAATCTTTTTGGGCCTTGAATTGAATCAAAATAAATTATACTTGAGATTTGATTTGATGAAAATATGAAATTACTTGAACATCTCTTTTCCTTTTAGTAACCACAAAAAAATTAAAAAAAATACATGAACATCTTTTCTTTTTATTTTTTTATTTTTTTGAAATTATTGATACTTTCATTTAAATATACTTTCATTCATACTTTCCTATATGGTGCTTGTTAAGCTACTCATGCATGGGATACAGTGAGAGTTACACTGTGATTTTTGTATCATTGTGAAGATCTTAAAAAATTGAGTCATCCAATATGTGTCAGAACACACAATTCCTTATAAAATACAAGAACGACGCTATATAAAAAAACATACCAACCAAAAAACTTGTACTTACAAAAAAATATAGAATCTTGCACACTTCTTGATTTCGGGTCATTTTTGCATTTTATAAAGAACTGTGTGTCCTAACACATATTTGATGACTCAATTTTTTAAAATTTTCGCAATTACATCAAAATCACATTGTAACTCTCACTGAATCTCATGTGTGAATGAGAAGTAGCATAAAGGAGTAGGATAAAATAAAAGTAGTATAAGCTTCACCTTCCTATATATACAGAAATCTATCCCACAAAAGAAGGATTATCATACATTTACAACACATATATAACCACAGCAAATTTACTATATAAGCAAAATAAGATATNTAATTCAAAAAATATATATTTTACTCTTAAATTAATAATCACATAGGCAAGCTCTGTGCCATTCCAGAGGGTGGAAAAGTTCAAGCCAAGGCCAACGTTGTTAATAATTTTAGCCAGCTATTTGCCCTTTCCCAGTGTCTAGTGCCAAAGCTCCATCAGCCTACAGCCTTGGGCAAACCACCCTTATCTTTTCCTCTGTTCCATCGCATCTTCAATTCTCGAAGACATGGACGCAACAAAATCTATCCAACATTATAGTTTACTGGCAATTCTTATTTTGCTCTGTAGTTTGCGTTTGAACAGTGTCATAGCTAATGTGTACATTGTTGGTGACGAAGAACAATGGAGCAGCCAGAAAGATTACGCTACATGGGCAGAGAGATACAATTTTAGTGTCGGTGATGTTCTTGGTACCATTTCATTTCCCTGAATCTTTACTTTGAATATTCTATTTTGATTTTGTTACAATATCATAGGAGAAGGAAAATGTAGAAACAGAGAACAAAGTGGAAGAAGCTCTATTTTGCGGAAGAAAGGTTTCAACATTTTTCATTCATACTTTTCTATATGGTGCTTGTTAAGCTACTCATGCATGGGATACAGTGAAAGTTACACTGTGATTTTTGTGTCATTGTGAAGATCACGAAAAATTGAATCACTCAATATGTGTCAGGACACACAATTCTTTATAAAATACAAGAACGACGCTATATAAAAAAAACATACCAACCAAAAAACTTGTACTTCCAAAAAAAAAATAGAATCTTGCACACTTCTTGATTTTGGGTCGTTTTTGCATTTTATAAAGAACTGTGTGTCCTAACACATATTTGGTGACTCAATTTTTTGAAATTTTTGCAATTACATCAAAATCACATTGTAACTCTCACTGAATCTCATGTGTGAATGAGAGGTAGCATAAGGGAGTAGGATAAAATAAAAGTAGTTTAAGCTTCACCTTCCTATATATACACAAATCTATCCCACAAAAGAAGGATTATCATACATTTACAACACATATATAACCACAGCAAATTTACTATATAAGCAAAATAAGATATTTTTCTTAGCTTAAAGAACTTTGAAAAATCTGATGCCCAAAAGATAAACAATTTCAAACTTCACAGAAGGTTTGTGATCAATATTAGCTAGGTACTGTACTGTGTATCCTATGTATTTGAACATGTTTGCATTTCCATATATATATATATATGATAAAACAACATTTTGGCCTCTGTTTTGGTTTAGTTTTCAAGTATTTGGAAGGGCAACATAATACCTACGAAGTAACAGAGGACACGTACCAATCCTGCGATACAAGTAGTGGAGTATTGGCAAAGTACGATAGCGGAGAAGATCGAGTGGAGCTCAGTGAAGCCAAGAGATATTGGTTCATTTGCAATATACCAGGGCACTGCCTTGGGGGCATGAGATTTGGTATTCAAGTAAGGGCTGCTAATTCCACAGATCCTGCAATAACCCCACAAATTAAACCAACTCCATCTGATAACTCATGTACAAGTTTTTTCTCTGAAACTCGGACAATCATTAGGTACATTATTCCCTTTTGGATTATTGTTCAACTTGTACTTTTGATGTAAACTTTGGGTTATTTGAATTTGATTTATTCATTTTTATGATTTACAATTAAATAATTGGATAGAAAGAATCTTAGGAAACCAATCCTCACTGGTTAATTAGAAGGGGGGAAATCAAGAGGAGGTTACTGTCATTTCAGTCCAAGTGCAAACCAGAACAGCTATCTATAGCATAGCTATTTGAACATGCAAAAATAATAATTGCAAAATTAACGAAACACATTAATATTATGTCTTGCTCATGCAAGCCATTCTTGAACGCTGTAACTTGAGAAAAGACTTCAAATTTTATCTTGGAAAAACACAAATATATAGAGACGTAATATATAAGGTGAGGCTATGTTACTACTCTTTTTATGGGGTGGTAGCACTACACCCCCACTCATTTGATTGAGATTCAGTGGAATTTATAGTATATGACTTTAGTGTTATTGCGAAGATTTCAAAAAATAGAGTCATATGTGCTAGAATATACAGTTGCTTATAAAAAAGTGAGAACGGCACAATATAAAAAAACGTGCCAAAAAGTGAAAAAGTTGTTTCTTGGCACGCTTTTTTATATTGTGTCATTTTTATAATTTATAAAAAACTATGTATTCCATTACATATTAAGTGACTCAGTTTTTCGAAATATTTGCAATAACACCAAAATTACTGGATATGTCTTATCCAAATCTATCCAACTGAGAGGGGTATAGCGCTACCACCCCTAAAAGGAGGTGATAGCATAATCCTCATAGACGACACCTCAAGGTCAATTTGCTTTCCCTGCATGCATACATGTTTATGTTGACGAAATTGTGTTTCCAGCACTGTAATTAACATAAAATACCAGGCTCTTCCAAATGTTGAGATTATAATCATAAAATTCTAGTAATACCATTCAATATGTTCAAAAATGTTTATATAGCGAAGGTATTAAAACCGAAGGGAAAAGTGTGTTCTTTCAAGAAGCTTATAACAGAACAAGTTGACTTGAAAGGTACAAGTAATTAAGAAATCTAATATAATTTAATTAATCTTTTCAGAGTATAAAATTATGAAAGATCAATGCTTGGTAATCAAGTGTTATGAATATGGTGTAATTGGTGAGGATGATAGGCACCCATCTGGTGGTTGTGGAGGTGATGTTGATACTCCTTGCCCATTCCATTATCTGATGTTGTACTTGTATCCATCTCACACCATCTTCTAGATGGGTTCCTCGTGAGCTCCAGCAAAGAGTCCCTTACATCTTCAGCCTCAACCATTTCACTGTCTTTTTTCTGTCCCCAAAAACAAAATCTTTTACTTCTTAGAATTAAAATTTGTTAGACATTAATGGTGTTAAAATTGCTATGTTACCTCTACTTTGAAAACATTAGACACAAGGCCTTTGTGGCTGGTCACAGTGACATGTATAACTTCCATGCCCAGAGTGTTGAATGCCTCCATCAGCCTCATAAACCCACCAGGCCTATGCTCGCAGAACACCTTCACGAAAAACTCATTCCCTTCTATCAAAGCCACCTCCACTTGCGGCTGCAATAATATGTATAGTTTTTCACTCACTCTTTGTCAAGAAAGCGATGGCAAATACAAAATACAAATTAGAACTTGAATAAATTAAGGTATATAATATAATATACCTCCATCTGTTGTGTCGGCTTCTCATTAGGAGTATCCATGCTCTGGTTCTGTTTCTGTTTCGAGATATAGCCATTTCCTGATGTCCCCACATGAAACCCATTTTGGGTTTTAAGATTTTCAGGTTTTGGCTCAGGGTCACCACCTCCATTTTGGCTAAGAATTTCTGGTTGGACATCCACATGGTTGTTGCCAATGCCATTGATGCTGTTGTTTTCATTGCCAGCATCTGAATGTTCTTCAAGCTCATCTTGGAGTTCTTTCGCTTGCTTCTGCAAATCCTTCACAAACTCAATTGCATCCCCAAGAATGGACGCCCTATCTAACTTTGAAATTCTGGGTACCAAAGACCGAAGGTTGTATAACCTATCATTGAGCTTCTTCCTTCTCTTCCTCTCTGCTTCAAGGTTTTTTGATTGGTTCCCTTTTCCATTCCTTCTCCTATACTTTGCATCATCCTCATCGTCATTCTGATCACTGCAATCCGACAGTGAATCTGATCGACCCACCACGTGTTTGATTAAATCCTTGTCCCCTGGCTGCTCCTTCTTGTCCAAAGGCTCCACAAGTTGCATATGCACCTCTTGGGTATCTGTCATCATGCATTTCTGATATGTTTCCATCTGTTGAAGCTCATGCTCATCCGCTGCTGCGGATTTAAGTGGGTTCGTTTGCTTATCCAAAAGGAAGGAACCTTGGGATTCTTCAAAAAAGGCATCACTTTTCATTCTTTTCTGTGGGTTGTAATTGAATTGCTGCATGAAGTTCAATGGAGAACTATTGCAGGGGCGAATTCGTTCTAGTGAGGTGTGATGGGGAAGGATTGAAGTCTCTGATGCTGTTGTGGGACAAATTGGTGGCTGAAAATGATTGCCGCGATTCTTTTCATCACCCAAAAATGCATTTGGTTGCATATGGTCTATGGAATTTATGTCCATATTGAAGCTTGCATTCATATTCATAGAGTGGTTCACTGCCTCCTGGTCCATTAACACCGTGCACTGGGCTGTGACAAAATCTATCACCTGATGATCTTCAGGTACCTGTTACAAAACCACATAGTTTGATAGATGCTATGTCACAAGCTCTCAAGCTTTGGAGAAAGGAAATACAAGTGAAGTAACACGGTACCTGTTTAGTTACAAACAGCTCAACTAGTCCACCTGGCACAGGAATCAAAACCTGGGTCCCAATTGCTTCCTGCAAAATTAGTATTCACATGGCATTAGATGATAAAATGAACCCCAGAGGAAGATGAGAAAATGAAACTTCTTGAGGAACTTACTTCCAAAATGTTTGAATTTAAGCTATTGGAATAGTTCAACCAATTGTTTTGGTTTGATAACAGGGTCTCTGCATGAATCCTGTTCATGTGCTCCATTGGTGAGTTACTTAGAAGTTGGTCTAAACATCAAAATTATAAGAAAAAATGGGAAGAGGAATTAAAGCAAGAAGAAATGAATCTATACCCAGAATCTATGGGTATGGAAGTGGGAAGTTGGGAAAGAAGACCACAGGGCTTTGTTCTGGTGTGTGGAAACATGGTATCCCTGCATGGAGCCACTGAAGAAACAGGGAAAAGAAGTTCTTCTCCAGCATTTTGAGTATTTTCAGTCCCGGCACAACAGCATCCCATCCACTCAAGAAACCTAAAACAAACATCTATCATCACAATTGGGGAAAGAGAAATAAAGAAAAGAGGAGGTGATCAGAAGAAATGTGGATAATTGGTCTTGTTTAACCTTTGGTCTTCACTCAATTTCCAGTAAACACAGTAGTCCCAGCCGTTAAAACCCACAAGGGGCCTTATTCTCTCAGGTAAGTTATGCATGATGATATTCATGTCACCTGCAATAATTGATAAATGCCAATGGATGCTGAGTTCACACAATAGCTGACAGAAACCAGGTACCATTCAAGAGTTTGACAGGTATCAAAATGATAAAACAGGTTTCGTCATAAAGCCTCTAGTTTTTAGAGGGAAAATCAAATAATATACTATAATTATATAGGATCAAAACACTATTCTTGCACTTTGAAACACCCACAAATACCAAAGAGAGAGATAGAGAGAGAGACCTGGCAGATAATAGTAGAAGTTTCTCTTAGAAGAAGTGCTCCCAAAATGGTTATGGCTACTTCCTTTGACTAAACAAAGCAAGAATGACAAAAGCAGAATGGAGCAAGAAACAAGACAGAAGCAGAAGAAACAAGAACTAAGATCCATACAAACTTAGTTGATAGCAACAGTTAACTGAACCGTCATCCCAAACATCGGACAATATCCACCTTATCCCAAAAGTCTCATCTCAGCAAACTCAGAAAGGATACAAAGTTGTTTATATTGCTGTGATAGCTCTTGAATGAAGAAGATGCAACAACTGAAACACACCTTATATATTTCCTACTTATTTCACAGATATTTCCTTTTATATTTAGAGCGTGGCTGCTGTTACTCTGGTAGGTGAACTGCAGAGCCCGTATGAGAGAGAGAGAGATTTTTGCAATGAAATAATATTTTTGCCTTATGTTAAGGAAGAGAAACGAGAAAAGAGGAAAGAAAGGAGCATTGAAAGATATAATGAGTTGGTAATGATGGCAGGATCATATTGCATGATCCAAGATGGCGTACAAAACCTTAACTACCTTACTAAAGTTTTTCATTCCTTTTGGTTTAGTATATTCTCCCAAACCTTAACTACTCTACTACTCTAAACCAGAAAAGGACACAACACATAAGCAGTTTCTTGGGGAATAGTGAGTTGGGCTAGTTTGTCCCCCATTACGTTGAAGGACAAGAACTTAAAACCAAGTACAAGGCTGGAAAAGCTGAAAGAAAGAGTGTCTGTACTTGATTGTCAATGATGTAAGTTTCACTAGGACGGTTACCCTTCAATTAAAGGAGAATCATTCGGTTGGCGTAGCAATTCTGGGATTTGATCCTACACATAGGTGGTTTGGGGATCAAGTAATTGAATATTGCAATTTTGAAACATAATTCCACCAATACCGCAGTTCTCATACAATTTTCTTCAATAAAGTAGTTTTTATTTTCTTAACTTTTTTTTTGCCCGAACAACCTGCTTTTAACACATACACTGTTCAACGTTGACACATAAATAGTGGCACCATTCAAAATGTCGACACTCTTCATGTGTTGACATTTCAAATATCAACGCTACATTACCCACTCCAAAATTATTAAAAAAAGAAAAACTACAATTTTTAAGTCTTTGATCCGTGGTTTAGACTTTGGACTATATATATATATATACTTATATTAATGTTTCATATGAATAACTGAAAGATAATCACCATCATCAAAAGGATGTATTTGTTAACACTTTACTCCATTGACTTTTTTAAATCTTACTGTGATGAGAAATTTCAGCTTTAAAAAGAGAGTAAAATACATTTTTTGTCCTTGAATTATTTTTCAAATGTCACTTTAATCTTCGAATAATCACATTACACGTCAAATCAGTCTTTTAACACTAAAAATAATTACTTAAAATATTGATTTGATGGACAAATTAATTATTTGAGGGTTAAAGTGATATAAAAAATAAATCAAAAACTATGTAACATCTAAAAAATAATTCAAAGACAAAAAATATATTTAACTCTTAAAAATATTTTAAATCATTTATTACCCCTTTGGATAAGAAAGTTTTGAAATGTGCTTAAAAGGACAACATAGCAATTACGCTAAGCGCTTATATGAACAAAATTGTGAGAAAGATGGGTTTATAGCTTTTGCCTTCCACTGCTACTTTGCAGTGTTCCGAAGCAATATGATCGCCATTTCTTGGTTTACAAGAGAAAAAGAGGAAAAGAAACGAATGCCTCCAGAAAGCAGTAGCTGAAGAGTCAGCTAAGAAAGGTAGAAGCACGGTGAAATAAGATTTATAAGAAGTAACGAACTATCTTCCACTAGTGATTGAAGCTAAGACTATAAATCTATAATAGTCGAAAAATAACACTTTCTCACAATGCTCATATGTAACTTGGATGGTAATTAACAGTAAAGTTCATTTATTTGGCAAAAAGTAATATCCTTTAAAAAAAAATAATCGACATCTAACTTAAGTTAGAGTTTAACCTTTTGGGACTTTGAAGTGAGGGGAAATGAAAGGAGAAGAGAGAGAAAGGAGGGAAAGGAAAATGGATGTGTTTTCCTCTCANAAAAATAACACTTTCTCACAATGCTCATATGTAACTTGGATGGTAATTAACAGTAAAGTTCATTTATTTGGCAAAAAGTAATATCCTTTAAAAAAAATAATCGACATCTAACTTTATAGAGTTTAACCTTTTGGGACTTTGAAGTGAGGGGAAATGAAAGGAGAAGAAAGAGAAAGGAGGGAAAGGAAAATGGATGTGTTTTCCTCTTCTTTGTTTGGATGATTAAAATGAACAAAAAGAAAGGAAAGGAAATGAAATAAATTAAAATTTATAATTTTATAAATATATCCTTTATTTATAAAGTAAATATATTTAATATAAGATTTAATAATGTTATCTAAATAGTATTTGAAAAAGAATTTTAAAAAATAAACAGAGGTATAATAGTAAATGACTATTATTTCCTCTCCAAACCCTCTAAATTAGACGAACATAAAAGTAAAGAGATAAAATGAATGTGAAGATTTGAGGTGACCCTTTAGTTTACTTTTCTTTTTTAATCTTGAACTCTGAAACAAAAAGATTGACACATTTATTATTGAGTAAAACCTCTTTTTAGTCCCTAAAAAATGCATCTACTGACAAATTCGTCCTCCAAAAATTTTCGGTGACAAATTGGTCCTTGAATTATTATTTTTGTTGACAAATTAGTCCTCCGTTAGGGTTTGTTAGTCAAATTTAACGGACTTTGCCACGTGGCACATGGTCCATCTGCCATGTCAGCATGCCACTTCAGCAACTAACGGCCACGTGACAAAGTCCGTTAACAAACCTTAACAGATGACTAATTTGTTAGCGAAAATAATAATTAAAGGACTAATTTATCAAAAAAAAAATTTAGAAGATAAATTTGTCAATATATATATTTTTTAGGGACTAAAAAGGGGTTTTACTCTTTATTATTTTCCTTTCCTTTCCTTTCTTTTTCTCCCAATTTTAACTTTCAAATAAACCCTTTAAAAAAGTAATTATTATTATTATTATTATTATTGTTGTTGTTGGCATGAGAGAGGTTGAGCCTGCATAAAATACGGGAGACATTTTGCTCACAGACAAAGTTAATGACCACTAGACAAACATTATAATTGACTTAAAAAAAATCTTTATAAAATTGTAAATTGCGATTATTAAGTTTAAATTCTTCTTTTTTCATATTTTCAATTAAAAATATTTAACTTTGTTTTTCTAATGATAAAAGAAAAAAAAAAACTATTATCAACATCGCATCAAGTGATCAAGGTAGACGGCCAGGAATGGGCAAAACAAAAACTGTGGATCAAAGACATAAATAATACAAAATTAATTTGAATTTCACAATATTATAATTCTAAATTATTTTTATAAATACAGTCATTTCCTTTTTTTTTTTCTTTAGTAATATTCAAAGTTAAAAATATGAAAAGAGAGAATGTGGATGACACAATTAAGTAATTTACATTCTCATTCTTTCTCTTTTTAATAATTATGTTGTAATTATGCTTATTGTGACACTTTATTAACGATGCAATATATATAATTGTATCACAAAAACAATGATATTTGTAAAAGTAATTTTAAAAAATATAATATTTATATTATTTAAATATTTGACCTAAAATTTGTGAATGCTAGGATTTGGATGTCCTTTCATATTTTTGACAATTGAATAACTTTTTGGCAGTCTTGTTCTGGTACAAAAAGAATATGTGGTTATAAGGCGTTCAATGGGCATTTCACTTGTCGCTTTTTCTTCAAACTTTACGAAAAGTCATCAAATGTTGTTGGAGAGAAAACAAACAATTTATTGCATTCAACACTTTTGTTTTGGGTGAAGTCCTGCATTCACACTATACAATTCAGATACTGTACTATCTGGCTACGAGGGTATCTTAAATGCTACACCTCTGATAGTGACTTTCATCTGTTTTTTTAGTTTTTGTAGTTTTTTTTGTCTAAAATACAGGTTGAGTAACCGGCTGGCCAGTGCATACAAAAGTGCCCAAAAAATTTGATAATTGTTTTACTGACCCCAATCACATGTAATAGAGTTAGGCATTGCATAGTTAACCGTGCATTTTACTAAGGCCAATTGCCGAAAATGACGTCGCTGAGAAAATAGAGCCCTAACATATGTTCTTCCCCTCCCTGTTTTCACTGAAGGTGAGCCCTAACGTTCTAATTCCATTGTGCCGAATCTACTTCTCCTTCTCCCCCTCTCTTGCTCTTTCCTATTTGACCTAGAGCTGTCAAACGGGCCAGCCCGCCCCGTCCCGCCCAGCCTCAACCCGCCACCTAAACGGGACGGGGCGGGCTGAGAAAACTTCAACCCAACCCAACCCACTGTGAGTTGTGGATTAGGCGGGCCAGCCCGCAAAAAAAAAAAAATCAAATTAGTGACTAATAACAATTTAAATCAATGTCAAACACCAAATCAATGATAAATAATTTTTCATAACGTAATTCAAATTATTTAAGAGGACCAAAATTAATTAAATAGTCTAACAAAGTAATAAACAATCATTAAAAAATAAGTCTAAGAAGATTAATACCAATATGACAACATAATTTTTATAATAAAGGTTAGAAATTTTTTTTTTAAAAAAAAAAATTGATTGGCGGCCCAGCCCGCCCTGCCCCGCCACCAACCCACAACCCAAACGGGACAGGCTCAGAAACCCGCTTCCAAATGGGCTAGCAAAACATTAACCCAACCTTTTTGCATGGCAGGACGGGCCAACCCAACGGGTCCAACCCATTTTGACACTTCTAATCTGACCCTTTGGTCATTGGCACTAGCCGCAACCATCTTCCACAAGAATGCGCAAAAAGACTCTAGCTTGCTGCGCTTCACCCCGTTGATAGTGTTTGAGTTTGCAAGTGACTGCATTTGGTCGAGTTTTTCAGTTGTGACATAGTATATTCGGCTGATGAGATGGTCGAGCTTGGGCTCAGCGCTTGCTTCGGGTTTCTTCCTAGGAGGGAGCTTAAAGACGGGGACGTACATGTCACTAGAGTTGGGCTTGAGCTAGGCAGCTATAAAAATTGAATAGCTAACTTTGTAAATACAAACAAGTGTTGTTCCCATTTTATAATTAAAAAAAAAGTTGTCAACAGCCGGTTACTCAACTTGTATTTTAGACAAAAAAGTTGCAAAAACTAAAAAAACAGATGAAAATCACTATCAGAGAATGTAAAGTAGCATAGCACCCCCCATCTTAATAACCTTGATATAACGTATATGCTTAGTGGGGAATCAAATAACACAATTTTAATTACTTGTTTAAGGCTGCATAATATTTAAATTCCATTTTGCATGGACCATGTGCACCTAACCATTTTGTTGACTCAATGGTTTATTTCTTATCTTCAATTCCTTTACAGGAGGCTAAGAGAGGTACTCGTCTCATTCTTCCATTATTTTCTTTAGGTCTAAGATATAATTATCATAAATTATAGGGTTATTATATCACAGAGTTTCTAGAAGAGCAGCATGCAACTAGAAAATCTATTTATTTATTTGACCTCGATTTGGTTGTTCACTACCTATTCAATACTATATAGTTTGTCAATAATCACCTTTTCATTAAATGTATATGATATGTAGATATGTTTATGCCTCCCATGATCCACGTGGTATGATGCAGGCTTCTTTCTTTTAGAATTGTACTTTACATGTTCGCATCATAATTGTTTAGACACATTGAAGAAAAAAGACATATATGTGCTTAAAAGGACAATATAGTGTAGACACCGTTTTTTATCTAAGGGTTGTTACATATTTTTTAAAAGAAGAAAAGAGAAAAAATAATTATTATTTTTAATTGGGATTTTGATTTTAATGTATTGAATGTCTCTTTTAACTTTTGAATCAAAGTTTTGATTTTTTAGCATTGGCCCACTTCATTTTAATATAAGTTAATGAGTCATTTGGTCTGTTTTCTTTAAATTTGAGTTTGGGGTCTTTTAACCGATTTGATTTATTTTAAATATTTTGTTTGGACATAAAAAAAAAATTATAATTTTTTGTGTTTTTGGGTCAAAACTCATGTTTCGGGTTTGACCCGTCATACTAAAATTCTAGTTTTTGGGCATTTGGGCCTACTCAATTTTTTGTTTTTCTAATATTTTTTGTTCAAATAAATTATATATGTTTGTTAGACTATTTAATTTGTTTGAAGTTTAATTTAGGACCAATTGAATCAACTTAAGTTTAAGGTTGAGCTCTTTAGACTCATTTTGATCTAATTTAGCCCAATTGGCCCATTAGGATTTTGTGATTTTTACTTTTAATAAAAAAAAAATTGTTAAAAATCTGAAATGATGTTAACTAGGGTTTAAAGAATTTTTTCAAGCATAAGTGAAAAGATTTAGTTTCAAGGAAACTTTATAGAAGTTGTTTGTGCAAGACAATTTTGAGAAAATTACTACTAGGGGCTTCTTAACCTTATTTTTGCATGAAAAAAAAAAATATAAATTAGAAGGTCTGAAGTGTGCAATTCGATTAGGACATTTTGAGAAAGAATTATTTAATTTTTTACATTCTCTCTTTTTCTTTTCAACAATTGTACTGTAATTGCGCTTATTGCGGCACTTTATCGATAATGCAATATACACAATTACATCATAAAAATAACAAAAATTGTAAAAATAATTTTAAAAATATAATATTTATGAAATTAAAATTATATTTTATATTATTTAAATATTTGACCTAAAAATTGTGAATGTTAGGACTTGGATATCCCTTTCATCTTTCATCAAATGTTGTTGGAGAGAAAACAAATAATTTATTGCTTTCAACACTTTTTTTTTTGGGTGAATTCCTGCATTCACACTATACAATTCAGATACGGTACTATCTGGCTACGAGGGTATCAAATAACACAGTTTTAATTACTTGTTTAAGGCTGCATAATATTTAAATTCCATTTTGCATGGATCAAGTGCCACGTAACCATTTTGTTGACTTAATGGTTTATTTCTTATCTTCAATTCCTGTAAAGGAGGCTAAGAGAGGGACTCGTGTCATTTTTCTATTATTTTCTTAAGGTCTAATATAGAATTATCATAAATTATAGGGTTATTATATCACAGGGTTTCTAGAAAAGCATCATGCAACTAGAAAATTTATTTATTTATTTGACCTCGATTTGGTTGTTCACTATCTATTCAATACTATATAGTTTGTCAATAATCACATTTTCATTAAATGTATAATAATTTATGATATGTAGATATGCTAATGCCTCCCATCATCCATGTGGTATGATGCAGGCTTATTTCTTTTAAAATTGTACTTTACATGTTCGCATCACAATTGTTTAGACACATTGAAGAAAAAAGAAAATTGTTAAGCCAAAAAATTAACATCGAGTAAAAATTTAATGATGAACTGAAAAAACTATGTTTTTTTTTGGGAAAAATATATATGTAGAAAGGACTTAAATTATTATATTTTGATTATTAATAAACTGAAAAATAAGTGAGTAATGAACATGGCATTTATAAATAGCCAAAATAGGCAAGGCATAGTTGCTTAAGATAGTATGACAAATTGATATAAGAAAATATAGTTTGAAAAACTATTTTATCAAAATGGAGTACTATACAATTTTTTTTACATAAATAGTATATTTTTTTATTATTTTATTCAGGAGACGCGAACAAGATAAGTTATGCTACTTTGTAAATAGCGTGAATCCAAAGGTCACGCTGCTTACAAAGTAATTAATGTCCCTCAAAGGAAAATGAAAAATAAGTGAGCAATGAACATGTCATTTATAAATAGCCAAATAGGCAAGGAATAGTTGCTTAAGATAGTATGGCAAATTGATTAAGAAAATGATTGAGCATTATACAATTTTTTTACATAAATAGTAAACTTTTTATTATTTTATTTAGAAGACGTTAACAAGATGAGTTATGCTATTTTAGAGTAGAGTTATGCTACTTACAAAATAACGTAACTTCTTTCTCTCTGTGTGTATCAATAATTTAATCAAAATTATCTAAAATTAGTAAAAAAAAATTGGATGGTAATCAACAGTAAAGTTCATTTATTTGGTAAAAAGTAATATCCTTTAAAAAAAAAAAATTGACATCTAACTTTATAGAGTTTAACCTTTTAAGAAAGTGATATTTATTATTATTATGGCTTAATTACAATTTTGGTCCCCTTATTTTAACCACTTGAACGTTTTGGTCCCCCTTCTTTAAAAATGAACTATTGTGTCTCTCTATATTCATAAAATGTACAATTTTAGTCCATTTATCTTTAAGTCATAATTCCTAGATTCATTTAAAGGTATAAAATTATTTGATTCATAATCTCACCGTTCAGATTGAAGGGCTACATCTTATGAACCTCCTAACTAAATTTTAGCTCGATCTAATGGTGGGACTCAGCCCAAAATACTAAAATCATAATTTTTCATCTAACCGCAAAATTTAGACTTTTTCACCGTTAGATTGAGCTAAAATTTAATTAGGAGATTCACAAGAAGTAGCTCTTCAATCTGAACGGTGGGATTATAAATTAGAGAATTTTACACCTTGAAATAACCCTAAGAATTTTGACTTAAAGATAAATGGACTAAACTTGTACATTTTATGAATATAGAGGGACTCAATAGTTCATTTTTAAAGAAGGGGGACCAAAACGTTCAAGTGATTAAAATAGGGGGACCAAAATTGTAATTAAGCCTATTATTATTTATTTGGCATGAGAGAGGTTGAGCCTGGATAAAATACAGGAGACATTTTGCCCACAGACAAAGTACATGACCACTAGACAAACATTATAATTGACTTAAAAAATCTTTATAAAATTATAAATTGAGATTATTAAGTTTAAATTCTTCTTTTTTCATATTTTCAATTAAAAATATTTAACTTTGTTTTCCTAATGATAAAAGAAAAAAAAAAGTATTATCAACATCTTATCAAGTGATCAAGGTAGACTGCTAGGAATGGGCAAAACAAAAACTGTGGATCAAAGACATAAATAATACAAAAATTAATTTTAATTTCATAAATATTATAATTTTTAAATTATTTTCACAAATACTATCGTTTCCTTTTTTTTTTAGTAATATTTGAAGCAGAAAATGTGAAGAGAAAGAATGTGAGTGACATAATTGCATCGCTCATATTCTCTCTTTTTCTCTTTTCAGCAATTGTGTTGTAATTGTGCTTATTATGACACTTTATTGATAATGCAATATGCACAATTATATCACAAAAATACCGATATTAGTGAAAATAATTTCAAAAATATAATATTTATGAAATTTAAATTATATTTTATATAATTTAAGTATTTGACCTAAAATATGTGAATAGGACTTTGACAATTGAATGACTTTTTTGCAGTCTTGTTCTGGTACAAAAAGAATATGTGGTTACAAGGCAATGGCATTTCCCTTGTCGTTTTTCCTTCAAAGGTTGCGAAAAGTCATCAAATGTTGTAATCGGAGAAGGACCAAAAGTCCTTGGAGAGAAAACAAATAATTTATTGCATTCAACACCTTTTTTTTTTTTGGGTGAATTCCATTTTGTTGAATTAATGGTTTATTTCTTATCTTCAATTCCTGTAAAGGAGGCTAAGTGGGGGACTCGTGTCATTTTTCTATTATTTTATTTAGGTCTAATATAGAATTATCATAAATTATAGGGTTATTATATCACAGGGTTTCTAGAACAGCATCATGCAACTAGAAAATTTATTTATTTATTTGACCTCGATTTGGTTGTTCACTATCTATTCAATACTATATAGTTTGTCAATAATCGCATTTTCATTAAATGTATAATAATTTATGATATGTAGATATGCTAATGTCTCCCATCATCCATGTGGTATGATGCAGGCTTCTTTCTCTTAAAATTGTACTTTACATTTTCGCATCATAATTGCTTAGACATATTGAAGAAAAAAGAAAATTGTTAAGCCAAAAAATTAACATCGAGTAAAAATTTAATAATGAACTGAAAAAACTATTTTTTTTGGGAAAAATATATATGTAGAAAGGACTTAAATTATTATATTGTGATTATTAATAAACTGAAAAATAAGTGAGAAATGAACATGGAATTTATAGATAGCCAAATAGGCAAGACATAGTTGCTTAAGAATTAAGATAGTACTATGGTAAATTGATTAAGAAAATATAGTTTGAAAAATTATTTTATCAAAATGGAGTATTATACAAATTTTTGACATAAATAATATACTTTTTATTATTTTATTCAAGAGATGCGGACAAGATAAGTTATGCTACTTTGTAAATAGTGTGACTCTAAGGGTCACGTTACTTTGAAGTAGAGTACGCTACTTACAAAGTAATTAATGTCCCTCAAAAGAAAATAAAAAATAAGTGAGCAATGAACATAGCATTTATAAATAGCCAAATAGGCAAGGAATAGTTGCTTAAGATAGTATGGCAAATTGATTAAGAAAATGCAATTTGAAAAACTATTTATCAAAATGGAGCTTTTTACAAACTTTTTACATAAATAATATATTTTTTTATTATTTTATTTAGGAGACATGAACAAGATGAGTCACACTATTTTAGAGTAAAGTTACGCTACTTACAAAATAATGTAACTTCTTTCTCTCCGTGCCTGTCAATAATTTAATCAAAATTATCTCAAATCAACAAAAAAATTCTAAATTATTCCATTTGTGTAAATATTTTACAAAATTGTATTTTTTTTTTAATCATTTGCCAGATAGTATCTTAGTTTCTTTGAATTTTTAGATATTGTTCATGGTTTCATAAGTTTATTTGATTGATTTAGTAATTAGTAATTTAGTACATCTAAAAGAATTTGATATCCTTGTAAAATGAAATGTGATAAGAATAATTCCAAGGATATTCAAAGGTGGAAAAGCATAGCTTTCAGTCTTCATACGCTTGGTGGGAACTTTTGAAGAAATTGTTGGAAGAAATTTCCAATATAAAAAGTGGAAAATAGTAAAGTGATGTCGATTTCAAGAAATCGGTCCGGTACAATGGGAAGGCCACAACCGTAGCATCGTGATTCTTGGCGCATAAATGTCAATAACATAACCAACATAAAATGGGTAGGCGCAGCATTTTCGTCTGGGGTGGCCTAAGTCGTAATTCCCGCGTGTGACTTTCTAGAAGTTCACATAAAGCATTTGAAAATCCACATTAAATTCAAAGGCTATTGATTGAAAACTTGCTTGCTCTCTCTTTCTCCAACTCCATCTTATTTTAAGCTTTGATTGGTCAAACGGTGTTCAAGACAAAAGTTCCAGACGACTCAGCGGCCAAAAGGTCAAAAAACGGAGGCAGCACATAGCTTGCTTTCTGATCGATCGTGCAAATCACAACCTGCTGATAGCCATTTGATTTGGAGGTACTCTCCCTTCTATTCAACACCAACCTTGGGATTCTTCTCGCTCTTGATATTTCTTCTGGTACTGGTCTTTTACGGCTTCCCTCTCTCTCTTTTGTTTGGGGCACTTTTGCTGTATTTGTATTTGTTTGGTTTAGTTGCTGTTCTGATTTTGCTCAGTAATCCTTAGAGGTTTGTTGACGCTCATACATGAATTTAACGAGCTGGGCTGGTATTAATAATTGTGCCAATTTGATTTGTAGCTTCAATTTGTGTTTTCCCATTGGGTCTTTATCCCGTCTCTTAATTTCTGAGTGAAGTTTTCGGAAGAAATTGACATAAAACTCTGAATCATGTATTTTTGTTGTTACGAGTTTTGCAACGAACTAAGACTTAGAGTGGATGGAGTCGAGTATTCAACTGACATGAACATGATTAAGGTCCTTTCAGTTCTGCTAGTAGTTTTTTTCTCCTCCAAGAGAAAAGTGGAAAAAGTGGGGGTTATGATGTTTTTCTTTGTGTTCATGGGAATATTTATTTTGTTCTGGGTACTTATGGGTATAGATTTCATGGTTCCATCAAGAGCAGATGGCTGATACTCCAGTTTATGTGTGCCTCTTTTAATTTTGTTTTCTACTTTGTGTATCGCTGATCATTTTCCCCCTTCTTTTCGGAAATATTGTGCAGAAATTCTAGGTGAACTCCACTGATCTTTGACGGAAATTGTAAGTAAAAATTCAGTCATGTGTTCTTTTTTTCTCTTAAGAATTATCATATCATGTGTCTTCGTTGTATAATTTGAGTTCTTTGTTTACTCGGTTAACACTTTAGTTGGTACCAACGACAGGTGAATCCTAGAAAGGGATGGCTCAGAATGTCAAAGTTGTCCCAAATTGTGTATATGCATCTAATCCCTACCATGAATGTACCAATGCTTGCTTGACAAAGATCAAGGATACCAAGCCACAGAAAAAGAAAAAGGGTTCTGGTTAGTTCTACTCCATGTCACTATGCAATTTAGAATTCTCAGATCGATGCTTGACATTTTGAATACTTAAAATCTTGGATGATTTATTTAATAATTCATACTATCTAGTGCATACAAATAGTGAGATGCTTCAAACATGATGAATTCTGGGTGCGTCTTTTTCTTAAGGAACTTTTTGTCTACCACTCTCTCAACACATGGTAAATCTTTTATTTTTTTCCCCCCCCCAAAGATCATCGCAGAAGAGTAACAGATGGTGAGCTTGGCAAAAAGATGAATCAGGAAAAACGCACGCACCCAGATTGCCCTAAAGCATCTAATCCTTACCATGAATGTGATGAATATTGCTACAAAGGAATTTCAGGAGCTGATACAGGTTTTCCCACCATTTTCCTTCTGTTTTGTAAGGATATATTCTTGAAGATAATTCATTTAAATAACTTTTGACTGGTAATACAGTGTGTCTTCTTGTAGTGAATTTCATCAGACAGAAAGAATTTTAATAAATGAAGATTTCTCTTCATTTATCTGATCCAATATTTTTTCTAAACACCAATCATCTCCTAAAGGAACTAGTGGGTTTGAAGATTGAGAGTGATCTCATACAGAAACCTAAGAATATTACTAGAACTACTATTGTACTAAAAATATTAGTGCCTCTTCCATTCAAAATAATGTCTATAAGCCAAGCTCCTTGATTTGATGGAAGTAGTATGGATTTGTTCAGAATATTGTCTAGAAAATTGGAAATAGATGGGTTTGGGGAATGAAAGTGATCTATAGTAACATTGAATATAAAATCAACAGCTTGTGTGCAAATGAAATTACCTCCTTGACATTGATTTGACCATTTAATGATAATGGAACTTATCTGAGATACATCTTACTGTTCATCTCAGACGCTCCTACTATCTGTGAGACTCATTGTAATTGGGGTTTGCTAAGTGAACAAATATAAAGTCAATGCTCATGCATATATAAATGATTTTTCCAAAAGGCATAAAACTTCATATCATTCATATAAATATATAAATTGTGGCTAATTTAAAATTTGTATTTGGACGCAATAAACAGATTATTGACATGCTAAGAGAAGTTTCACGTTCATTAATTATTAGTTGCTGACTTTGCAGGTGTAATCCCATTAAAGTTTGACAGGAAAAAGAAGCCAGGTTCTAAACCGGAGCTTCCTGTTCTTGACAGTGTTCCTCCCTCAAAAGTTGGGGCAATTTATTTCTCTGATGTTTCATCGCCAATATCACAGTATTCTGAAAAGAAAAAAGAGGAGTCAAAAAGCAGTGGGCGCATTTCCTCTATTCCAGTTTCTGGAGAACTACATTATAAAGATCCTTCTTCCAATATGGAGCAGCCCCGATCCCCCAAATCAGAGCCAGAATCCAGAAATGGCATGGTAGTGGTCTCTCACTTCTCTTGTGCCCTTCAGAAACACCCATTTTTAAACATATGTTTAACCTGTCTCCTTTTTTGTTTCTATTGCAGCCTGTCAATCACAAAGACCAACCAATGGATAGTGTTGAACACCTTCCCAATCCAATACGAACAAATAAGGAAGAGGAAAAGAATGCTTCACATAAAGTTGTTCCTATCTCCACTGATACAGAAGCTCTCGCTACTAGAGCTAGTGGATCTATGGATTTTAGTTTCTCAGGTACCCCCCTTAGTATTGAAGATAGTGATGACGAAGAGACCGAGTCTATTGTTTCTGAATCCCGTGTGCCAATTGGAAGATACCATGTGAAAGAGAGTTTTGCTCCCATTCTGCGATCTATCATTGACAAGCATGGGGATATAGGAGCAAGCTGTCATTTGGAATCAGTTGTCATGCGCTCGTATTATGTAGAGTGTGTATGTTTTGTGGTCCAAGAGTTGCAATCCACCTCAATAATGCAGTTAACAAAGTCTAAAGTCAAAGAATTGCTGGCTATGCTTAAGGATGTAGAATCTGCTGAAATCAATGTAGCCTGGCTGCGTAGCATATTTAATGAAATTACTGAAAATATGGATATCATCAATCAGCACCGAGCCATGGAGGTGGAGAAGATGAGCTCTGTTCGTGATTTAGAATTATTGAGGCAGGAGCTAGAATCAGATTTGGAGACTTTGGCTCAGAAAGAAAAAGAAATTGCTGATATTAAGAAACGAATTGCTGAGGCCACAGATAGTTTGAAAGAGCTTGAGCTCAAGTCTACTCAACTGGACAAGAGCATGCTGTCGATTAAGTCTAGGGTTGATAATTTGGATAGCCTATCCTTGTTAGATGAACTAATGTAAAGCAACTGCTTAGCAATTTCGTCTTTGAAATGCACTTATATTTGTCCTAATTTGTAACTAGAATCAATCACTAAATAATGCATGTAAGTAACCGATTTAAAATTGGTGAGAACAAATAGGATACACATGCATATTCTTATATGTTCTTTTCCAACAATATTGGTTGATGGCGTCATGGTCATCAACCTGAATTTTGTATTTCTGTAGACATATTGTATGGTCAACAGCGGAGTTTTATTGGATTTTTTAATCCTATACATTTTGGCTTTACTTTGAGAACCCTATTGTATTTTAGGTCTCATGGTCCTAAACGTAATCAGTATAATCCAATTAAGGATAAACAGTTTATTTAAGAGCTTGTATAAAAAAGCTTTATGTGAGAAGTTTTATATCATAAGTTTTTTTTTTTTTTTTAAATTAAGTTATTTTATGTTTGGATACATATTTAAAAAAGTGATTTTAAATGATGTGTTTTTTTTTTAAACGGGGCCTAAATCCCAAACAAAAAGCACTTTAGAATCATCTGGGTTTATTTCGTAACAAGATGGAAACAGGGATTTGTTATGTATAACAACAGAATAAACCAGTATTCTTGATAACAATAGTATATCAGCATCGTCTCATGGGTCTCAAGAGAAGAACTCAATGGCACTCAGTCACTTACCACCAATTCTCCACAAGAACCACGAGAAGTGCTCTAAAAAGAGTCTCGAAAACAGGGAGATTCGTTTCAGTGGGCTTCCTAGCTCCGACAACAAATTAATTGATAATTGGGCCATGGGCCAAACTTCATTAGCCCAATAATAGTCCATTGAGCAAAAACAAGGAAACTCGGAGGTGAAAGGAGTTATCATGGTCGGCGCGGCATCAACTCCTCGATGCCATTAGCATTTAGCAGAATGGGGGTTCCTTTCTTATCCTAATTCCCATTCCCTTTCACATCAAACTAACTTTCTCACTTTTTTTATTTTTTTGTTTATCTGGAAAAAAAAATTCCCACTCCCATCTACTCCTTGCGTTGCAACCAACCGAGAGATTCTTTCAGCTCATCAACCACAGATTCAGATTGAATTCCTCAAATCTTTCATCTTCTTGGATTTCAGGTTTGAAAATTTTGGGTTTCTAGTTTCTAAATTTCTCGGTGTATTGTCCCCCTCGTATCCTATCCGTGTTTGTGATTTTACAATTTTTGTTTTAAAAAATAAAATATAATTCAGAGATTAGGGTTAGGGCTCTCTGCTTTTAAGTGTTACCGATTGTATGATGTGTAGAATATGAAACTTGATGTGTGTATTTTTGGGATTTTGCTGCAGCAGGTGTTTAGCTGAAGATGTCTGAAGAACGAGCGGTGCACCCTGATTGCCGAAATGCCAGTAACCCATTTCATGAATGTAGTGATTACTGCTTTAGGATAATAGCTGAGGCCAAAAGTAGGATGCAACAAAAGGAATCAGGTTTGTTTTTCCATTACACTAGTCTTTTTGATTTCACTATGGTGATCGCTTGCTTGAATTTATTGAGTCCTTTTCTATATTTTCTTCTGTAGCTGGATTATTATCTACTTGCTCTTTTGCTTAGTATACTCTAGATTTCATTGTCTTTATAAAAATAAGGAGTTTGAATATAATGATCTTTCCATTTAAACATGTAGACAACCATACTGAAACTGAACGCTTCAAAATTATTTTGATTTCAATTTTCTAGCTGACTCATAAGATTGCATAACTGTTATTTGATTATATTATATGTTTTGGTAATTAACTATTATGTTTATTTGTCCTTATTTACCCACAATCTGTTACATCTATCAGAAGTTACTCAAGCTAGTGGTGATGATGGTAAGCAAGCAATATCAGATGAGGACATAGATGATGAAAGACCTAATATTGAAGAGCATTCTGATAGTGATCACAACCATCCTGTTGATGAGAGCGTGGAAGGTGGTGAATACACAACACTCTCTGCGAGACAGAAAAAGTGGATTGATTTGAGGAATAAGATGGTAAACTGTTGAAAAAGTTGACTGAGTTGAGGAATAAACTGATCAGTAAGTCAGTTTACATCAAGAAAACTTAATGTCATGCTTTTGTTTCACTTGCAGCAAGAAGCCAAAAAGCGTAATCAAATTGAAATAGCTAATGAAAGAAAGAGGATGGAAGCTCCAACCGAGTCTAGGGGTATTACTAAACAGAAGTGGCTTGAGGAGAGGAAGAAAAAGATTGGAAAACTTCTAGACGCTAATGGTTTGGATATGACAAAGGCTTATATGCTTGACACACAAGAGGCAGCACAAGAGAAATACAAGAAATGGGAGAAGGATCCTGCACCATTTGGCTGGGATGGTATGTTTTATTTTATCCAGGAATCATGTTCCAAATAATCAGTATGTTACCTACTATTATAGCTGGCATAGCTTTGTTCTTATGTGCACAATTTGAATATTTAAACATTGTTATTTTTTGTTCTTTCTGTGAAAGCATCTATATAGTCCCAAATCTTGAGATTTCATAGTTTTATTGTGTGTGAGAGTTTCTATGTCTAAATTAAGTTTTTAACTGAAGAATATGATATCTTTTCCCTTATCCCTCACAATAACGATAGTTGTTTACCTTAATACTTCATATGGTGAATTACACAACAGGCCTTGTAGAAAAATGTTCTGTTGCTCAAATATTGAAAGAGACATGTTTATAGCTCATGCATATCTCAATATTCATGTAGGTTGTGTCTGTGCTCCATAACGAAGACATGGAAAAATAAATTATTCCTGATATTCTGTATTGTGCTTTCAAATTCAGGAGTGTAAAATCTTTATGGAAAGCCCTAACTTCCTACAGTTGAGTGTGATTAGGCTAATTGATTACGAAATCTACCTAAGGAACTCACACCTCAGTTTATGTCATTGTAGAATGATATAAAAGTAGAAGTGATGCTAATATATATTTTTTTTTTCTAACCAGTTTTTAATCAGAAGACTTTGTACAATGCATACAAAAAGCGGACCAAAAATATTGAGGTTGATGTAGAAGAATACAATAAAATGAAAGAAGCTGATCCAGAGTTCTACCGCGATGCCTCAAGTCTCCAGTATGGAAAGGTACACTACAAAAACATGCGATACTCCTTTAACATCTGCCTTGGATTGGATATAGACTGATGACTTGTGTTTCCATTCATTATAGGCGCCAAAAACCTCAGAGGAGAAGATTGACAGGATGGTGCAGGAACTAAAGGATCGGGATGAGAAGCGCATGTCATTTAGCAGGAGGAGAAAGTTCCATGAAGAGAAAGATATTGACTCGATCAATGACCGTAATGAGCATTTCAACAAGAAGATTGAACGAGCCTTTGGCAAATACACACTGGAGATCAAAAACAATCTTGAGCGAGGAACTGCATTGCCTGATTAAATGACCTGTTTTTTAGTGCTTCGTTATTGTTGTCTGATTGTGAATCATATGCAAAAGATGGATGAACAAAGGGGAAGGTAATCGTTCACTTGTATTAGCGAAAAGCATTGTGTATTTTGATGTTAGATCACACTGATAACATCGTAAAAATTTTCCCTTATCATAATTATTCCGCATGAGTGATGAAGACTTGTTAAGTACAGTTCTAGATCTGGTTACAGGGAACTCACATGTCGTGACATTTGTGACTAGACATTATGGTTTCTTGATTTGCAGTATGTGCATGTGGAACCTTGTGGTGTGGTCTTGAATTTCACATACTTGGGCTGTGTTTGGATGGAGTATTTGACAAATTCTTGTAAATTTAAAATACATGTAATTTAAATGCAGCATTTCAAATGCTTGAATTTATAAAATACTTTGTTTGTATACCCTCTATTATAAAATACATGTAATTCCTTAGCTCCAGATTTCCTCAACCTTTTAACAACCCCTGCATCTCTAGACACCACAGAGCCCAGCAATGCAACTTAGACAGAGAGTCAGATGCCTTAGCCCTGCGCCCTTGGTCAGCTCTATCAGCTTGGGCTAGTGCATCTGGGTTTACCTCTATCACCCCCATAAGAACTGGATTTAGCCGCTCGATTTCTTTGAGATAGAACTCAACCAGTTGACTAGAGGTTAGTTGGTTACTCTTGAAAGCATGTTGCAGATCATGCACGGTGGCTTCTCTGATTGATAGCTCCTTGCTTGAGGTTGTGGGTATTATTCCAGATGAGAATGTAGCTAACAAAAGAAGGAAGGGATGCTGAATATTGAATTGGAAGCCATTAGATGGATAGAGGAGCTGACTTACTTTTCAGTCAAGCATGTCTTAAAACAGTTGCAGTGCCATGGTTTTTTATAGCTCTCACAAATGGAAAGGAAGCATTATGTGGCTTCAGTCTCGCAACAACCGATTTCATCACTCGCCATATTCCAGGACACCTGCTATAAATGGCTATAACCAAAGCTTAAGAAAATCTTTGCTGCTTATTCTAACTAACCAGTTTTAGAACAGCAACAATGGCAGCAAAATTTAGAATTGCCTCCAATGTGCAAACTTAGCACTTAGTACCAGCGTAATAAGATGTTTCATGAGTTTTATCAAACTCAAGTTGATTTATTATATTTTTTAAAATTAATGACAGTGATGCTACTTTAGATTGCTAAACCATTTGGGGCTAGAACATTGGTATATTTATTAACAATCTCCCAATTTAACTCATGACATACAAAAAGACATTCACGTTCTTTTATCCTGTAAATATCCTTATATAAAGTCCAAAATCACCTTGGCCCAAATTGTTCTAATGACCACTATACCCCTCATGCTTTTTTTTTCTTCTTCTTATATATACTGCATTCCAGCAAGTATACAAACTTTTAACTTCAGATTGATTTAACTTGACCTTTGAAGTTCAAATACTTTTACTTGATCAATAGTTCACTTGTGTTTACTGTGCAAATTAGACCTCCAACTCCATACCCAACCTCTGGCTCCTAAACTCAACACAGGCATTGTCATATCCTAATGTTCAGTTACCAATTCCAATTGCTTAGACAATTTCCTCCATCCCTCAAGGCACCTTACTGAGAAAGTAGGAAGTTTGTAAGTATAAGCGATTGTTTAGGGTTGTTCTAAACTTCATTAGCATGTTTTGAAGAGAATTAATCTTTTGATAAAATCGATTGTCAGAAGAAATAAAGTTACTTTTCTCAAAATTAACTATTATTATTATTCTTAATGTGAAAAGTTAATCCACTAAAAAACTTATCAAATATCTTATTTTGAGCAAAATTGATTTTGAACCTGTCCGTCCAAACATGGTCATTGTAAACTGTAGTGTGTACTGTAGATAAATCTTTTGGGGACAACTGTCAGGTCAGCATGGTTTGACCGTTAGGAGAACTACACTAGACTAGTATTTTAAAAGACGAGACCTTCAACTTCAATTTTTTCTTTTTTTGCCATGTCCTTCAACTTCAATTTTTTCTTTTTTTGCCATGTCCTTCAACTTCAATTTGATTCTCTTTCTAGTTTCTATGCCAATTACTTAGTATTAAGGTTTAATTATAATTTTGGTCTTCTTATTTTAATAACTTAAATTTTTTAGTCTTTATTTTTTAAAAATGAACTATTGAGTCTCTCTATATTCATAAAAGATATAATTTTAGTCATTTTGTCTTTAAGTTAAAATTTTTAAGTTTATTTCAAAGTGTAAAATTCTCTAATTCATAATTTTACCGTTCAGATTGAAGAGCTACGTCTTGTGAACTTCTCTACTAAATTTCAGTTCGATCTAACGGTGAATGAGTCTAAATATTCAGTTAGATGAAAATTTATGATTTTGGTATTTTGAGCTGAGTCCTACTGTTAGATTGAGCTAAAATTTATTAGGAACGTTCACAAGATATAGCTCTTCAATCTAAACGGTGAAATTATAAATAAAAGAACTTTACATCTTGAAATAAGTTTAAAAATTTTAACTTAAAAACAAAAAAATTAAAATTATATATTTTATAAATATAAAAAGATTAAATAATTCATTTAAAAAAAAATCAAAAAGTTGAAGTGATTGAAATAGTTGGACAAAAATTGTAATTAAACTTAATATTAACGGTTGTAGGCTTGTAGCCATAAAAAGAGGCCATTATTATCTTAAGTCTTAACTACCCTCTGCTTGCTTACAGTGAAGTAAAGTAACGCAGACTCTGATTTCTTACCTTACTCACGAGTCACGAGCCCTCTTCACCCGGACCACGTGATGCCACTGCACCACTCCCACATGTACTGCCACATGGAAGTTATTAATTGGCAGTTGCTTGAACCCATCCTCCCTCTGAGGCTCTCTCTATAGGTTGGACGACAGTTCAAAAGTAGCAATCGTCCTTCCTTTCTTATGTTTAGTAATTTCCAGCAGAGCTTTCTAGAGGACCCGCAGGTTAGGTTAACCACAAGGACACGTTTCACATTGTTAATGGAGATCATACGTTAAAATTCTACTCTAACACTCTAACTAAATAGAAAGAGAATCTTTGCGAAACCTCAAATTCGTTCATGTTTGGAATTTCATTTTCACCAAACCTCAATTGTTCATACGACGGTTCTTTTTATGGTTTCATGTTAAAACCCATGATGCTATGCTATGCTATGCTACTACACATTAGAGTACTCTTTTGGTTTTTTTTAATGTTTGGTTGGGCATGAAGTTAGCGAAATTACCGAAAAGGTACGCAAAATTAATAGGAATGAGAAATAGAGAGAGGGATGTAAATAGATACAAGCCAAAAAGGAAAAAAGCTGCACTACTCATGAACAATGATACACAGGCCAAAGCTAGCAACATCAAAATAATTAAATTATAAATAAAAATTAAAAAAAAAAAACCAATTAAGCTTACATCAGCTTCTTCATCTCATACACAACAAACCAAACGAATAAATGTTTAATCCAAGCAGATGGCTTTCTTCTTTTTTTTCATCTATTCAGTTTTTTTTCAGGTGGGATTTTTGCTCTCATTAGTTGGTGGGGTTGCTTCGGAAAGATCCCAATGCCTTGATAGCTGCTGCTCTCAGTATGTACTGGTGGTATGCTGCCGCCGCCAATGCTCCGACAAATGGACCAACCCAGAAGATCCACTGCAAATCAAACAAATTGAAACACAATCAAGAAAAATCTCAACATCTAAACATGCTTTCATTTAATGAACATGTTACATGCATGATGTCTACAATTGAATTAATCTAGTATAAAGTTTGAAAGAAAAATCATACGTGGTCGTCCCAAACTTTGTCGTTGTTGAAGATCACAGCAGCACCGAAGCTCCTAGCAGGGTTGATACCAGTACCAGTGATGGGGATGGTAGCTAAGTGAACCACGAAAACAGCAAAACCAATAGGTAATGGAGCCAGAACCTGCACCCATAATCCACAAAGCATCAGGAATCAGAGCTAAAAGGGACCACTAAAAAAGGGAAAACATAAAAACGTGTAAACAGTTCTGTGCTGAACCGCATAGAGACAGATTAGAAAAACGTACAGGGACATGGGAGTCACGGGCACTTCTCTTGGGATCTGTCGCAGAGAAAACGGTGTAAACAAGCACAAAGGTGCCAATGATCTCAGCACCAAGAGCAGTGCCTTTGCTGTAGCCATGAGCAACAGAGTTAGTACCACCAAGGAAAGTGTTATAAGGGTGTTTCATGAAGGCCTTAACCAAACCAACACCACTAATAGCTCCCAAGCACTGTGCTACCATGTAAGCTATAGCACGAATGAGAGACACCTTACGAGCTAAGAAAAGCCCAAATGTCACTGCAGGGTTGATGTGACCTCCTATACGCAAAAACAATGAGAGTAAGTAGTGAGACACCAGAAAAAGAATTGGCATAAGAGTTGAGTGGTGATGGGTTTTCTAATTTCTTACCAGAGATACCGGCAGTGCAGTAAACAAGGACAAAAATCATGCCACCGAAGGCCCAAGCGATACCCAGAAGACCAACGCCATCACATGGCCCGGTTTGCTTCTTGTTGCCGATGACAGTGGCAACGGTTATGTAGAGGAAGAGAAGGGTGGCTATGAACTCTGCGATGAGAGCTCTGTAAAAGGACCAGAGCTTGAGCTCAGCAGCGTCGATGAGAGGAGCTGGTGGTGGGTCTGCGTAGTCTTTTCCATGGTGGGTGTGCCCTTCTTCACTCACTTCCTTCGACATCTTTCAGAGATTCTGGGTTTTCTCTCTCTTCTCTTGTTTTCTTCTTTGCTCTTCTAGAGTTGTACCTAAAGCTTCGATTGAGAATGGGAGGGGTTAGTCCTTTTAAGAATGGGGAGAAGGGCAAAGAAACAGTGAATTTTCACGATAAGACAAGGGCAGCTTTGGAATTTAAAAAACTGATATTATAAAATAGCCAATGAGAATGAGAGAGAGAGAGAGAGAGAAAGGGAAAGAAGAGAAAAAAGCATGCATGAGCTGAGAGTGAGTGGGACCAAGATGAACAGCGTGACCATGTGAGAGCTAATCATCTATCGGGTAGCCACAAGCGATTGTAGGGCTCAAGTGTCAGCCTGGCAACCAAATTAAGCTAGAAAAAGCCACGCTTGCAACGGTCTTTTCTTGTCCCTTTCTCTCTTCTCTTTCTCTCTCTAATTAACCTTAATCCATGGTGTTCTACCTAACTCTGCCTCAATTTCAAGGGCTCTTAACCACACCATAATTACCATTAATATTATCTTAACTTTAACCATGGATTGAAATCAAATGACCCTTGGTAACATGGATTAACCACAATAATGCCCTTTTAAAGTGTCCGTTGGGGAAAAGGATGGGACTGAACCGGCACCATCTAAAGAAGCAATAATGACTCACCTGGCCCATGCATCCTTTTCTTTTTGTTAGATACGTTTTTGACAATTCTAATTACAAGGAATCTCTAGTGACAATTGACAAATAATGTGGATTAGTAGCAGTGTGACCGATATACCCCCAAACATTCTCTCTCATTTATTTATTTAATTTAATGGGTTTGTGTGGGGACCCTTTTTCTCTTTTGGTTAACTTATTCTTATAGGAGAATTACAAAAAAGAAAAAAAAAACATATTTTTTTTCTTTTTTTTTAATTCTCCCAATTCTTATCTGGTAGAAATAGGATCATCGTCAAACATGTCTCTGATGTGCTTCTCTCAGTGCCTTGTCCTTATCCATCAACGGCACTATGTTTTTTTAAGAAGCAGAGCTGCAGAAGGATTGAGTGTGGCCATTAAGCATTGACAATGATGTTCCTTCACTCCAAAATTTATGTCATTTATGCTCAAGCAATTAAGAGCTATATCTTCTTTCCAATTCAAAAGGAAAAGATATAAATGGTCCTGAAAAATCAGCCCTATTTTTTTTCTTTAGCTTCCTTGACCGTTAGTTTTTGAAGTCAATTGGAAATTTGAAATTTTTGAAGGTCTAATTCAAACAATTAAAACTATAAGAATGATAAGAAAACATATAAAATTGAGAAGTATAATTTAGGGAATTGCTATTTTCACACTTGATTTTATTAATGTCATACTATATTTAATGTCTAAAAAAAATATTTAATATAAAAATATTTCATATTAATTAAAAATAATTTAGTCTATATCATAGTTAGATATTAAATTAAAGTGTGACATTAACAAAATAAAATATAAAAATAACAGTTCTCTATAATTTGACTTATAACATAATTAATTTAGCACTACATTCTTCTCTAATATTATCATTCATATAAATTTTGTTTTATCTTTTTATGTCTTGGTGTGAAAAATACACTAAATGCAACAATATTAATTAAATAAGACTGATTAACATCAGTGACAAATGTAAAGGGAGGCCAGCAGAGCACTAGCTCCCTCATGTTCCATTTTTTTTTTATATAAAATTTCTTAGAAAAATATTTAATATTTTTACATTTTTATAATTTAACCCCCACTTTTATAATNAACCCTCACTTTTATAATTTGACCCCCCATTAAGTTATTTCTAGATTCATCGACATAAAATTCTATACAAAACAAGTTGACTTAAACATAAAATTCTCAAATATTATCATTATAGGGTAGATGGATTGATGTATATCAAAATATTCAAAATTTTCCAATTGAATTCCATTAGAGCATTGTAAGTAAGCCAAGTCTACAATACCCATTGATGAAAATGGGCATCGGTGCAAAGGCTCTTTATGAACGTTGGATTTTCATTCAATGGTCTAGATTGTGTTTAGTGTTACTTGAAGAACTAGTTTTAAGAAATACAACAATATGACTCAATATTTTTATAAAATTATGCAATGACCCCATAATTTTTCCGCCTTTGCACTCTTCGGCAACACCTTCATCAGGCCCCCTTTCATTGCCTCGTCTCCCTCATAGTCTCGTTGGTCTCCATCTGTGGTCTCCCTTCCTCTGGGCTTGGTGAGGTTCGTCAATGGCTCCTATTGCTTCTAAACAACGATTCAATCTACAAGAAAACAACATCTCTGTAATACTCGAATCTAAACCCATCTCGGCAACTTCAATCTTTCTTCCCTATTCTTCTTCAATCTTTTTCACTTGACAGCGACGTGGGTGTTGGAATTTGGTAGCACCCCTTTGTAAACTCGACCAAACCCACTAAACCCAATAAGCTGTTTGTCTTTGAAGCCCCACACAAATCCCTTTTCCCCTCATCCCCTCCCCTCCCTTCTTATACTCCACTCTTCTGTCACTACTTCTCTTCATCTTCCATTGTTGTTGAAAAGTTGAGTTACTAGGAAGAATGGAAGAAGCAAAAGGAAATACAAGAGAATTTTAAGTCTTTCAATTCTTGGTGTTTTGAGAAAATGAAGCTAAGTTATATGTGGGATGTAGAATTTTTGTTTCTCTGTTGTTTCTTCTTTTCTCTGTTCAACTGGCCAAGGGCTAGTTAGGGTTTGTTATAGTGAAATCTGATTGCTTTGCTTGAAATTTTGGTCTTTGAGCTTAACAGAAGAAGACCCTTGATAAATTTTTACTCAATTTCGTGTTGATCTGTGGCTTTCAATTCAAGCGATGTTGGGAATTTCTCAAACCATCTATTTGTTGTCGAGTTCGACACTATCCAGGACTTCGAATTCAGTGACATCAATGATAGCCATGTGGATGTCAATCTTAATAGCTTAACATCAAACAAATATGTTCCTGCTGCGTATTTTACAGATGAGTCAACAAAGCAAGACCTTAATTTGAAGAGTGGTAAGGTGATTCAAGAAGAAGAAGAAGAAGGCTAGACCACACATGTGACTTAATCTCAGCCATTTATTAGTCTTTGCACCGGTGCCCATTTTCATTAATGGGTATTGTAGACTTGCCCTTGTAAGTAAACTAGTTTGATGGTTATAAATGATCTAAAGTGAGGACTCTTTGGCTTCTCAAAAAATAAGTCAAAACTAAATAGCTTTATTATTTCTTTAACTTTCTGTAACTTTCTTCATTTTATCAACTTTCGTGATTCCTTCTCGCTTTGGAGCAATTACTTTTATCAAAGTTAGAGTAAAGTTTGCAGAGTGTGGAAGATAATAAATTTTGATATATAATTATAAACTAAACTGGAATCTAATGAAACCCCAAAAATGAAAACGCACTTAATATATGTAACATTAGAAATTTAGAAGATGAAAGGATAGGGCAAACGTGTAAGTATATGGATAGTGTCAAATCTGCAAGATACGATATGTCTACGGAATAAAAAAAAAAAGATAAGAGGTAGCTGTTTGGAATCTGATTAGGATGGCCCCAGCAGGTTTTAGACATTGCCAAATCCCAATCCATGGAAATGGAAACTGGAAAGTACACAACGCAGCCTTTTTTTTTTTTTTTTTT
>QAOA01004976.1:197391-208503 GCA_003255065.1 Cercis canadensis
TAAAAAAGAAAATCATTCTCTCTCTCATTTCTCTTTGTCTCTCTGCCCCATCGTCCCTTCCCTCTCTCTCCAACTCTTCTTCTCTCTCAATCTCTATCCCATTGTCCCCTCTCTCTCTCTCTGTCCCATCGTCCCTAGCACCCATGCCCCTCCCTCTCTCTATAACTCTTTCATTCTCGGATCACCACCATGGAACTTTGATGCGATTATCCCTGCTTCTAAGTGCACCCATGGATGCCACAGAACAACATTGTCAAGTAGATTTTGCAGACAATGGCTTAGTGGTGAGTAGAATCACTCTTTCGAGCAGAAATATTTGTAGGCTTCCATAATTGAGAACCCAAAAAGGACAGACATGGTATGCAAAAACAAAACATGAAAATTGAAACATGACAATATTATTTACTCGTTTTAAAAATCCCAACTTCATCAGCATGGAAAACGAAAGTGAAAAAAGTTTGCATGCTAAGGAAGCCACTCTGATTATTAGAGCCTGGTTTTGATCCAAGGACCTGTGGGTTATGGGCCCACCACGCTGGAATTACAATGGCAAGCCTGCAAGAGAAAAAAGAATAAGCTGGAATTCTTAATCCCATGGTGGGATTTGCAACTGGGTATAAGTGGATGTCACGACACAAAGAGACGCGCCGTGGGCCTCACGGCGCGTCCAGTCAGCAGGCGCCAGAGGGCCCACGGCGTGTCTGTGGGCCCCGCGTTTGACGAATAATTTTTTTTTTTATTTCTAGTTTTTTTTAAACTACATTATTCTCGTAATTACGTTTCTGACTACCCTATATGTGTAATTAACTTTCTCTTCTACATTTATTCGGTCAAAGTGCCCTCATCCAAAAGTATAGCATAATACTTACCTTATATTTATAACATTGAATTCGCATTTACATATTTTAGAAATCACATCACATATATATCAATAGAAAAAAGAAAACAAAAACTGAAATGATAATGTAATAAATTGGGTAGAAAAACTGCAACTTCCCTTTTGTTGAAACGGGTAGATGTTTTCTTCTTTACGGAATCGTCGAGATGAAGACAGAGAGAATGAGTTGTCCGCTTTCGAAATGGATCCGGCAACGGTCGTGTTATCTTGTGGCTCTTGGCTGTGAGTGAAGCTGGTCCCCCACAGCGAACGTTAGCTGCAGGCCCCGCACAAAAAGCACACCTCGTAAAGCAACTCAGCCAGCGACCCACCGCTGTTTCCAAAGAGATTCCCGCTTATGCACTAGAATTAAGTTTATTGATTTGAAAATTATATTTTTATAATAAAATTATATATTTATTATACTTTTTAATTAAATTATTTAAATAATATAATTTTTAAAATATTAAAAACAAAAAAAAAATTCCAACATATGGGGACTACAAGTGGTCATATAACGTGTCTACGTGAGACATGCTAATAGCTCATTAACGTGTCTTTTTTTTCACCTTTTTAAAATTTTTTTTTTATTTGTATAGATAGTTGAAGAAAGGACATGTTGTGGGGCTACCGGCATGTTCAATGTGAACATGTCATGTGGCCACTGGCGCGTTTAGTGGTCCATATATGTTAATTATGCTTTTTTTTATAATTTTTTTAAAAAGTGTAATATTAAGATAAATAAATTAAAAAATATAATAAATGAGTAAAATTATTTTTAAAATACTATATTCCAATTAAAGAGCCCTAAAATTATGACTTTTTTTTACCTATCTATTTTTTTCTCCCAAAAAAGATGATTATGCCATTTGTAAAATCTATATCTATTATTTTATTTTTGACATTAGCAACTGGTAATTACCTATGTAGCATCTATTACTGCTTCCCTTCACAAATGGTGTTCCCCTCCCCGTGACCATTTTGGTTGGTTGCAAATGTAGTGAAAAACAACAAGGTGTTGGTTCAGTATGAGCAAGCTGAGCCTCGAGGCATTATAGGTTAATAGTCTTAAGTTTGAATCCTTGGAATTGTACTTGTTAAGAGAGATTAACCGGTTACTGCCCTCGTCCTGAACAAGAATTAATCTCATATCTAAACAGTGTATGAATACCTTGAGTGTAAGCAAAAAAAAAAAAAAAATGCAGTGAAAGAAAGAAAAAGAAAATACCAATTTCTTTGTGGTGAGGACTATGTTACACCCTTCCTTAGAGGGGGTAGCGCTACAGCCTCCCTCAGTTGAGTGGATTCAGGTGAGACTCACTCAATAATTTTGATGTCATTGTAAAGATCTCGAAAAATTGAATCACCCAATATATGTCAAAACACACAATTCTTTATAAAATGTAAAAACAACACGATATTAAAAAATGTGCTAAAAAATAACTTTTTTAAGTTTATTTTTTGACACATTTTTTATATTATATCGTTCTTACATTTTATAAAAAGTTATGTGTTCTGACACATATTGAGTAACTCAATTTTTTAAAATCTTCGCAATGACACTAAAATCATAATGTAAGTCTCACTGAATCTCACCTAATTAAAAGGGTTGTAACACTATTCTCTCTTAAAAGAGAACATAGCATAATGCTCACCTTTGTTTTACGTTAGACTGCCTGTCATCCAATTAAAAAGACGAAAGCGGTTAACTTAATTGCCGTTAGGTTGTTAGATGATCATGCAACATCATTATAATCGAGGATGATTATGTAGGTAATTAACATATAGATAACCAAGTACAACCTATGACAGGCTATAGTACAAGTCTTGTTTGTTCAAAATTTAAGAAAGAAACTTTTTTGGGTTACCTGAAAAAGTTATATGAATCCTCAATGGATTCAGATCTATTTATCCATCCAAGTCGAAAGTTTAAAATTTTGTCTATAACAAATTATGATAATATTTTCTTGTAATTTATTACTATAAATTGGTAATATTATCAATTAATTTGAAAGGATGTGCTTAAACACATTATATTTTCTTCTCTATCAATAATAATTTACATATCACTATATTAACTTAAAAAAAAAAAAAGTTGTTTCGTTGTGAGTATGACTATTTAAAATCAGTGTATTCGCTCTATATCCTCTCTTGTTTTTTCTGTTTATCTTCTCTCTCTTTATGGGTCTTTTTTCTTTTCTGCTTTAGTTGTCTATACATTATGCGAATTTACATCTAATTTTATGGATTAAATTCTATCTTTTTACGTACATTTTGACCATAAAATATGTAACTTTCAAGTAAGTTGTAACTTTATTGAACAAATTTATGGAACAAACGCAACTTGATTCCTTCTGCTCAACATATGAAACTGTGAAACACGGACGGATTCTTGTTTGTTTTAGTTGTTTTTTTCTAAACTAAAACAAACCTGTTAATCAATGGCTGTTCTCCTTGACAAATTTTTCTTATTTTGGAGAAATAAATTATCGCTCTGGTATCCTGTGCGGTGGCGGTGGCGGTGGGCCTGTGGCCTTGAAATAACGAAACAGTTCAAGAATTGTCAGTTCTTTTTGGAAAAGCATATCTGGTTCTTGGCGATCGCATGGTTCTTAGTAAGTAACACTTACACCATCATTTTCTTGATTCATGTCTAAAGGGAAGCAAATTCCAACAAGCAATTATTTGGGTCCAATTCTGGATTTTTTGAGAAGGGCTAAGAATATTCCTTCTCTCTTTCAAAATGGCACTTCAGTGTCCTTTGTTGATCGCCTTGTCATTACAAGTTCTTCAATTACTTTGTTTTTTTTCCTCTCTATTGCTGTTTTGCAATGAAACCAGAGTCATTCGCCCTAAATTATTTGCCAAGCTGGCCTTTTGAGTATCACCATATAAACTTACTAAAAAACCCTTTCTTTACAAGTAAAATTATCTATAATCATTGTACCCGCTCTTTCTATTTTGCTGTTTTTTTCTATTTCTCTTCACAAGTCTGATATCTCTATAATCATTGTACCCGCTTGTAATTTCTTGGAAAATAATTACTAGTTAGTCAATGCACTACTAGTTCAACCTCCGCCAACCCAACCATTCATTTTTCTTTTAATTCATGCGACTTTTGAAACCTAAAACAGCGATAGATTAGCCCCTTACCAGAGTGTGTAAGAAATTACATGGAATTGTTCGAAAATGATATGAAGGGAGGCCAAGCCCCCATGCAACGATGCAGAATGCAAATAGTTCAAACCTGTTCCCCTTCTGGTCAGTAATAAATTCAACATGAAAGATTAGATATATGATATACAGCATAGCATTATTGGATCATTATCTTTGAAAGCAAAGATTCGCTTATACCCTAGTCCTAAGAATAAGATCATTATCTTTTAAAGAGTTGGCCTTGAGGCTTGAGCTTTCTGTTATCAATATCAAAAGTAGTGGACATTTGTTTCTTTTCTCACATGTTCATTCCTTTTGTTACTTTAGTTTCAATTTCGCATGTGAAGAAAACGGAGTTATTTATAACTGCGCTCGGGAATGTGCAAGTTGGCAAGTTGCTAACCCGGAAAATGAAATACAGAAGTTCGCCCATGTTCTAAATTGATCAAAAAAGTAAAGCCTTTTCATTTCTATGGTCTAGTATATAATAATAATAGTAAAGAAAAACGATTACCTGCAATGAAATCCTCTTTTACCTCTGTTTTGGAGCAAGATTCAAGAGGTTACAGCGATAATCTATATACCCAGCTAATCTGTTTTGCCTTTGTCAGTGGTAGTGTCAATCTGGAAAACTCGCTTTTTTCTTCGCCTCTTTCCGACATTATGAAAGCCAAGATTTGTAAATCTATATACACAGTTAAGTGGGATGTGAGGATCAGAGGATGTCATGAGTGCACAACGCGTGTGACAATCCAGTGGACCTATAAGCAAGAAAAACAAAGACACAGATCATTGTTAATTGTAAATGGCTATAATAAATATCCCAATATTAGCACACACCAATATCTTACAATGTTATTTTCAGGTGTAGACCAGTAAAATCCTTGAACAGCGATAACAGCCAAGTTTGAAGATACAATGACAAAAATACTCAAGGAATGCTTTCCCATCCACTCCAACACACATGTCAGACGTCTGTAACCATGAACATCTACCTGCATTGGGAAACGGGCAAACAATTAGATCAAATTGGCAAAAAGACAATGCTTACATCAAGAATAATGTAATATAGTGTTATGTCACAAAAAAAAAAAAAGGAGAGTTCGTGATTGAAAGGAGCTCATATTAGAACGTCGTAGCGAATGACCAACTTGGTTTTATAAAATTACTCACTAATGATATGATCGGCGAAGGGGAGGCCTCATTTTCATTTTACTTGGGGTTACTTATGCTAGGTCCTCTTTAGTCGGGGTTAATTATGCTAAACAAACTCTAAACATTAATACACTACACTGAATTTCAGCATGAATTATACGTACTCTCTCACTGTCGAGATAAATTCTCTCTTGTCATAGCACTTAAAACTCACCAAAAGATATAAAGCACTGAGTGTGATACCAGCAGCTGCAGAAGTTAGCAGCATATAACTGATTGTGTACAGCGATTTATTTATGGGAATGCCTGAAAAAGAAAAGGAAATAAGTGAAAAAATAAATATAAATTTTTCTATAGCATCAGTGAATAACAAAGATATTGATATGCTAAAGGCCGTTTGTCATGACTCTGGAAAGAGGTTGCTCCAATAAAATATCAGTTTGTAACTTTTCGTAGGTACCCACAAACTGAAGATATCCACCAACTCATTACAGCACGCACCTATTACGGCCAGGAACAATCCGAGAACAAAAAATGAAACTGAAAAGCACAACCAGTTCTCTAGGCGCTCTTTGTGGACCTACACAGAATGGTAGAAGGTTAGATCCACCAACCAATCAACAAGTGGATTATTTCAAGCCAAAAATTACATTGAACAGGGCAGATGATTCCATGCAAAAACAAGCTACAAAGACAAAGGTACTCTAAGACCTTACAAGTCTTCAATAAGTTTTCACATAATATGTCACTGAAACTGCTAAAATTTTATATAGGTGAGGGAGATTCAATAAGTTAATACATGATCTAACCTGTAGATGGGCAAGAGCGTGACCATATTGAAGTCCAATTATGGAAGAAACTGCAGCTGTTAAAGAGCTGTAAACAAGTGAAAAGTTATTGCGTAAGACTTCCTTATTTTACACTCGTAAATTTATTGTAACCATATATACACAGATACTTTCAATTCAGCTTAATACTGTTACATATACCAGTGAGAGACCAGTCCCAAACTAGAATGCATTATCAACGGCTATAACAGGAATTCTATAAATAAAACCAGCATTTGCTGTCAATAAATTAAGTTTATCAGTTCCAAACTTCCTGTGCAAAATCCATAGAGAACGTAAACAGAGTGAAAAATGAGTCGCCGCTATTGGCAATGACTATACGCTCTGCAAAAGACAGAGCCTTTAAGGTTTTTCTATAAATTATGAGGAGTGAGATACTAGAGAAGGGATCAAAGAATTAAGTGATCACATCTTTAAGCAAAATAGATATAGCATAAATATCAGGTCAGCCAACTGGGTCTGTTTAATGACGTGTAGGTGAATATCAATGCAAATTCATCACAACTGGGTCTTTCCTAAAGTAGAAATTTCTTTGACACTGAAAATAAAGTGATGTTACATGAAGATCCATGCAAAAGTAACTCATGTAAATCAATTAAACATGTCGCATGAACCGGTCGCTACAAAGGTCCTCCTCAATTGAAGAGTGTGCCTTTAAGTTATCCTTTGCAAAAATTAAACAATGAAATCATTTATTTGACCAGGAGTTCAGAGAGAAAGATCAATCTTGTTTAATTTAGAGTAAAATATGTCTCAACCCTTGTTATTTTGTGTCAATAAACAGCAAGGAATACTTTAATTGGAGGGGATTTCTAAAAGGTCTAATCATGCATCTACAGAAGCTCAGTGCAAGTGGCCACATTATTCATTTCAACATTAGCATTATTTTTACATTCTGACAAGATTTAAAAGTGCATGGTTAAAATTCCATGAGATCACTGATCAGTAAAGGTGAGAATGCTAATCGACAAAAGAAGCACCAATTTGGAGGCCATTGACAGCAATTAAGAGGACAGAAGGATAAATATACTTCCTAGGGGAAAATCAAAAGGTTAAGATCGCCCACCTCAAAATGCCTTCAGGATCAAAAGAAGCATGACACCATGAAGGTGCACCGTCTGAAACTTGTCCATTAGCAGACTTATTGCATTCCTGGAAGTCAGATAATCAATAAGCCACCAAAGTGTTGCATTATGATGTAAAGTACTGTGCAAGGAAATGGGATCAGTTGCCAGATACCTTAAGATTTCTGTAAGTGGGCTTCCTGTAAAGATGGTCAAGACCAAGAATATAGCGGTCGATCATTCCAGCAGAATTACAGGCAGGTCCGAGATCACCTCTCACAGAACAATTCACCTGATATCAAATCAAGAACAATGCAAGCAATACTTTGACAAATATTTCTGAATCCACTGACAGCATATTCCAATAAATTATAAATACATTTTATAAATAAATAAGCAACTAAATATTTTGACAAATAATGAGCACTGGACGACTATCTTTAAAAGTAAGATTTTATAAATTTCAGACGGGAAAGCAGTAGTGGAAATGTGTGGACATTAGAAACATTTGATCATCCATCAGCGGTATCATGAACAAAACCATGGACGCATCTCCACCCTAACCTTAAACTGGTGTGTAGGCTTTAAGTAACTACGCTTTTTCAGTAGTTCGAAAAGCATGCAGATGCAGATCAAATTCAAGAGAAAAAATGAAGCACAGGAAACGCATCAAAGTTGAGAGTGAGGGGGAGAGGAAGAGAGAAAGATAGGCACTGAGCCTATTCTCACCGTGTAAATATAGCCACCATTTGTTGAGGCTGCTACTCGTTCAAACTGCCAATCTGGAACATAAAGACCATAGAGTAAGCCTGAGTAAATTGCCAACAGTGATACTGCAATTAACCTGCACACAAGAATTTCTTAGGAAAAAGTACATAGAAAGACAAAAAATAGTTCATGGATTGCGATAATTCATAAATATACATGTACTCTATATAGTGTCATCAATATCAATAATGAGGTAATCTGGCAGTTTAAATGTATCTTCAAGTTAAATTGCTGTCAACAAACTAGGGGCTGGGAGAAGGCTAGGCTGAATACCTCAACTTATTAATTGCAGAAAAATAAACAGTAACTGGCATGCCCATAGGTTTTACGTTTATACATCCTGTGGCTACAAAAGGTTATCTTAGTGAACTTACTGATGATACCGAACAAGGATGATTATGGTTTTGAGACAATCTAAATTGACGTTGCCTGTGAGTTTGGATTCTAAGAAGACTGAAGCAAATTGACAGACAAGGACCCAAGCATAGGAAACAAAAATGTGATGGAAACTTTACCAATGCCTGTAATAACTCTTGAAGAAACCTAATTCTTTCCATCTCCGACATGGAAGCCAGATCTCGCATAATGCTGCAATAATGTATCCAATTGATATCCTCTGTATTCATTGACCATAATATTAAATTGGTTAATCTGCTGCAGTAAATATGAATAGATCAATAGATGAAATACAGACTTATTTAGGACTGAAAGACCTGTAAAATGCCTAGCCACCGTATTCTTTGAATGTCAACACCATAGGTCAAGGAAGTTATTCCATGGAAATAGCCACCTGAAATGAGAATGTTTACTTAATGGATGAAAAATTGAAGACCAGCAGTAAGATACACCCAGTATAGTTATATACATTAAAAAACTCGGTGAAACTGGTTTATATTCCGTATAAAATTCGTCTAGGACATATTATAAAATATCAGAAAAAATATTTGATTGTGTAATAAGTGCTTCATCAAACAGTCAATTCAGTAAAAATCAGATTCTATATAAGTTATTTGATAGTGTAAGGCTTATCTATTTTACGCTCATGTAAATTTATTATAAAAATATATACACAAATACTATTGTTCAGCCTACTACTGTGATGAGGTTCTGTTTCTACAAACAGAGGAAAGGGAGAGGGGAGAGAGGTTCAGAGAGAAGAAAAATGGTTTCTCTTTATTCATTAACAATTTTCTTGCTACATTACAACAGGATCCAACTACATTTATAGAGCTAATTACAACAATTATCACTACCCTCTAACTAATTCTGGCTATTGCTTACCTGGCAACCTGCCAAGTATTCAAACTAATTAACCCTCTTAGCTAATAGAGTCTTAAGCTAGTTAATAAGGTCTTCAATCCTGGAAGGTTCAACAATCTTCCTAACTAGACTATCCATCAGTTTTGTGTTTGTATCATACAGTTACATATACCAGTGAGGGAGCAGGCCCAAAAAAGAACGCATTTTCGACGTGGCATATAGAAGGTTAGGAGAGGAAGATATTTTACCTTGAAGAAGGATGCCCAGAATAAAAAGTTTGACTGCTCTTAGTAGAGCTTTCCATGTAGCTTCTGTTCTCTTTGGTACTCTCTGAAAATTTACAATAAAACTGTCTTTAATGCTATATCTAATAAACTCTCTACCAATCACTTTCTTGAAAATGAGTAGAGATCAGAGATTAATGCGATTTGTCTGGAGTTGGGACATACCGATAAATTCCAACTACTTTAGTAAGTTGTTTTAAATGTTGAAATAATTGAGAAGTTTGAAGACTCGTATCGTTACCTTATATACAAGTGCAAGAGAAATTCCAGCAATAAAAAGAAAGAAGGGCATCACAAAATCTGCCAAGTGAATACCATTCCAGGGGGCATGAGCGATGATGGGGAAGACTCCGCCACCATAATCGACCAAAATCATCAGCTGAAAAGAGAGGGAAGTAAATTAGCTTCATGCTTAAGCATACTGACATTAAATTAAATAGTGAGTGAGAGTAGTTGATGTTTTATGTTAATTTTCTTCTGTTTTCTAAGCAACCAAACGCAGGAGAAAGAATAACTAACAAATACAGAGAGGCCACGGAAGACGTCGAGGGAAGCGACTCGTTTAGCTTCAGCATTAATCAGAGATAGCTCGGAATCGTTGAGCAGCGGCACTCGATCGGCCATTCTGCGCCGAATTTACAGAAATATCCAAGCTCCGACGGACTCAAAGTACGAATTTTCTTTACATTTTCATCATCAACGCTGAGAACAAAAGGTACGAAAATGAAAATTTGATTCTCGCTTTTTTCAAAAAAGTTTCCACCAAGTGTGTGTAAGAAAGAAGCAACAAGAGAAGACGGCGTGAAACTGTGGATTGACCGTTAGTTACATGACACACAGACGATGGCATCGGCATATACTCATGCTTAGTGAGCTTATTGGATGGCGTGAGCTTATTGGATGGCGTGAGCTTATTGGATCCAACTGGGATTAGTGACAAACGCAAACAACCAATTAGATGTTTTTTAATAATTTACATATCTCTGCCCCTAACTAACAATAACAATGAGCCTCTAACTTACTAATTCACTCAAAAACAACAAACCAAAGCATATATTCCCATGCCCATTAAAATCTTAGCAACTTAGAACACATCAATTTGCAAGTGCTCATATGAGGATAAAAGAAACACTGACAAAATTAAGCAAATCCAATGCAATAAATTAAAGGGGGTTGCTATTTTTTTAATTGATTTTACTAATGTTATACCTAATTTAAAATTTAAATATAATATAAATTAATTTATTTTTATTTAATATACACTTTTTTTATTTAATTATAAAAAAATTTTTATTTAATATAGAAAATTTTTAATTAAAGTTTAAAAAAATTCATATTAATTGAAGATAATTTAATTTATATCATATTTAAACATTAAATAAAGTATGATATTAACAAATTACAAAATAGGGTGTGACAATAATGATTCCCTAAATTAAATTATAATAGGTTTAAATACATTGTAGATCCCTGTAGTTTGAACAAATTTTAAATCAGGTCCTTATAATTTTTTTTTTCTGTTTTAGGATTCTTATAGTTTAATTTTTTTTTAATTGAGTCCCTACTAATAATTCTGTTAGTTTAGTGCTAACATAGCAAATGAATTGTTTATGTGACAATAAAAGAAGTTGATGTGATGCCAAAGTTACACAAAGATTGTTATTTCATCAAATTTTGGCTCAAAAAAATGTATAAAAAAA
>QAOA01004976.1:208665-220312 GCA_003255065.1 Cercis canadensis
AAAAAAAAAAAAAACACTATAAGAACTTGATCTAAAATTTGTTCAAAGACATGTAATATATTTAAACCATTATAATACTAAAAGAGATTTACAAAATCTTATCCCAAAGTAAACAACCACAAAAAAACAAGCACTGAAAAGAAAACATAAGTGCTATCATGACTACCTAAAAGATTTCTCACCCAAAAGTCCATCGGTTCTCATTAAGAATATGCTCTTCTTCCTCAAAAGAAAAATCATTTTTCATGTTGAAAGTGTTGCGTATCTCCTTGGGGCTCTTTCCCTTTATCATATTTGACACAGTCTGGCATGTCAAATCCAATAGACTCTTAATGTCCAGATAGTTTGCAACCTAAAAAGAAAAGAAAAGTCTAGGTAGGGGATCAGAAGCAAACAAAAGTCCTCTCCTAGTTGTGATATTACTGCAACCTTAACCACTACACAAAAACTTGATGCATGACCTTACCACGTTTAACTGCCTATTAATGACTTAATTGCCTGCATGATCATGCATCAAGTAATCTTAGTGCATAAGAGCATGATATACGTTATCAATGTAATGATCAACACTAAAACTGGGGCAAAAACCACAAATTGACTATTAACCATCACAACAAGAGTTTTGCCCCCTATCTCGTGTGTGAAAACTAACATGTTAAAACAGAGAGTCTCTTCCAACTCGATGTAAACGTGAACCATAAATTACATACACAAAGAATCTCAAATCTTAACTTCAGAGTTATCATCTTCGATGATGACCACGACATGCTTATGCTTGTTCTTGATTAAGCACCAAAAGGAACACAAAGATTCAAACTTTGGGAGACTTAAATCAAATTACAAGGAACGCTAACTTGTAGAGTGTTTACTGTTTAGTGTATACAACCAAAAAAACACGACAGTTTATATATATATATAGTTGATATTTTTACATCATAATTTATTAATATTATATTTTTTTTAATGTTTAAATATACGAGGATTCTATGATAATACGTAAGTATGTCATACTACACTGACGTGGCAAGCATACATAATTTTTATATTTTATTATATATAAAATATAATTTATTTAATTTTTTAAACAAATTTAAAAACAGTTAATTTATACACATGTCATTCATTTATTGGTTATTCTTATGTAGTATGACATACTACATAAATACTAAAAGTATCTAAGAAAACTACTTAAATATAATATAAACTAAATTACTCTCATTTAAAAATATTTTTTTAAAAAAATTGACTAATTATAAATGTTTAAATATGTCATAAAATTTTCTAAATATGACATATTCTATTTTTAACTAAAAAATGAAACTACAATTAATAAGAGTTAAAAAGAATATTATGATTTGTCAAATTTTAAAAAAAAATTTATTTTTGAATAAGGGTAATTTAGTCTATAACATATTTAAATATTAAAAAATATGTAACATTAATAAATTAGAGTGTGAAAATAATGACTTTCTATATATATATATATTCACACTGCCACCCAACAACCACGACGCGATTTGGTTTAGGATTTGGACTTTCTAATTCCTTATTGGAATTATTTTAGGATTTAGATTTTTTTTCTTTTTCTAGTCCTATTGGAATTAGGATTGCATTAATGTTTACAAGGATTTGTAATTTTGTAAACACAATTACTTCTTCTTTCTTTTTTACTTTTTGAACTTGTAATAATAAATGCATACACTATTATAATGCGGAAAAAAAAAAACCATAATGGAACTCTTACACAACGCTAAGCTTGGTGCTGCAACTGGTGAATATTACTATACCTTCTTGGATGAAAACCTGTTGGATGATGGTAATAAAAATGAGATCTTCCATTGCTGCTAAGCTTTATTAAGAAATAGAGCGACTCCCGAGAATATGACAGAATCAGTGTGAAGGAGAAGGAAAAGAAGTGCCACAAGTTGGGACATAGGATATGAACCTCCCCTGTTCTGTTTTAGCCGGATCAAAGATATTACTAATGCAAAAAANTGAAAAAAAAAAAAAAAAAACTTAATTTCGCCAATACTATATTTTCCAAACTTATTTTTCATCTACCATAATTTTTATTTTTTCTAATATTATGTCATTTTGCAAAAAATTGGAGAAGAGAGAAACTGGGACCACTTGTGATGCAATTGTGTATATTGCGGCACCACAAGAGTGATACCAAAAAAATGACGTCACTCTTGTGATGACACATTATCCAAATGATGTCACTACTTATATGACGCAATTTCTCAAATTGCATCACTCCTTCACCAATTCCAAATTCCTTGATAGTGCTACTATGGTGGAAGAGTGACGCAATTAGGCTTCTTGCGTCATCCTTGTCATTTAGATATTGTGTCATCACAAGAGTGACGCCATTTTTCAAATGGTATCTCCCTTGTAGTGCTGTAATATATACAATTGGATCACTGGTCTTTTTAGTAAAATAAAAACTATGGTAAATATGAAAATTGTTTGGAAATTATGGCATTTATGGAATTAAATTTTCAAAATGCATTATTGAAGTGATTGATCCGTTTTAGCCACTAAAAGATACTAAATGAACTTCTTTTTTAAATTATAGAATGATGACTGTTTCAGCTTTTTCAAATAATATTTTTATGATAATTCACATTGAATTTGTTAAATACAAAAACCCCTTTGATTGTGTGTGTTAATTAATTAATCATGGAGTCTCCAGGATAAACATTTACCGACTTTATTTTCTTTTGTTTAATGTCTTCTTCTACAAAGTTTGATTACAGCAGAAGACTTGTAGTTACAGTTTTTATATTCTTTGGGTCCATTTTGCAAAACAAGGAACCCAATTGTGTGTGAGATTTAGTCATGGAGTCTCTCAGGATGGGACGCATGACATTTTTTCGAGTAGAATAAGAATTAACATAGAACATTATTGACTTAAGTCTTGTCCAGAAAGTCCTATAGTAGCAGCCTAGCAAAAGATTTATAATTGGATTAGCGTACGAGTTTCATAGATAGATCAATTCAATGCCCTGAGGTGTTGGTCAAAGAGTTGGTGCTTGTCCATCACACAAGCATTGAGAAAGTCATACTAGAACATCAACCACAAATCCATAATATAGAAGTTTCATCTTTAGTTAGCGTTTATTATTTTAAGTTCTATTAAGAATTCCACATAAAGATTATAACTAGAAATTTAGAAGAGGTGCACATTTGTGCCTTAAATTACTAAAATAAACAAAAGGTTTTTGCAATACATGGACATCCTTTATCTCATTACTCAAATGATTATCAGTTAGGCATTGCAGACAACTGATCATGGTATTCATTAGTGTTATGGTATTCCTGTCCTTTTGGCTCTCTGTCATAACTGTATGCAGACTTATCTACATCACTAGACCTTAATCCATTTCAATATCGTCCATATAACAATTTGATGAACACCACTTTCAATCTTAGTCTGCCAACCAAATAATTAATTTGATTTCATATCAGAGATTAAGCAAATGCAGGTGGTCAGAAGAAACTAAGATCAAAACAAGACAGAGATTAAGCAAATGGCATGCAATGCATTTTATTACAATGCTAAACGAGGTTCACAAGATCTAATCATAAGTAAAAAACCGCAAAATTAGGAAGCTGAATGTGCATGAACTTCAATTACATAACTACTGGAAAGAAAACATAAAGCCTATCATGATTATTCACATCGCTATCATAATATGGACAAGTAAAGCCAGCCCACTTCTCACTCAAATGCCCATTGGTTTTCCCTACGAACCTCCTCTTCTTCCTCTGGAGTGAAATCATTCTTGATGTTGAAAGTCTTGCGTATCTCCTCTGGCGTCTTTCCTTTGATCATATCTGCCACAGTTTGGCATGTCAAATCCAAGAGGCTCTTAATATCTAGATAGTTTGCTGCCTGAAAAACAACACACAGAGCAATGCAAGGTGAGAAACATGCTAGGTGAAGGTGGTGATCATATATACAGAAAACCAGAAGCAAAGAAAGCCGAGTTCTGAATATATAGCAATCTTAACCAGAACCCCAACAAACTGATGCATGATCATTCTTCAACTAGCAGCAATAGATAAATTAGGCTTACTACTAATACTACTCATCCATAAACTAAAGAACCTCACAACTACGGACATGATAAATATTAACAATGGTAATGATCAAAAATGGTGTTACAACACAAATTAATCATTAAATATCACAAGATTTATGCAGAGATACTCATCTGACTAACAGGATATTAGTATAGAGATATTACCACTAAGCATTTACCATAGCTAAACCTATTTCATTTGGCCAATACACAGAAAAATCTTTTAACTTCAAAACCTTACCTTAAATAAATTACGCATGGAACAATCTTTCCTGTACATGTAACATGACAAAGAACTTAAAAAAGTTGAAAATATGTCAATAATACTCACTAGGATTACAGTAGCATAAACTTAAAATACTAAGGAATCGCTCATGCCACTGATCCACAAACTTGAAGATATTTACCAAGCAGATTTTCCGTTTTCGACAATAATATTGTCTACAATTTGTCAGAAATCTCAAATCTTTCTTAGCCAGATTCCCGGAAAACTCCCAAACAAAATATTAAACAAACATAAAGATAGAAAATATGAAATACATTGTGTTTTTCCACCGAAAGCGCAAGATGAAGCAGAATCATAAAACAAACAAAAGAAAAAAAAAAAAAAAAACACCAATATTAAATNAAAAAAAAAAAAAAAAAACTCACCAATATTAAATCGAAGAGTGTGGCCTGATCAACCTTGACAAAATCTGCGTCCCAGGTCTTGAGACTCTCCTCAACGCTCTTGGAGTCCTTGTCCTTCTCATCAGAAGCGGCGGACTCAACATGCTTCTTGCAGTACTCAACGACCTTAGAAAGGATTTGGCCGGTGACATTCGGCAGAGGAATAACACTCTCAGCGCAGTCGTCCTCGATCAAGTGCTTGATAGTCTGTGATTCGACGGCCACCGCCTCATCCACCTCGAAGGTCTCACCGTCGGAACTCTTCAGAGTGATCTTCTTTGACGACGACATGGTTGATTGCTTTGCTAGAGGATAGGGACGGGAAGATGGAAATCGGAATTTGAAGAAATTGAAAACCCTAAATCAGTTTCACAAACAGTGCGAACTTGATTGGACCTCCCTCCACAACGCCGTTTCGGATTTGGATTTTCTGGAAGGTTCTCTTTAGTCCCTTTCGAATCAGGATTGTACTTGACGCGACGTTTAAACTTTACGACACCTATTTCAATACCAACACCCAAAATAATTACATTTAATATGTTTTTCTATAATTTCGCTAAAAGATTTTTTCATTTTTTTAATTAAAATAATAAAATATAAGATTTTGGAATCTTAATGTTTTAAAAAATTCTTAAATTATTTAGAGTTTGGTCGGCTGAGTGCTTGTATATATATTTTATTCAAAAAATACTAAAGTAACTCGAGTATGGCATTAATAATAATAAGGTCTCTAGTCCGCTGGTAAATAGGATTGTTTGTGTGCATTTTATACAAAAGTCTATCTTAAGGTTTTCAATTTTATTTTGGAATTAATCAATGATAGTATTGAATCATGTAACTTCGCACGTATGTGGAGAAAAATATAATTTTCTATCAAAAATATTTAAATAGGTAGATTAATAGAACTACCTAAAATAATCCTTGAAAAGAGGGGGAAAAGAAAAACTAATAAGCCACTAACTTAAAGTACATAAAAAAGTTAAGGATATGGCTAGGGTTCGAGAGAGAAGCCCTCCATTCTCTCTAAAAACTCATTCGCCTCAACAATTTTTCTTTGGCAAGGTGCAACTTTTTTACCGCTCTTAGGTGCGGCTTTTTCCAGTAACTCCAGCCTTTTTTTTTTGTTTTTCCTCTTTTTCTTCTTGTTAGGTCTTCGTCTCCTTCTCTTGTTCCTTTTTTATTGTTTGTTTTATTCAATTGTTTGCATTTTTTAGGTGTTTTGGTTTGTCCTTTCAATAAATTATTCTAATTTGTCAATTGTGTTTTACACACTCTTTTTGTTCAAAGGCAAATATAGTGTTCTATAGGGTTAATCCGTCAAATTGAACCCCTATTTTGGGTATATCTCATGATTTTTATATCATATTTCATGAGTTCTGTAAGGATAATACTTCAAGTAAATCGAGTGTTTAACCACATTGCAACATATTTGGTATTTTTTTTTTTTGCCGTTAAGGATGTTTTGTCGACGATTGTCATTGGCTCTATTGTGCCAAGACCTGGAGCTATGTCTTTATTTACTTTTTAGTACATGGAGAAAAATATAGAAGTTTACTTTGGGGTATCAGCTTTTTGAATTTCAAGAAATATTGTATTGAGAATTTTATATGATGTTATTTGTTATTGTGTAAGTGCCAATTGGCTTAATACAATAAATTTACATTCTAATCAAAAATAAATAAGTTAAGGACATAACTTATTATAGCTTGCATGCAAAATAGTTAGGACATATTCATTATTTTTATTACTTTCTATATAATCACCTAAATACAATCCCTAAATTGACTAATAAAATATATTTTAACAAATTATTTATCAAAATAATGCTCTTTTAATTATTTTATTTATGGGACACAGATAAAATGAGTCACACAACTTCAAAGTAGCGTGACCTCTTCCTCTGCATACCTATTAATAATTTAATCAAAACTATCTAAATCAGTAAATAGTTTTCAAACTATTCAATTTGCANATAACTTGTTATAGCTTGCATGCAAAATAGTTAGGACATATTCATTATTTTTATTACTTTCTATATAATCACTTCAATACAATCGCTAAATTGACTAATAAAATATATTTTAACAAATTATTTATCAAAATAATGCTCTTTTAATTATTTTATTTATGGGACACAGATAAAATGAGTCACACAACTTCAAAGTAGCGTGACCTCTTCTTCTGCATACCTATTAATAATTTAATTAAAACTATCTAAATCAGTAAATAATTTTCAAACTATTCAATTTGCATAAATACTTTGCAAAACTATACTTTTATAGTCATTTTGCCAATATATTCATTGATGCGAGCTGATAAACCAAAAAAAAAAACGAGTTAAACAAATTTTCACATGTACATCAGTACATAAATGGATTTATTTGAGTAATTATTTTTTCTCCCTTTGATTACTTTTTCAGGTATAGATTCATACATGTTAATATTTCAAACACATAACAAGCACTTGATACTGAAATTATAACACAGTAGTTATATATCTAAACACTGTCATCAGCACTCATCAAGTGATCAAACATTAAAGTACAGGTACAGGGTAGGCAGAACTCCGCGGGTATTCCACGCCCCTAGAGCCCAACACAAACACACACAAAATTGGTCATTTTTGCACAAGAAGGCCCTTGCAGGATCAAGGCATGTATATGTATGCCTATAGCTTTGAAACTGGCAAAGCTGCAATTTTGAAAAGAAAAAAAAAAGCATGGTTAAGAGGGATTTGAACAATATATAGCTAAAGTGCTCAATTTGAGATCATATTACCCAGCGCTTTTGCATTGACAATGCTAGGAGATGCTGCCGGAGGAGGAATATTCTCGTTGAGGAAGGGTTCCACCCTGTTTGGATCAGACCAAACTGGATATCCTTTAATTTTTCCCTGAAGTTGCAAGCAGTGTCAGCAGTTTTCTGTCTAATGACTTTCTGAACCAGATAAATAAAATCATAGATGAAGAAGCATACCAGGACATTTAGAGCAGCCAGTGTTGCCATTCCCTCACGGGTCCACTATGAACACAAATAAGATAAGTGATTACAAACGAGTAATGAGTGAATTAAACAATGAAATAACAAATTTAGATACTGAAAAATCTTCAGCATAAAGTAGGGGTTAAGAGTACCTTGGAAGCAGATGCAATGTGAGGTACCACAATGGCATTCTTCAACTCAGCAAGCCCGGGTTTCATGTAGGGCTCGTCCTAATGAAAGATTAAGTCAAATATTGAAGTAAAAGGTAGTTTAACAATTTGAACAAGAGAAGGTAAGTTGTGTTACCTCATATACATCAAGGCCTACTCGGAACATTGGGTTTTCTTTCAAATGCTCCACAAGAGCGACTTCATCAACAACAGGCCCTCTACTACAGTTTATAAGAATTGCCTCCTACAATAACCAAGAGGTATATGTATCTCTGAGTGGTAAAAGTAATTGAGAACAAAACTCAAGTTTTTAAAAGTTTACCTTCTTCATCTTTGAAAGTCTTTCCTTGTTGACCAGATGATAAGTAGTTTTATCTAAGATTGGATGAAGACTAATCTACAAAAAACAAGCACGGCAACCCATTTGTTTGAAACAAATCAATTATATGCGTTAAATATGCATCAGGTTCTCAGCATTAAGTTCTTAATTCTTACAACGTCTGCCTCCTGGAGCACCTCATCCATGCTTGCTGCCCTTTTCCAAGTCACTGGTTTTTCGCCATTTGCTTTCAGGAATTCAGCATAGGCTGCATTAAGGAAATGTGAAACCATCATCTTTATTTCAGAATTTGATATTAATTATAATATGGTTGAACAGGAACATGCCTGTGACAAACTTCTCTAGGCGTGTGGCCTGGTACAGATCAAAGTAAATTAAGTTCATCTTGAACCCTTCAACCTGAACAGAAGTTTTTCCTCATCAGCAAAGCAAATGTAAGGTCCAAATTAAATTAATGAGCATCAGAGTCAACTTGAAGTTAAAAAATGCTCTTGCAGAATTGATTTGGATATGTCAAAACACATGGATAAGCTTAATAGTTTTGAGTGCAGATTTTATAATATCTAGTAATATATTAGAGCAGAAGGACTTAGTTTGTGACCCCAATACTCATAAAAAATGCAATATCAAACACGTAACTGACTAAAGATTTCTATTGAGCAAGTCTCAAATCTCTACTTGGTCTTGGTGTACCGAAGTCAGATATATTGTAATTGACCTTGTATATAGTGATTCAAATGCAACTCAACCAGGTGAACCTCAAATGGGACTTAATCAGTTAAAGATATTCAAAATGCACTATTTATCTGAAGATTACCATCATTCTTGCATAAGCAGAGCCTATACGACCAGCTCCAATAACACCAACAGTTTGTCCTCTGAGTAAGTTTCCAACAAACCTTTGGGAAAAACAAAACCAAACGAGTTATCTCAGTCATCAGAGGAGCATATTATGACTCATTTCATAATATGAAGACTAGCAAAGAAATATAATAATTGATAGTACTTAATAACAGTCTTTACAGAAGGGATAAAAAAGGGGGATCATTGAATATTTTTCATACAGATGAGGAAGCCATCCATCATATAACCCTGCCCTCATGAACTCATCTGCCTCAACGATCCTTCTAGCTGCTGCTAACGAAAGTGAAGCTGCCAGCTCTGCTGTTGTCTCCGTGAGTACTCCCTACCAAAGGATTAGGAACAATGAACAAATTGATTCAGTATCAGATATCAATATATCCTGCTCAACTCAGAAAAAAAAAAAAAAAAACTCAGGTACTAGCCTAAATATGTAAAAGAAATCCATGCATATTCTATTCAAAAAGAAAAAACTTACAGGAGTATTCCCTACAGCAACACCATACTTATTGGCAGCATTGACATCCACATTGTTATAGCCAACAGCCATATTACTGAAAGCTTTGCCTCCTGCCCTGCTCAATGCGGAGAACAACTCTTCTCCCCAGTCCTCGGTCAGCTGTAATTTGAAGAAAATCACATACCAAGCAACCCCAAAAACAAGAAAACCAAACTAGAAAACCAGAAAGTTGAAAAATATCGAATTTTGCTCAGTTGCAGTATATGATCCTCTCATGAATTTCTTTTGGGTGTAAATTGACCATCACAGTGATGTTATAAGTATTACCTGTCCTATAACTCCATCACACTTATCACCAATTAAAGCAATGATGTCTTCAACAGACAGAATTGTTTTCTTCTCGGTACATATCTGAGTAAGAAGAAAAGTTCCCATTAAAATAATAATCCCAGAGAGAGAGAGAGAAAGGGGGGGGGGGGAATAGAAAGAAAGAAAGTTGATTACTTCGAGGCGACAATCTTGCTGGATTAGGAGATTGATCCAACGAGTTCCTGGCATGGGTTTTGTGCTAACAACTCTGTATTTCCCATTTGGGTTCCAAACCTCGATGGACACTGGCTTGGCCATGCAGGCAAATTAGCACCTCAAGAGCTCAAAGGACAAAGACTCTGTGCTCTAGATAGTTGAAAACAGAACACAGAAATTTCGGTTACTCTTTTTCCTATAGAAATAAAAGCTTGATGATCTGGTGTGACGCTATACTACCCCGATTTTATTCTTCACCAATAAGATCGTTGCATTTGGAGACTCTTTGACTTGGGATTGCCTTGACCTTGTTGATCTGATGAGTGGACGCTGGTATAAGAGTTTGGGTGGGTTATAGGATTTGGTCCCTTTGAGATAAAGCGAGGTCAGGAGGGGCAGAGATGAAGTGAAGCACTAGGAAAGGGAGTGTATTTGGGCCTCTCGTTGCCTACAAAGATAATCAATAAATGGATAACGTTAATTAGAGGCTGCATTGCTGGTAACGAGACGTCCAAGTCCAACCTCATTCTTTTAGATAGAAATAACCCTTGAACTTGAGGCTGAGACTGATACCGAATTGTTTCTTTCTTCCTACTTCCTACTTCCTACTTCCTACTTCCTACCATTTGATTTAACCCTCAAAAAGGTTAGCAAAAGGTCAAATATTATTTTAGAGACCAGAGAGACATGGTTGTTAGAGAAATTACTTTATTTTAATCAATATTTTAAAAATTAGACCGATGTAGTAAAAAACGATCGATCGAAACAGTTTAATCAAAGCTTTTTCTAAACTTAAATATTTACAAAAAAAGAAAACATGGATTCAAATATATAGTCTCAAAATCATTGTCTCAAATTTTAAGATTCAAATACATAGTCTTAAAATTATCAAAACCAAATAAATAAGTAAAATATACACGATATCACCCATAAGTCAATTACACAAACATTAGCTCATTTATTCTTCTCAAATTCAAGAAAATTTTGATTAAACCAAGCATGTGTCTCACTTAAGTCAATCTCATGATCACTTTCATANCATAGCTTCCATCTAGTATACTAATTGAATCCAAGTCCATATATTTTCAGAAGATGCCATATTCTCTGAAAAATTAAAAAAGAAAGAACAATGAAATCAAATCAAATAAGCATGTAGCCAGCTCTAATATCGTACATTAAAGAGTTAATTTAGGCTTTTTTTTGAATCTTTGACCATGTAAGATCTTACACTCAATTAGTGAATACAGGAGACATGCTATCAAAAGACAAATTAAAATAGAATTCAAAAATATTGACTAAAAGGCATTGGGCTTGTTTGAAAGTGTTTTAGTTTTTTTGTTTTTAAAAACTGTTTTTGAAAACTGTTTTTAAAAATTGTTCTGCAAAACAAAAGTATAAAAAAATCTGTTTGATAAACTGTTTTGAAAATAATTTTTAAAAACTGAAAAATAGAAAACTTGCTTGGTAAAATTGTTTTAAAAACAAGTTTTGAAAACAAAAAAACAGAAAACTTGTTTGATACGAGAAACAAGCCTAAAGTTTTTTTTTTTTT
>QAOA01004976.1:220742-271941 GCA_003255065.1 Cercis canadensis
GTGTTGGTTTCTGCATCCCACCCAAATCCAGTGTGTTGCAACAGTAAAGAGAACTGGGAATGCTTTGATCGCAATCTATTGAACTTTTGCTTTATTTGTTTGATATTGAAAGAGCGTTGAGTAATTGAATTAAGTTTATCTTTTATGAAAACCCATATCTTAGTATGAAATACACCATTTGGCATATTTCCTTTGGTAACCTCTTCAACCATGATGTCAATGTAAATTTTAAGTATTGAATCAGACCAAAGCTTGCCCTCATTAGTTTCCATCTATATGAACAAATATTAAAACAAGATTCATCACCATTGAGTTTTATTGACAACAAATAACACTAGATAAAATTCAAAGAAAAATAACAAACAATAAGATTAAGATGAAACAACTCACATATCATAAAATGCTCAAACCCTCATAAACCATAAAAATGTGAACTTCTATAGCTCATGATTCATTTAAATTGTACTTCTAGCTGATAAATAACAACAACTACGGAATGTCAAACCATTCGTAGGAAAAAAAAAAAAAAAAGGTTCTGCAGAATGGGAATGTGGTCAAGCAAGCATCAAAATTGATCATTAGACTGACTAAGCTTCTTTCAACTAAAATAACTATGATTATTGAAGTGGGTATGGTTTAATTCCATCTATACTGTGATTATTGAGTGAAATATGTTATTTCTAGACCCCAGCGCCTAGCGCTGCGTAACCAGCGCTGGGCGCTGGCACCTTAGCCTCGAAGGGTGCTGTCGCTGGACCTCCAGCGCTGGGCGCCAGAAACCAGCGCTGGGCGCCAGCACTCCAGCGCTGAGCGCCAGAACCCAGCGCTGGGCGCTAGCCCCTTGGCCTCGAAGGGTGCTGTCGCTGGACCCCCAGCGCTGGGCGCCAGAAACCAGCGCTGGGCGCCAGCACTCCAGAGCCTTTTTTTTTCTTTCCAGCAAGCTCTTAAATGATTATCTGTGAGTTTGATCAGAGGGTGACTATGATCCAAATTGACCAGACCCCGAAAAACTAAAAGGGAACTCATTCTATATATATATATATATATATATATATAATTAACTGGAGTAGTAAAAGCTGCAAATTTAGCTTCATACTTCCAGTAGAGTCCCCACAAGTAATTTTTAAAACTCTTCAAGCAAGTCTAGATCCTAACATATCAATTGAATCAAATATAACCACTATTTCACACCCCACTAACTAATAGCAATTATACTAACACCAACAGAGCAACCCCAAATGCTAATGGCTATCATGCAAGGGACCAAAAAGGATGGGGAAGAGAATCAAAAAATCTTCTGAAATCTCAACCCAAGATGAATTACCCGCAATAAAAATAATTAGTTAACCAGTGAATTTACACAGAAATGACTAAGAAATATAGAAGGAGGGGGATCAAATAATCTTTGTGAGAGAGAGATAGAAACAAAGACAAAACCTGAGGCAAAATTGAGCTCTATGAAAGCAAAATACAGTCTACGTCAGTGATGGCAGCAGCAGGAGATGTCGACCGGCAAAGAGGAACACTTGCGAAGGTAGATTGGTAAATCGGAAACCTTGAAGGAAAACAGAAGGCTGAGGTGCAGTTGGGGCTGCGAGCTGTAGCTCGATGAAGACTAGAGAGGAATCTAAAGCAGTGTAAAACTGAGAGCAGTGTGCGAGCTAGCGAGATTGGGTGTGGCTGAGAGTGAAAGAGCGATCGATCTGAGCTTAAGGCCTCTGTATTGGGGTAACTTAGTAGAGCCCTATGAGATGAGAGAAGAAATTGAAGAGGTGTAGTGATGGGAGAAGAAATTGATCGAAGGAAGAAGAAACCACCCAATTGTTTATAATTACAAAATTGCCATTAATGAAAACAAGTTGTTCTCCGGTCATTGAGTTGTTTTGAGAACAAAAACACCAGCCACCTGTTCTGGTTTTCTTGTTTTTAAAACAACATTTTGAGAATTGTTTTTAAAACAATGAAACAAAAACAGCTAAAACCAAACAAGTTTTTTTGTTTTTTTTTTTTAAAAAACAGAAAACAGTTTTTAAAAACTGATTTCAAACAGGCCCATTGATTCTGAAGTTTGATGAGACAACTGCAATACACTATGGTTAGTATGTCTTTTAAAAAACTATCTTCTGCAAATACATTTTTCTAACGTTAAACTTACATTGCAAAACCAGCAATTAAAGGCCAACATAATTTGTGCACAGTATTGTGTAAGAGCAAGATTTTCCTATTATATTTCACAAAGCCACATATCAAGCTTTCTTATAAGCTGCTGCAAAGCTTATCTTAAAAAACAAAGTAAACTGAAAGACAACACAAACTAAACCTTTAAGGGATTACACATAAAAAAGCAAGCCCATGTATAATGACAAAGCACTTGTTAATTGTTATCATGCAATGGATTACAAAAACACAGAAATATATCAGAGAGTGAGTACATTGAAGACTCTATCATTTGGAAGTATGGAATGCCAGTGATGAAGGAACCAAGTCTCCTCAAGCCATACAACAGAAATCCCTATATATACACATATTCTAGAAAAAATATCTCACCTTCTTAATTAGAACAAAATCAATAACAAGAAAAGTAACAACCTATAGACCATTCCCCAAGAGCCATCTGGATGCATAAGTACACATTATAAAATATTAGCTAAACTAATGAATGGTGATTTTAAGTTTCAAGACCAAAATGGCTTGCCCAACCATAAACATGAATTGATATGATCTGCTTTAGATATATTGGAAGGATAAATAAATTTGTCTTTCATCGACCACACGGGGCATATTAAGAGCAAGGACACCATAGAACAACAGAAGAAAAAGCTATATATAGATCATCAAGTTCAGACCAAAATTACTACTGAAAGATTGAGTTTCAGGATATCCATCTTTAGAACTTGCTATCAAACCATTTTGTATTAAAAGAATCTTCAAGGGGCATACATGTTTCCTAGAAGACGAATTAGTCAAGCTTGCTGAAAGACTAGTAGCCAATTTAGTAGGTATAAACCAAATCTCTTTCTTGCCCTGTAGAGTTGGAATCCAAAAAAAAAAACAGAAGCAGATGGAATGAGGGAGAGTGAGTAAGTGAGATTAGGCTAGGGATTGATAATGGATTTCGGGAAAATAGAAGTAGAAGATCGAGGGGAGGGAGAAAGGAGTTCAGCATGTTAGAAATAGGTGCCAAAACAGCACCGATTTTGGGAAAAATCTAAAAAAAAAGGTGGTTTTGTGAACTTGCCAGTTATTGAAAATCAGTACTGGTTCATTAGTTTTTACGATTCGCACCTGTTCACATTGGTTTTTACCGGTTTAACCACCTCATCGGTTTTGACCCCTAAAACAAACAGAAATTCAAACCGAGTAGCGGCCCAATTGGTTGAACCGGCCAATCCAGTCTGATTTTTAAAACCTTAATTTTAATAGGAGTGAAAAGTATGGTTTCACCCATTAAAAAAAAAATGTATTTTGAATGTAATATTATATTTTATAAATTTATTATACTTTTAAAACTATTTACCTTGTTATTACACCCTTTTTTAAATTAAAAAAAAAAAAAAAAAAAACCAATCAACAAAAGTGACCCCATCAAACATGCTAAATTCTATGTAGCATGTCTCCACTGGGCGCGTCATATGAGATACACCGTGTCCCATTACTCAGCTTGCCATGGCAAGCCATGTGGCGACAAATTGAGACACGCCATATCCCACGTAGCGCATCCAATGAGGACACGCTGCATAGGATTCGTTGTGTTTCGTGGGACCCACTTTTACTTGTTCATTTTTTTAATAAAAAAAATGTAATAATGAGATAAATAGTTTTAAAAGTATAATAAATTGATAAATAAGTTTTAAAAATATAATATTGAGCCCCAAAAAAATTGATTTTGGATATTTTCTTAAAAAGATTTTCTTTTAAGTCTAGCAATCATTTGTCCTAGTTCTTTTCTTTTTCTTTTTACTTATTTTTTCTCCTTTTCGGGCCACGAAACAACATTTGAAATCAAAATTTGGCCCAAAATCAAACAGAAAAGGTAACCCAGCACTTTAATTCATGCAATGTGGTATTAAAATAAGCCCAATTGGTATGTTCTTCGGGCAAAGGTAGTTGCGAAAAAAAGCCCACCTGTGCTGGATTTGGTAAAATGAAAATCCGAGTGAAAAAAGAGTGCCATTAGGCCAAAAAAATAAATTAAAAAACAGTGCGTGTGGCCGACACACGCTAGTGTGAGGTATGAACATGTTGGAAAGTGGGCAAAAGTGTGGGAGTACACGCGTTTCGTGCTGATTTGTTGAATGTGAACTTTATTTAAACGACAGATCTTAACCTGTCAGGAAACACCACATGGAACAATCATAATTATATGCTGACCTAAACAACGTTAACGTTTTGTTTGGATTGAGAGAAAAGTAAAGGGAAAGAAATTGAGAAAGAAACGGTAGAGGTGAAATTATTTATTTATTTATTGTTTGGTTGTAACTTGTAAGAGAGAAAATGAAAAGGGAAGAAAATTTACATACAAAATACATGTGGACTTACTAAAAGTTAAATGCAATTGAGGGGTTATAAAAGACAATTGGATTATTTTTTTCTTATTAATAACACCAATTTTTATTTTTTTTAAAGATATAGGTGCAATTTTATAGTTTATTAAATTTTATAAAATTACTTTCTTTTTATTTTTTCCTCTCATTTTTATTTTGTCCAAACACGAAATAAAAAAATTATTTTCTCTTTATTTTCTATCCCTTTCTTTTATTTTCTCCTATTTTCTTTATCTCTATTTTCTCCTCTCATCCAAACATAGCATAAATGTACACGACACTAATCAAATATTGATAAGCAACTAAACATCTTTTTCCTTTGTCTTTTTCTTCAAATTTTACCAAAATGTCCACACGCAATAAAACGACTTTTTTGTTAACAAATTATACACAACGGCTACCCTCTCAACCACTTATAATAAATGAAAATGCAGCAATATGCAAAATCTTATGAATGGGCTTTTTGACACAAATATTACATTGTGTAAAAGTATTTACCCAAATATTACAAGTTTCAAACTATTTACACAAATATTACACTTTTTAAAAATTTAAAAATTAANAAAAAAAGATTTTCGAACACGTGGGACCCACCGGACACGCCGTGGGCCTCACGGCGTGTCCCACACGGACACGCCGTGAGGCCAACGGCGTGTCCCAATAAGACAAAATTCGTCACGGGCCCCACAACTCTGGAACAATGGACGAATTTTGCCTATTAGGACACGCCGTGGGCCTCACGGCGTGTCCACGTGGGACACGCCGTGAGGCCCACGGCGTGTCCGGTGGGACCCACGTGTCTGAAAATCTTTTTTTTTTTTTTATTTTTAAATTTTTAAAAAGTGTAATATTTGTGTAAATAGTTTGAAAGTTGTAATATTTAGGTAAATACTTTTACAAAATGTAATATTTGTGTCAAAAGGCCCTTATGAATGACTTCACTTCAATTTTTAAAAAATAAACAAACTAATTTTTCTACACATAAGATATTTGAATAGACAGGGAAGTTTACTCATAAAAGATATAGATTTATCCATCTAATAAAACAAAAAAAGATTCTATGATACTATATATGTATGTCATATTACACTGACGTGATAAACATACGTAATTTTTATATTTTATTTGATATAAAATTAATTTATCTTATTTTTTTAAATAAATTTAAAAATAGTTAATTTGCACACATGTCATTCACATATTAGCTATTCTTATATAATATAAAATACAACAAAATATTTAAGAAACCTCTTAAAACAAGTTATTAATTTACGCATACAAATTTGCATCTTGATACATTTGGCCCTTATGTGCTAGATATGTACCTCTTCGGTAATGGAGATCTGACCAAATTAGAGCTTATACTGTTATATTAACAAGCGCTTGGTATAATTAATAGTAAATTGAACTTCAAACGTGTGTCTTTTGTTGTAGTTAAGGGTTTAAGGTTCAAAGAGAGTATTGTTAAAGGATGAGAAATCGTAATTATTCTAACCCTCAAATAAAATTAATCTCATGCTCAATTGAGTAAAATGAGATACTCGTTGTATTAAAAAAAAAAAAAAACCTATCCTATTGAACTAAAAGCCAAATTAGAGCTTTTTTTTATGAATAAAATTAAATTAAAGCTTTAAGGTTATGCTTGTTTTTACTGGTAACTTGAATATGATTAATGGCATAGATTCTAATGACTCTTCGGAGCCTGAAGCTAATACCAATTAAGCGTTCAAAATACCAACCTTGGGAGTATCGCCCGAGTCAATTAGTGGAGACTACGACTTGTGTTAAACTTTAAAGTGCGATGTCGTGGCCATACTGAAGCCCAAGGTTTATCATTGGACAAGTCAAATGACAATGGCCGAAAACTCTCCTAATCATGTCTGTTATTATTTTGTTTTTGTTTTGAAAGACTTTATGAAAATAGTTTATCAAACCAAAAACTTGGATAAATGCTTGTTTAAATTTTCAATTATATTAAATTACTATTTTTTTTGTTGCCATAAACTACTAAATTTGGTTTAATATTAAAGAATTAAATAGTTTATAGGAGATTAACTGCTATCATATAAAAAATAATTCACATATAATAAAAAGTATTTATTTCAGTAGCTCATCTTATGTGACATCCACACAGGTTGAAGTATCTTTCACATGTAGNATGTAAAAAATAATTCACAGATAATAAAAATTATTTATTTCAGTAGCTCATCTTATGTGACATCCACACAGGTTGAAGTATCTTTCACATGTAGAATTGGTAACTTATTTTTATATCTTCAATATGATTTCAATTTTTCTTTTTGGTTTCATTTCACCATGATTTGGTCATAATTATAAGGAATTTTTTTTAGATATTTTTTATATTTAATTAATATATAAATGACTGGTGTATAAATTAATTATTTTTAAATTTATTTAAAAAAATAAGATAAATTATATTTTATATTTAATAAAATATAAAAATAATGTATATTTATCACATTAATATATAGTATGACATATTCATATAATATTATAGAATTTTTGTTATTATAATTATAATTCTATATGAAGTTTATGAATATAACACAACCAAACCTTATGATAGAAATTATCATTTCATTGGAACATCATTTTGATTTTTTCTTAATTTAGTCACGATTTAAGTAAGTGAGAATCTTTTTATACTTTTCAACTCCCTTAATAACAAAAAATTTGAAAAATTCTAAATATAGACGCCACCGCCTTATCTTAACCCATGTTCCCTCTTTCCATTTTCTGTGCCCACTTATAAGTGTCTATTTTCCAACGGGTGTTTTAGTATCCGATGATCGGAGGATACATTTGATTTTCGGTTTTCTTGGATTGCAGATTTAGTGCGGGATTTTTGGGTGAAAAGACGGAAAACCTAGGGTTTGGTCGTGTGCCAGTAAATAAGTTCGATTTTGAAAACGTATTCTTTGTGTTTAATTTTCGTTTAACCTTTTGGGGGCGAACTTTATCTAAGAGCTTGTCCCCACTACAGTTGTTTACCTCTAGCTAGAAGCCATGGATAGGCTTCTATCTTCTTCTTCTTCTCCGACTTCTCTCAAGTTACCTCTGAAGCCTTCTCCTTTCTTCACTCGAACCAGTCGATTTGACTGTGTAAGATTCAATTTTTCCTCGTCATTGCGTACCGACTTTAGGCGGGCGAACTTAATTTATGGCAAACATGAAAACCCATCTTCATTATCGTCTAATTCTCCCTCTTCTGCTTCAGCAATACCTCGGAATAATAACACATCCGTTTCTTCTTGTCAATCCGGCTCTTCAGATATGTTGATACCCGAATCCCAATTTCTTAATCAGATCGCAAGTGAGGCTGCGAAAAAACGAAAGGTATTTACTCTGTGCAATCATTTTCATAAAAAGGCCAATTTTTATTGAATTTTCTTTTTGCGGTTGTTTGTGTTACGATTGCTGAGATCTGCATTTGTTTTTACTTGCTGCTCCAGTATGTGTGATTGGCTTTTTTTTTTTTTTTTTTTTTATTTGTATCACTATCTCCAAGACCACTGTTTAGTTATAGGAAGGAAGAATTGGTTAGAGCAGTGTACCTAATTGTTTCTCCAAGTGTTAGATGAGTTCAGAGTACATACTAATCGTTTAGAGCTTAAAGTTTTAGGGGTGCTTCAGGTTATCCAGCCTTTATTGAGCCATTTAGTTACAGAGCATGGGCTTTGGGTGCTTGTGCTCACAGATGGTGGGAGATGGCATCTAAGTTTCATGACCATTTTACGGTGATGATGCTTAATATCACATCCAGGTTAAAAGGAAATTCCGGGGATGATTTTTTCAATTAACTTTGAATTGGGACATTTTTCTGACTTAAATAGTTTTACTTCACTCTGCAAAATTTAGGTTTCTCGTTATTTTTTTTGTTGTGAGATATGGGAGATGTGGACAACATCTCCTGTTGTCGTTGAATCTTTGGTCAGTGAGGAAATTGGTCAATACTTACTATTCTGGTTAGGAAATTACATGAACATGGTTTTGTCCATTATTTTTAACTGGTTGGCAAAATCATCTTGTGAGGTAATGGGATTACGCATTGATTTTTAAAATTTCTTGGAACTTAAGAATTAGATTTTTATATATGGGCATAAGCTTATTATGACCTGATTGATGCACATCGGCAGGTTTAATCTGAATGGTGAAGAGTCTTCTGTTGAAAGTTAAAACGTCCAGTTTCTTACTAATTATATATAGCACTTCTATCTTTATGTTTATCCTACAATCCCTATTTGGGGACTAGAGAATATTGTTGGCTTGTTGCTGGTCTTATACAATAATTATATTGACTTAACCAAAGCTGACTCCTTAATTACATATTGTTGCCAGTAAATTCTGATCATTGACTTGGATATATGTTAAGTTTTGCTGGAAGGTCACTATGTTGAAATGGGTGGGTTTGAATCTATATAATCCTGGAGTATGGTCAAAACAAGCAAATGTGTGCATTGCAGCTTATATTGTAATCTATATGATGTTTCTCATGATAATGATATTAACCTTTTTGCAACAGGGTTTATATAGACTCAATGTGCATATGGCAAAGGGTTTATATAGACTCGATGTACGTATGGCGATTTTAGTTGTATATAAGTGTATATCTTAATAAAGCTTGAGAATCGCATTAGAAAAATAGAGCTTAAGAAAAATAGTCCTCACCCTTTTTACCTTTTTTTTTTTCTTTTTTTTTTTTGGCTCAGGCAATAACAGTTCGGACAATTGCAATGCTCTCTGCTCTTGCTTTGATCGTAATCCAACCAGCTTTTGCACCGGCAGCTTTAGCAACCTTTCAAACTGCTGCCAAGACAGGTGGTTCTGCTGCTGCTGCAGTTGGTGGAAATCTGATCCGCACTGAGCTACTAAGTAGTGCTTGGACTGGTTTCTTTGCTGGTTGCTTGCACACACTATCAGGGCCTGACCACCTTGCAGCTTTGGCTCCATTGTCAATTGGCCGTAGCCGAATGGAGAGTGCTGCTGTGGGAGCCCTTTGGGGTTGTGGCCATGATGCTGGTCAGGTTATCTTTGGCTTAATATTTTTACTCCTCAAGGATCGACTTCACATTGAGGTCATCCGAACTTGGGGTACAAGAGTAGTGGGCCTTACCTTGCTTGTTATTGGTGCTATGGGAATTAGGGAAGCTTCGGAAGTACCTACTCCATGTGTTGCCTTAGAAAATGGTGAATGTGATGTTGGTGTCTATGAACAACTTGATAATCCGGCTGTTGGAAAGAAGAAGATTGGTTTTGCTACTTTTGCCACCGGGATAGTTCATGGTTTGCAGCCAGATGCACTGATGATGGTGTTGCCTGCTCTTGCTTTGCCTTCTCGCTCGGCCGGTGCTGCATTCCTCATAATGTTCTTACTTGGGACTGTAGTTGCAATGGGAAGCTATACAGTGTTCATAGGTTCGTGTAGCCAAGCACTAAAGGATAGAGTACCTAGAATAACTGAGAAACTGACTTGGGCTTCTTCCCTTGTTGCTATAGCTCTCGGATTTGCCATTATCGTTAGCCAGTTTTTTGGGTTTAGCCTGTATTAATGCATATTTAACAACCAGGGAACCTCGTTTTGCCAACATCTTTTTGGTGTCAGGAGAAAGAAAACGAGGATCGTAGAGAGTTTAGAGCAAGTTGGCCTATGCGACATCTGGGATTGATTGCTGTCATTTATCTTACTTTGCTTTCGAATGTGTATAACTCTCTATCCAGAAATGTAAGCTTCGAGCAATCATGCTGCTGAGAACTTCGTTAATTTTTGTTGGTAGGTTTCAAATTGGTTTACCAATTTTCTATTGATCCATATGTACTGTGCGTTGGAATTCTTATACCATATCATGATGTATCGTCACTTTCTTTATATAAGTTTGCTTAAGTCTGTTGCCTATGTAGCATAATTTACGTATTTTGTGGAGTGCATACCTTGATGAATGACTGAAAAGGAGCATATTGCCATGATTAGTCATTTAATCAACACAGAATTTTTTATATTGCAGCGTCATCTCAATTCATCTTGAGTATATACCTCGAAATCTTTATGCCTTCTATCAAGTACAGTTGTCCCCGGCATGCGTCTAAGAAACAAAGTCATTGTGTTTTGATAGGCTGCATAAGATTTTGAGGAAGTTAGTGAGATTTAGACACCGTCTATGTCTGCCAGTAACTGAAAATGTTTCTACAATAGCAAAAAATAAAAACTAAAAATGTTTCCATCAGAATTAAATCATTTCTAATGTGCGCCACCCAGCTTGTAGCTCAATAAAAAAATGAAATATTAACTAGTGGGTGCCTCTATGGGGCCCTATATGCCATCCTAAACGCCTTGCCTTCCGATGGGAATGACACATTTAACCCTGGAATTGAAAATGGAAATACTAGGAATATTCCCCAAGTATTAGGATGATACGAACGTCCACTCATTGTATCAACTACCAAGATTCAAGAAACTTCACGATCATGGTGTGAGAATGCATTATGGAAGCTTGGTGCTTTCACATAATTCTTCTACTTTTCTGATGGCATTAGTGTACAATTTCAATGGAAAATGCCCGACATCAAATTTTAGCAACAACATTCAGGCGTCTGCCTTAAACCGTTTAACTCAAAATTCCAACCCAGGCCAAAAGGAAAAGAAAAAAAAACCCTCTGCAGTACTGCGGCTGTCAGCACTTGAAATAAACTTTGGGCTCAATCCTCATAGGCGGAGGCGGGGATTTATACTGTCTTGGTAGCTGGTCACGTCAAGAAGCATTAGGGCTTTTGTTTGCCAATGATGTCGTAGAGCACACACATATCAGCTGCCGTCTTCATCTGAGATCACAAGAATATCAGTTAGACTTGGAGCAGATTAAAATAAATATCTTGAATCTACAAATCATGACCAAAAGGGAAAGAATAAGTAAACACTAAATCAAAGGAATATCACATCAAAATATGAGTGATGTTATTTGCAAACTAGTTACCTTCACACCAGCAAAATGGCACAATCTCAGCATTATTAAACCCACTTAAACTTTTTAGTGTTAGATACAAATTTCGTTAAGTGTATGAGTGTGAGGGTAGCATTATTCTAAAATCACACCAGCCAAATAGGAGTTAAATAGAAAATAAATAAATTTGATTTCTGAGACTTCTATAGGAAGCCAGGACGAAAGGAATCAAGTTCTCAACTAATGATACAAAGTTACTGTGCCATGAGTCACAATTTAACTCACTTGCTAGTAGGCTATATTTCCTGTCCAAAATAATGACACGTGCTGAATCTAAATTGGCATTTCACAGTTGCCTGGCCATCAATCCTTAACGAGATTCTGAATTTACAGTTGTAAATGAAAATTGAACCAGTCATCCCTGTCATGTCATATATATTCTTCTGCTACATCCCTACTACACTACTTATTACAGCTTATGCAGTTAAGTCCTGTACTGCCTTACAAGCATAAAAAAATTTCCATGAAAAGAAATTTTTTGAATATTGCATAAGGCACTAGATGTTTTGGTACTGTGATATGTTTCGTATGAATATGCCAAATTAAACATTATCAACGATTTAGAATTGATACTGTATTTTATTGACTGTATGACATGAGCTTTCTTTCCTTTCCTTCTCTTTATTTGTTTTTTGGATTTTCTTTCTATTGTTCCCTTCTATTTTGCTCCTCTTTTTTTTTTTTTTTCCTTTTCCTTTTTGGGAAGGGGGGGTGGAGAACTGAAAAGCAACTGGGGTCTAGAATATCATAATCATCTAAAATATCTAGAAGAAATAGATCAAGTAGGAACCTGAATAATATTTATGACTTGCTTGATTGCCCATCCAAATAAACTTGTTGTGATTAGGAAAGAAATTATTGATATCTTCTGCAAATTATTTGATATAACCTGAAAAAGAGAAAGGACTAAGAAACCAAAATGATCTTGGGAAGTCACTCTAAATATTTTAGACAATCTAGCACCAGCTAAAACACAGGCAGAAAGAGAGCACTTACATCTATCAAGGTTTCTGTTTGGTTCTCCGAAAGAAGAAACAAAATTAAGTAAAGAACCTGTTGAGTATAAAGGTTAAGTTAAGAACAAAAGAAACATAATCTTTTATAGAAACTGTTTCAAACTGATCAAGTAGACAGTGTTACAATTACCTCACAGGAGACACAACAGTAAGCCATAAACATCCTATTCCCATAATATGCCTTAAAAAGCCAATTAGTGCTGTCTTTTACATCTTTATGACTAGCCTTTCCTGACAAGAAAGTGCTGCAATTGAAGTACAAAGATCAAGCAAAATAACTCTGTCAAGGTCAAATACAGTAGACGCAGAATCATGGAATTAGAGGAAGGGAAGGTAAAACAAAAGGTTGGCATGCACCACCTGTACATTTGCAGCCAATGGCTGCCAATATCCAAGGCAAGCAATGACAGGAAGCTCAGGCCAGGCCTTCACACAAATTCAGTCCAAAAGTCAGATACACATGCTTACAACTCCAGGACTTGATGAAGAGCTTGAGGGGGAGAAATATTACCTGTATACTTGGGAAAGAACTACAAGTAGACAAGCAGTGCTAATTCTGGCATTAGAAATAAGGCAAGTATCATCATTAAATACTCTGGTATTCTCTTTTGCTTGTGAGCAAAAGAGTGTGAGTGTGGAAATATGCAAGGCGTGTCCCTGTGTGTGTGCGCACGTGTGAGAGAGAGAGAGAGAGTGAATGACCTGTCTGTCACCATGTCCAGAACAGCTCCAAAGGTTGACACTGGAACAAGTTCACAAGAAAGTAAAAACACAAAACATAAACTTTGGATTATATATTTGTTTGTTATTATATTATATTGACCAACTTCAGCCTTCAAAGTCAAGAATTATGAAAAAAAGGAAAAAAAAAAAAAAAANAAAAAAAAAGAGCACACATACACTAGAAATTTGAGCCTAAAAAAAGACTGCAAATGACATCTACTGTGCCCATATAGAGGAAAATAAGAAAGAGTTTCCAGTGTTTCCTTCATATTGACATTAATTACATATTCAATAGAATACCACAAATAAACCGATAGTAATATGACATGTAAAATACAAGTTAATGATTTATACCTTGGTTGAATTTGCGAGCACACCAGCCATCCACAGCATCACATACAAAGCTGGAAACACAAATTTAGCCATATTATGCACCGAATGCCATGTATATCAAAGTGGCAAATATGAAAGCTTAAATTTGTTTGCACCTGAAAAAATAGAGAATAGAGAAAAGCCATTTGTTTGTGTAGCATAGGTAGAAGGCAATGCAGTTTATAAGAACCCGGATGTATCCTGCACCACCAGAAACTTAGTTCATATAGCATAGCCGTGGACAATTATCAAAGAGGGAATCAAATTGCACACGAGTGAGTTTGGAAATGGAAATTTGTGGAAATTCTCTTGAACATGATATCACTGCGTTTATAACGCCAGTGGCAAACAAAATGTATACAGTAATGGAGGGGAAAGATAACTTGGTTCTCATTGCTTTTTGAATAATATAAAATAGGACTTATTTTAATCTGAACAACTAAATACAAAAGGATTTTACAGCCCTAAGATGAGGCAATAAGAAAGATAGCCAGAATGAATTTGCAGCATCATTCTGTCCCTTGATCTAGTTGTATATCAATATTGTTATAATGAAAATGGGTGTTGGAGCGAAAAAGTTTCTATAATATGCAAGTAATCCAATACTAAATCAAAATATCAGCCAGTAGAGTAGAAGAACTACCTACCAATGATATTAGGAATGTAAAGATATACAGACAATCTACTGGGTCTTGATCCAGAGTTCTTGGCCATTGAAGCTTATTTATATACTAAAACTTGCCTTGAGGTATAAGATTGCCCAATCAAATTATCACCTGCATGCAATGTTTCCAGTAAGAAATCAAAATCTACAAAGACTGCACACGTAGATATTCCAATCATATGCACATGTGTTTGTTACTTAAGTTCAATTAATCTGCATACCGACCTATCTATCTATATACATATACATAAGTAAAAGGCTCCTGATTTTATTTTCTTATTTATTATCTAATTTACTTTTCAAGCAATTTGCAATTATAACATAAATTTTCTGATGCATCTCTCTCTTTTCCTTCATGTTTCATCAACCTGAGGTCAATAGTAGCAACTAGCAAGATCCACAAGCACAAGAATTTCATAGTTCAATAAAATGAACACAAACACTAGTCATTGGATTGGAAGTGCCACGTTTGGTTGAGTGGATACAGTGTCGGATCTCAGTACAAGGATGTGGGGTCATTTGCCCCCACAACATGAAATAATTTTCAATGATTATATAGATATATATATATATATCTATATCATTTAACAAAGTTGCCACAAACGCCATAGCATCCAAGCTTTTCCTCATATATTACTCGCAACAATGGGAGAGTAAATTGGGACTCTTGAGGGAAAGCAACGAGCAAGAAATAAAAGCATACTTCGCATAGATTTTTTCACAAAGGAGACAGAGGATTACCCAGAACTAAGGAGACAAAGGATTACCCACACACTAAATCTGAAATTTGAATTCCTCTTTCTCGATCTGCTCCCTTTCTCCCTGCTTAGGTCTCTCTGTTTCTATTCCTCTGACTCAAGCAGTGTGTTCCCTCTTTCACTCTACCCTCTGTTCTTTCTCTCTACCGTTCTCTTTCTCTCCACCCTCCGTTCTATGGAAAATTATGGAGTTCTTTATCTCTGTCGTTCTCTTGCTCTATCGTTCTCTATTGCATTAGCTTTGGGATTATATGATACTAATTAATTATATTATATTATATTGATGTGATAAATATATATAATTTTTATATTTTATTATATATAAAATATAATTTATTTAATTTTTAAATAAATTTAAAAATAATTAATTTATATATATATATGTCATTCATTTATTAGTTATTTTTGTGTAATATAATATACTACATAAATACTAAAATTATCTAAGAAACCTGATTTACTTAATTGTAATTTTAGATAGATTTGATTTAATTTATTAAGAAATTAATGATTAATTATAAAAATATATTTTTCAATGTCACGTCAATAATTATTGTTTATAACTAAAGGACAAGTTACACCTAGTCTTTTGTTGGCGCGCTCTCATTATTTAAGCCAAAAGAAAAGAATAATACTTTTTTTTTTATTAAGAAAAGAATAATACTTTGAGTGGAGATGAATTTGATTCCCCATTTTAAAAATTTTTAAGTATATATTTTTTTACGTCAACTATGTTTTTAGAGAAAAAAAAAATGTCATGTTGGGGTTCATTGAGAGACTTAAACTTAGATTACTATAACATGGATATCCTTGATAGCAATGGAACACGTCATCACTATAACATGAGCAATGGAGTAGGATAATGCATTATATAAAAAGGATGCCTAATATTTGCACATAATCTTTTTCTAAGAAATAAGAAAAATATATTAAGGGTTTATTTGAAAGTTAAAATTAAAAGAAAATTAGTAAATATGTCAATTTCCTTGTTTGGAAGTTTAAAATTAAAAAAAAAAATAAAAAATCAAAGGGTAAGCTCTCCATTTTCTCTAAAAACTCACATGCCTCTACAACTTTTTTTCAACAAGATCCAGTTTCTCTACCACCTTTAGGTGCATTTTTTTTCGGTAAGTCTGGCTTTTTTTGTTTCTCCTATTTTCTTTCTTGTAAGGTCTTCGTCTCCTTCTCTTGTTTCTTTTTTTGTGCTCTGCTTTGGAGCAACCACTATCACTTTGTGTGGTGACAGCCCTATTGTCTGTTTTATTCAATTGTTTGTATTTTTTAAGTCTTTTAGTTTCTCCTTTTGATAAATTGTGCTAATCTGTTAGTTGTGTTTTACACAGTCTTTTTGTTCAAAAGTAGATCTAGTGTTCTTTGGAGTTAATCCGTCAGATTAAACCTCTATTTTGAGTAAATATAAAAAAATTTATGTCATATTTCATGTATTTTATGAAGATAATACTTCAAGTAAATCGAATGTTTAATCTCATTGTAGCACATTTTGTATTTTTTTTTTTATCATTAAATATGTTTTGTTATCGATTGTCATTAGCCTCTGTTTTGCTAAGACCTGGAGTTATGTCTTTATTTGTTTTTTAGTATAAGAAGAAAAATATAAAAATTTACTTTAAGACATTAACTTTTTGAATTTCAAAAAATATTATATTAAAAATTTTATATGATATTATTTGTTATTATATAAACCTAATTAACTTAATGTGATCAAGTTATATTTCTAATAAAAAAAAGTACGAGACACCATGGAGCTCAAGAGGTTTGCCGACCAGTGAACCAATCCCAGGGGGCTTTTTTATTTTTTTTTTATAACAAAAAATGGAGCTTATAAGTGCAACAGTCCTTACATTACCCTCTTAGGTGAAATCTAGTACACTTACCCCATTTAACTCCTCAGGAGATCTAGCAGTGGAGCATCAATGAGAGAAAAGTCAACTTACCACCTGATCTGCGATCTCGAGTGGTCCAAGGGGCATGCATGTTTTAATCCTTCTCCCCAAAAAGCACAATTCTGTGGGCAAATTCACTATGCTGTTTGAAAAACTATGTACCGTAGAAATTTTTTTACATAAGTAATATATTTTTTATTATTTTATTTAAAGGATTCGAATAATATGAGTCACGCTACTGTATAAATAATGTGACTCTAAATATCATACTACTTACAAAATAATATAATCTTTTTCTTTACGTGCTTATTAATAAAAAAAATTTAAATTCTCCTAATTACATAAATATTTTATAAAATTGTATTTTTTTTTAGGTTTCTTAGATACTTTTAGTATTTATATAGTATGCTATACTACATAAAAATAATCAATAAATAAATGACATGTATATAAATTAACTGTTTTTAAGTTTGTTTAAAAAATTAAATAAATTATATTTTATATATAATAAAATATAAAAATTATGTATGTTTACCACGTCAGTGTAGTATAGCATATTTACGTAGTATCATATAATCCCCGTTTTTTTTTTAGTTATTTTACCCAATTCTTTGGGCTGCATTAAAAGATATGACACGAATATTAATTGGGNAAAAAAAAAAAAAACCATCGGTCCAGTCCGAATAGAGATCGTGGTTCGGCCCGGAATGACAGAGAAATAGAATGGAAAGGTGTAGAAAGAAGAAGAAGAAGAGAGCAGCTTCTACACATTTCCCGGGTTTTCAGTTATCACTTATCAGTAGTCACCTCCACAGGATTTTGGTACTCTTCCTACTCTATCCCTATCCTTGCTGGTTGCTGCAAATGCAACTAACTCACCGCGAAAAGTACAGAGTTTCCCTGTTTTCTGGGCAATTTGTTATTTAATCTTTGTTTTACAGGAGGGGTATCGTTAGCGGGTGGTTTGACGTGAAGGCGAAATTTCAAAAATAAAATAAGAAGGTGCACAAAATCCTAATTTTTTGAATATTTGGTTGATTTGATGTTTTCTTACCACTTATTACGTGGATTATGTGTGTGGAATTGGAATTAAACTAGAGTAATGAGCTGTTCAGATTGCATAATACAAGTTTTTATTTGTTTTAAGATCCATTATTCATCATCCCCATAAAACACTTGTATTTCTTAATGTGATTCGCACCATCTAAGGTGAAAGGTAAGGGCTATGTTACCCTTTCTTGAAGGGAGTTAACACTACTTTCCCTTCAGTTAGATATATTTGGTATCATTACGAATATATTGAAATACTAAGTTATTCAGTATGTATCGGATTACATAGATTTTACATGGTACGATATAAAAAAATGTGTTAAAAAATAGTTATTTTATTTTTGACACTTTTTTTTATAATATGTTGATCTTATATTTTACAAATAATTATATGTTTTGGTATATACTGTGTGATTTAATTTTTTAATATCTTTATAGTGATACCAGAATCACATTATAGGTCTTACTGAATCTCACTCAAATGATGGGGAGTAGCGTTATCCTCCTTCAAGGGCGGTTAACATAGCGCTCACCAAAATGAAATCATGTGAGATGAAATTCAATGTTTCGTATTGTATGCAGGATGTCGGAACCTCCCTTTAGGCCACGAGAGAAGCTTATTGAGAAGCAAAAGTATTTTCAGAGCATCCATAAACATACATACCTGAAAGGACCACATGATAAGATAACCTCTNGAAATCATGTGACATGAAATTCAATGTTTTGTATGGTATGCAGGATGTCGGAACCTCCCTTTAGGCCACGAGAGAAGCTTATTGAGAAGCAAAAGTATTTTCAGAGCATCCATAAACATACATACCTGAAAGGACCACATGATAAGATAACCTCTGTTGCCATACCAATTGCTTTGGCAGTATCTTCCATTTATCTTATTGTGAGTTTGTTTATATGCAAAACCCCCTATCATTATTTGCTCAATGTTTCTTTATTATAGTCATTGATAAATTTCTTCTTGTTTCTGTTCAGGGAAGAGGGATCTATAATATGTCACATGGGATAGGAAAGAAAGAATAAGATGACCATGCCTGATAATGGAGACAAAATAGAATCTCATGCATGCTTCCAGATTAGTTTCTTTGAGATCATGTTCATCCTCCTCTATTAAATATGCTAAATCGCTTGCATGTTATGCTAATGGAAGTTTAAAACATGAATGGTAATTGCATTTTCATTTTAAATCCCAGGCTCTGCTACCTCGAAATTGAATTTTAAATCTATACTTTTCTGTATTCTTGCATGAGCATTATTGTCTCTGCGATTCCTGAGGCTAAATGGGAGTGCCATTCATTTTAAGGGCAGCAAGTAGATGGCACCTGCTGTAGAGGACACTTTCGCCAGGTCAAGTAACCCCATCATTTCAATGCCTCACATGCTGGTACCCATATGATTTTGCTAATAATAGTGATAGAGTAATGGAAACTGTGCTCGATCCCTCCATCCACCTTCACTTGCTAATTATGTCCCATTAATGCTTGTTAACTTGTTATTATCCCATGTGGGCCTGGCTTCTAACATTAAACACGGGAATTGATCAATTGAATACATGCATTGGCGAAATTTGGAATCGGAGTGACGTGTCAAACCCTCTGAACAGTCGACGTTTGGGTACTTATCAACTTCTCCCAGAATCTCGTGCTCTCTTTTTCTCCATCTGACATAAAAAAAAAAAAAAGAAGAAGACAGAAAGGACAGATAGAGAGAGAGATTGAGAAAAAAACACCAAAGAACAAAACAAAATGAAAAAGAAACCGACGGATATGATTACTGATAAACATGGCCGTAAATCTCACACTGGCCCGACAGAAATCTGAAACAGTAACCATACGCTCGCCACTTAAAACTGAAACCAAAAAAAAGAGAAGGAAAAACTGTACGGATATCAGAAAGCATCTCTGAATAAGTTTGTGCACATGGACTACGTAGATAGCCATTGCTATGGTTAAAGTTAAGTTAAACCCTGTGTCTATCATGGATCTTAGTAAACGGAAAGGGGATTAGAGTGCAAAATGGTGCCATTTATTAGGTGAGGGTTATGTGCTACACCCCTCAATTAAGTGGGACTTAATGAAATGTATAGTGTTATTTTTATGTTATTGTAAAAATTTCGAAAAGTTAAATCATTCAGTATGTGACATAGCACACAATTTCTTATAAAATGTTAAAAATAACACAATATAAGAAAGCATATCAAAAAGTGAACTTAAAAAAGTTATTTCTCAGCATACTTTCTTATATTATGTCATTCTTACATTTTATAAAGAACCGTGTGTTCTGATACATATTGAATGACTCAATTTTTAAATTTTTTTATAATAATACCAAAATCACTGAATAAATCTCATCAAAACTTACTTAGAAATGTAACGCTACCACCCCTGACCCTCAAGAGGGGTGGTAGCATATCCCTCCCCCCTTTCTTATCCTATCCTAGTTTCTTCTATGTAGCTAAGATAGGTGCTATAGGAATTAAACAAAGAAAGGTTGCGTTGCATACCTAGAATTGTGAATTGCTACGTTATGTATGGTCTGTTTTCTGAAGGCTAGCTGAATTGTAGGATGATAACGGGGCAAACAGTGGTAGTGGACAAAGATTGTCACATGGGTAATGGGTTCCCTTATTCAAGCAAAAACTGCCATTTTTCATTTAGTCATAGTCAATGACGACTCGTTCAGTCTAGTACGCGAACCAAAGCAAAAACAAGAAAGCATAATGAGATTGAGAGAGCAAGTTGTATGCGGTTACTGTTTCTGCTTGCTATATTATATGGTACATAGGGTGATTTTTCAGTGTCAAATAATGGTAATCACGTTTGGTTAGACGGTTTTTTATACGGAGAGCAATTCTATTCTCATGCAAAGGGTGCAGGTTAATCTGACATTGCCTTCATTCAACTCTCGTGCCATTTCATATCAGAAATAATAACCTAATCAATCTACCACCATAAAACAAAAGGAGTTAAGAGGGAGGAATGCAAGGCAAAATGATATTAATAATGTACCCAAAAAAAATACCTAAAAGAGTTATTGCTGAAATTATTTATTATAATATATATATTTTAAATATTTTAATAATATACTACTAAATAAAATAAGATACGTTATTTTAGATATAACATATTTCTTTTACTCCTAATATATCAAAATAGCGGGATAACATTTAAATTAATAGAAAAATGTGATTTTTTTTATCAACGCATGAGAAATTAAACAAAATACTCAATTAAATTTATTATTTTTGAAGTAACGAAACTTTTTTTATCGGTTAATATAACATTAAAATATTAAAATAATTTATTTATGTAAATTACTTTAACAATACTCATTTACTTTTACCTTTTTTTTTTAATGTATTTTTCTGGACATTTAACTGGAATGTGCAAACTAGATTCAAAAATTGGATGAATAAATGCATTGGGCATGCATAGGAAAAGCAGCCATTATTAATACGTTGAATTTTCATTGATTTGGATTTTCTTTTCATATTTAGTTTAAAAAAGCGAATGTAATTACTCGAAAAAGGAAAAAAAGCAATAATTCATTGACTAAGAAAAGATGCTCATTGCTCAATCTGGGAAATTCTCTTTGATTGCTTTTGGTGGTCTTAGGTACAAATTAGATCTAAAAGGTTCTAAACACATAAACCCTAATAAAAGAAAAGTAAAGGCATTAAAGAAAGACAAGTAAAGGAAATCTAGAAACAGTGCATGCATCGAAATGGGTTATGTTCATCCATCTGACTGGGATCCAAATTCTAAGCTATGATATATCTAAACCTTTTTGTTCATTTTTTTTTCCGTCTATGTACCTTTCTCGGAATATTAGCCTAGAAAATCAAAGTCTCTATACTAGCTTTCTTTGGCTCTCTGCAGACTGGGCAAGCCTCGAGGAAAGGCTCGCAAGCTTTGCACGAAGAAAGGTGCCTGCAGGGAAGGAACAGAAAGCACGAGGTCCGAGAGTTACAGCTTTTGCAAGCCATCATCTTTCTCGTAATCTGGTCCTCAGCGTCTCCGACTCCTACCCCACCCACGCAACTTCCTCTGTTTTCCTCTGTTCCTTCTTCTTCCTTCACCCTGTCTCCCTTGCTGCTTTCGTCACAGCACGATTCTGCATCTTCTGCCGCAAACCCATTGTTGGGGCAATAAAAGGCTTTCTCTTTCATCTCCTCCAAACTGTTATGGAGGGACAATACCATGGCTTCGTTTTCCTCAGCCACTCTTCGCCAAGCTTGATTTTCCGCTTCTAGTCTTCTCAAAAAATCTTCTAACTCCACTTTTCTCTTTGCTGCTTGTGTCAACTCTTCATCTTTTTGCCTCAGGAAATAAAGCGCTTCCGATTCCACTTTTTTAAACAATGTCGCCAACTGTTGCTTTCTCTGCTCTTGCAACATAATTCTCAATTTTTCATCCTGTACAATGCAGGAAGCAACAAATTACAATCAATTTTAATACAACCTTAAGTTAAATACCATGTTCAAAATCTAATATGAACAAACAAAAACAGTACTTTAATCGATTTGATTTACGAATTCAGAGAAGATGAATCCTAACCTGTAATCTGATGTATTGATCAATCTCTTGCCTCTGGTTCTCAAATTGAGCAGCCAGGCCTTGAGAATTCAGCATTGGAGTCTTAGAAACAAGAAGGTTGATGTCAATAAACATGTTCTGATTCCAAAGCCTCTCATTATATTGCTGTCTCAAATGTTGTTCTAGCTGCTGTTGTTGTTGTTGCGGCTGTTGCTGAATTTTCTGTTGGGAAATAAAACAGGACTGTGTGAAGCCACCAGCGCCACAACCATTGTCAATGATCAAATCCTGTGAGCCGTATAATGGAAACCCAAGATTATTTGGATACAACTGCGCTTGAATGGCCATGTGCAAATCAAATCTCTCTCACTTCTATGAAATAATCCTAACAAAAACCGATCAAAGCCTCAACCTTTTCAATTTCCAGAAATCTCCTTCTTGCGCTTCATGCACAACATTTCCAACTGAGATTTGCTTCAAAGTTGAACCCGAGAGCATGCATATATTGTTATAGGATCAAAACTCAAAAGGGCATGTCATGTTCTCGCGGTGGCTTATTGGGTGTGTAATTATTTCGAGGAACACACGTATAAGAGATAGAGAGCTGTTTGAGGTAGTGCCGGTGGGTGGTGTACTGGTGTACTGGTATATATATATATATATAATTATTTAATTATTATATAAAAAAGCAAACAATATATGTGGAAATTACTTGAAGGAAAGTCGGGGGAATAAATTAATGGATTGATTTTGATTGAAATAGGGGTAGTAACTGAAAGAGTTGAAAGGGAAAGAGGGAGCCTAGGATACTGCGATGCAATGCATAGCTTCTCTCTCTCTCTCTCTCTATTTAACTTTCTTCCTCTTTTTTCTCTATCGTCTAAGCATTAAAGGGAGAGATGTATGGGACGCGGTAAGCAACGACGTACCACATGCAGATTTTGTGACTAAACTATCGGGTCTTTGTTTTGAATAAAAAGAAAAGGAATTCAATTCCAAGTGGATGCAACTCAGAAACTCACAGAAACCTGTGAAAGAGTCAGTTCCCATTTAAAGAGTGAGAAAATTAAACTAAATAAATGAGTCAAGAGATTTGTCAGGTGCACTATTTGGGAAGGACCAAGGGCCTCAGAGTGTAGGGACGAGGGATTCTTATTTTTGTCGTATTTCTAGATTTTTATACTTTTAAATTTTCACCAACCCCTCTTTGTCTTTTTCTTTTCATTATCCTTATATCTTTTTTGGCATGCATTATCCATGATTCAGTAGATACATTCTTTTTTTTTACTATAATTGTTGGAATTCAATAAAGATATTATCTTGCCTGTTATTTTTGTAACTAGGATTTGATTTCAGCTTAGAAGTTTTCAGTTGGAGCATTCATAAAAAAAAACTAAAGAATTTTATACAAATTATATTAAAATTCTCATCAAAATTTATAAATTTTATTTTCGAATCTANTTTTATGTTCGAATCTAAATTCATAACAAAAAATAATATCATTCGTAAAGATACATACTCTAACTTTAGAATTGCATAATTTTTTTTATCCTAAATTTTGGTTAACTACAAAAATATAATTGCAGAGAAAAAAATAATTAATGGATGATTCGGCAATATCATACGATTTCCTCATCATTTAGGCAAAGTTTTGAAGAAAAATTCTTATGACTTCTAATATTATTTTTCTGAGTCATTAATTGATAAGATTATGAGATGATTATTTTCGTTTTCCTGGACTATATAAAAGGGAAATAATATAATCTCATTGGTAAGTCATTTATCATTTTCTCCAAGTAAGCAACATCACCGATGACTTTAGTTGTGGTTTACCATTTAGGTGGGTTGAGCTTGAAAGAAGATCGTTCTCTCCCTAATTTCGAAAACAAGATGTGCCCTTATTCACAATTTACCCAATCTTAAATCTTTATGAAGATTTTATTAACTTGTTCTATTTTTTGGATATCGGTAAATTGCTTTAATCATGGTCTTTGCTTTAATTGCGGATTACTTTCTTAAGTGGTTGAAAGCGTGTACAAACCCTCTCCACCAAAAGGTAAAAGCCAAAAGAACACGTAATTTCCCTTGAGTAATACTTATATAGCTTTTGGTTGTGGAGGTGGGAACCAACCAATGAATCAAATTAAGTTAAGATAACTATTTTTTTTTTTGTGTAATTAAAAGTTTAGAGTGACGAGAGACTACTCTATTTCAATGCCAGTACTTACTATAAGTCTCGGCAAAAATTTATAGTGGTACTTAAGAGACTGCTTACAGTAAAATTTAAACTTAGACCTTATAAGTAAAATAATTCGATTCTTATCAGTTGAATTAATCTTGTTGACAAGTTAAGATAACTATAACCCTTCTATCAAAAGAAAAAAAGAAAGATAATTATAACATAAAAGAATTGCAGCTTATAATGCATATGATCTTGATCTTTCTTTGAACTTTGGACGTTATATTGGAGCTATCTTCTTGGAACTGCACATGTATTATATGTATATATAAGTAGGATCGATGACGACCAGGAAACAGTACACCTCTCTCCGTTGAAGCCATGACTTAGCTAACCCGTTTTGCACGCTTAACGTTAACGTGGAATCCTAAATCCCGGAAACAACATTATGTAATATGTTACCTAAGATCACAAAAAAGAAATATGTGTTCCTGTAACATTTCCCTAGATATTTGGAAAAAAAAGGAATTATTTATTTTATTTATTTATTTCTTTTTTTGGGGAGACATTAATAATTTGTTGTGGGTTGCGTTTGAGAAAGGAGGAAAAGTGCAGAGTGGAAAGTGAGACAGGTGGAGGAAGCAGAAACAATAAGAATTGGTCTGTGATGAATGATGATGGTGTGGTGAAAGTGATGATGGACCCACGTGCAGCCACCGAGCTTGACCTCATGAGCTCAGTGCCTTCTTGGGGCGGCTCTTGTGCAGCCAAGGGTGCAAACCATGTGAACCCACCTATGACACTCCTCATTGACCCAGAGTTACATTATTCTACTGCTTCTTTTTGTGGGGAAGGATAGGCACAGAGCTCATTTATCGTATTTGATGGAAAAAGTCTTTGCTTGCAACTTCTCAACGACTTCTCTTTGTTTTTAAGCCTTCGGCAAAGCGACATGGAAATTCTGCATTAGGCCAGCCCTACACCTCCCAATTTGTGTTGTGTGGCCGTATAGTGTGTTTAAAAAGAAAGGGTCAGGAAAATCTAGTCGTTCAACGTCATAATTATCACTTTTAGACTTTGATTGCCTAATCACCACGAAACATAGAGAGAATATTGAGGAAATGCTTTGATCATGGGCTGCCTATTCACTACAGTCACTTACTATGATTCTACCATTGCCGTGCAGGTAAATTTAAACTTTATTAATTAGTCACTAAAGTCTGTAATAATTAAAGAGAAATGAGCTAAAAACCATGGCACAACCTTTACCTTGTACCAATTTCTGAGCCACCCTTGGTGCAATCTTTGTGGATTTACGGATAAATGAGCTAAAGCTCTTTTTTTTTTTTTTTTTTTTATGAGTTTGGTTAGTTTATTTCAAAACCTTCCCTTCCACTCTCATTTATTGAAAGAATTAGGCAACCGACCAAACCCAATCTGCTAATAATCCTAAGATTTGTTGAACTTTCTTTTCTCACGAAAGTATAGAAGGCAACTAAGAATTGTAGGTGTAGCAATTAGGAAGAGTTACATATATACTTAAAAGCAATGACATCTTTTCTTGAAACAGTAATGCAAATGTAATTGGAGTTTATTTCATATGGGGTGGCTGCAGGAGTTAGGAGACCACTATAAACTTGCACTACCAAACCTGGTCACCTAGTAATGCTATGTCAAGGACCCTGTCCTAATCCACTGCCAATATTGTCTAGAAAATAGACAAGCAAGCACCATTTATTTTGAGTAGGTTGTGGTTTTGATGATATTGTCTATGTCTCTGACTTTATTGGGTTAAAGCAGATGCTTCAATGCTTCTGGTAATCTCACCACCACCGTCAGGTCCAGAATACATACATTATGCATCCATATAGGGAGAGATGTTGGTGATTTTGTCCTTACATGCCCTTACTTTGGCTGAAACGCTGCCGTGTGACTCACCAAGAAGTTGCGTGGGTCTTGTTTTCATAACAAATGCCCTTTGTTTCCTACTATCCTATCCTCTGTATCTGTCTACGATCACACAGATATTAATTATTAGATGATATAATTTTCTAATGTCAGATAGTTGGTCAATCATCGGTTCAACATCAACCTACCTAGTAATTATAAGCAATCTTGATTTAGAGAAAAAAAAAAAGCAATAGAATAGTGGTTGAGATTGGATCAACCTGATGTCTATAGTTTCTCTACAAAACATACAAAAATTTGTGGCTTTGTGCTTATCTCTTCTGCCATTATCGAATACAATATTAAGCTACAGATGATAGATGCATTGTCATTAATTTTGAGAGTAAAATATACTTTTTATTATTAAATTATTTTTTAAATATTACTTTAATTTTAATTTTATTTTTGGATTATTTTAATCTTCAAATAAATATATTTTTTGTCAAATTAATTTTTTATAATACAAAAAATAATTATTTAAATAATTAATTTGATAGATAGAGTAGAGTAATTTTTTTTGGACTATAAAAAATAATTTAGCAAATAATATAATTACTCGATAACTAAAATAATATAAAAAATAATTTAATAATTAAAATAATATTTAAAAAAAAATTTAAAAATAAAAAAATATATATATATTTAACTCTAATTTCAAAGAGAAAACAATTAGGAACTCCGTGTATTAAATATATACAATTGCTAATGTAGGCATTTGCATTTGTGGTAACTAAAAAACTTGTCCAGCATTGGGAGTTTCAGAGTAAAGCAGCAGAAAGTTAAAAAACGTATAGACAGAATTCATTAAATATGATTTGTTAGTGGGTTGGCAATCATGTATCTATTTTTTTATTTATGTCACAACTCCCACCAATTAAACCTAATTTGTCTGTTTATGCAGAAGCTATACTGTGATATTATTGGATGGGCCTTCCATACCTTTAGCCAAACGTGAGGTACGCATACCCTCAACCATATAGTTTTCTTCTTTTTTTAATTATTCACACTCTGCAAAGTTAAAGGTTACAGCTACAGCCTTTGGGTAAAAATTGATCATATACACAAGGAGACAGGACACTAATTTAGCTCTCATAGCTTTGGAAAGAGAGAGAGAGAGAGAGTTGGTCTTCTCTTGTTTTTTTTTTTAACCTTTTTGGCCATTGATCATGTCAGTGTCTATTTCTCATTTGTTATATATTCTTTCTACATTGGAGACCGACACACGCAAGTCATGTGAATTGTGAAAGTGTCCCATTGTAGGGGGGGGGAGGGGGGAATGACCCATCCCAATCTCATATGCATGCTTCGCTTGCACATCTTTGGTTGTTTTAATTTGTTTGGGATCGCTTTTTCTATGCCTAACCTGAAAACAGAGACAGCAAAACGAGCAAAGTGGTGTGCTTTTGAGTGCTTCTCGTGCAACTTTGACTACATGCTCTTTTTATTGTTTACCGGTCCATCAGTCAGTAAAAAAAGGCTCTGTTACCTCTGTATAAGAGATATATATATATCAGTACGTGGATATGGATGATTCAGTGGCACTACTCTCTCTCTCTCTCTCTTTCTCTTTCTCTTTCTGCATCTGTGTACAACGTCTTTGAACCATATGCACCCATGTCGACCCCTTTTCTTTTTCTTCTCTCTCTGTCTCTCTCATCATGAATAACTTTTCTTCTTTCTTTAAAGCAAATCCGATTCCGGACTGCTTATCTTGTTTTTATTGCCTCTCATTGACTTGTTGTTTCCTGGAAAGTTCATAAAATATAGAGCTAACTTTACCTTTTTCTTTTTCCATTTTTCCTTCTTGATTCAAAGTAAACTAAAATGTACAAAAGACTTGGCAGCCAAGTTCAAAGAGTTGGCAAGTCCATAATGTGGATGGGTTCGCCAATAATTGTCCGCAAGGCCACAGATGGAGATGGAGATGGATATGTCACAGTTATGGTAACAAGGGAACATAATTAACGTACCCGCTTTGACCAACCAACCAATACCATGCTTTGCTAATTGCAATAGTGACCTTTACCAACTTCCCTAATTAACTCCTCACTTAATTACATACTGGCTCATATATAATGCCTCTCATTCTACCAACCCAAAAAACTAAACTCTACCTCATTCAAGTTTAATTTTATTAACAAACATTTAGTTCAACTGATAGCAAATTAAATTCTAGACATGTATCTTTGACTGTGTTTAAGGGTTCGAGATCTAATGAGAACATTATTAAAAAAATGAAAACCGTAATTGCTTTTATTCTCAAACGAAATTAGTCTAATGCCTAATTAAATAAAATGGAGATACTCCTAATATTAACAATATATATATATATAACGGGGATTCTATGATACTACGTAAGTATGTTATACTACACTGACGTGGCAAGCATACATAATTTTTATATTTTATTATATATAAAATATAATTTATTTAATTTTTTAAATAAATTTAAAAACAGTTAATTTGTACACAATGTCATTTATTTATTGGTTATTCTTGTGTAATATGACATACTACATAAATACTAAAAGTATCTAAGAAACCTATATATATATTTAAGTTTATCTTTATAGTACTTGTCGATTGCCATGTCCATGGGCATGGGACCAAATGCGATGGCAATTCAATTTGAAAGACATGTCTACGGATTTGAATGAACGAGGATGTTGTTTATTTCGACCCAAGCAACACTTCAACATGAATCTCCAAAAGTAAACAAGGACTTGCTCAACCCAATTGGACTTGTAGTGTTTAAATTTATGGCATGTGTCTTACGCACACGCCACATCTTGATAAATAATAATCTAGTAGTCTAGTAATTCGTCATAATCAACTTTTTCCTTGCAAATAAGACATTCAAATGTAATAAACTTGAAGCCTCCGTCTTTTTCTTTAAGTGATTACTCAATAAGTTACATTAACTGAACATTACATTACTGGTCAAATCAATTTTTCGTAACAATAAAAATAATCACTTAAAAATACTGATTTAGCAAGTAAATTGATTATTTGAAGATTAAAATGACAAAAATATATTAATGACTAAAATAATATTTAAAAAATAATTCAAATACCAACAAAATATTTAGGAGGTTTCTTAGATACTTTTAGTATTTATGTAGTATGTCATATTACACAAAAATAACCAATAAATGAATGACATGTGTACAAATTAATTATTTTTAAATTTATTTTAAAAATTAAATAAATTATATTTTATATATAATAAAATATAAAAATTATGTATGTTCGCCACGTTAATGTAGTATGACATACTTACGTAGTATCATAGAATCCCCGAAATATTTAACTCAAAATTAAAACCCATAGAGCCCTGAAAATATGGTCCTTTGGGCCTTTGTCATAAGTTCTATTAAACTTCCATAAAATCGATGGGCCTGGAAAATGAAATGCAATGACCATACGAAACCTTTGATTACAATATGATCTTAGATCAATGAGACCCATTCCTGAAGCATGGGCCTCGTATGAAGTTATGGCCCCAAAATGAATTTACTTTCTCATGTGTCATTACTGTAACAAAAGTGGTCCTGTGACTGTGTTTAGCCAAAAAAAGACGAAAGTTCATCCTGCCTTGGATTTTTTTTTAATGATATAAAGGTTCAAATCTTTAATATCTTATAGATTATTTAAATTCCATATTATTATATCACACTTAATACTTATAGTTTACTCATAGGATTTGTTTGAGAGTTAAAATTAGAAAAAAATGAGAGAAAAGAAAATGACTAAATGTGTCAATCTTTTTGTTTGAGAGTTCAAGATTAAAAAATAGAAGGAAATCAAAGGATAATCTCAAACTTCCACATTTTTTGTTTGTCTTCACTTTTATGTTACTCTAATTTGGGGGTTTAGAGAGGAAGAAGGAATAATTTACTATTATACCTCTATTTATTTTTTTAAATTCTTTTTCAAATATTATTTAGATAATATTATTAAATATATTCCCTTTATAAATAAATGATAAATTTGTAAAATTATAAATTTTTATTTATTTATTTTCTTTTGCTTATTTTAATCATTCAAACAAAGAAGAATAAAATCCTTTACATTCCCTTCTTTTCATTTTCCTCTTGTATCATTTCCGTTCATTTTTTTTTTTAACTCCCAAACAAATCCTTAGAGTTAAAACAACTTATATGCTTCCCAAAATTTTAATTTAAAAAAATGGCCTGAAATTGTTAGACATGAAATTAATTAACTTCTTACTTAAAGAGTATTTCATGTCACTCAACAATAAACATCTCAATCTTAATGCCATTATATAAGAAACATGATCACATGATGGATTTTGGCTCCCCAAGTTTGTGACTAAATCACATATATGATTAAAAAACATAAAAGATCAATAAATTATTAAAGGTCGTGGAGTGATCACATCTATATACAACATAAAGACCTCGAGTCAACTCAAGTTATTATTTTAATACCTCAAAGATTATACATATTAAATACTGTTATTGTCAATCAACATGATTAGTTTAATTAATAAAAATTAAATTATTCCGCTTATAAAGTCTAAGTTTAAATTTCAATGCGAATAATTTTCACTTGATAGGTCATATGTAAATACTATTATAAACTCTTTCAGAGACTTTTAACATGTTTTGATCTTAGAATGAATTAGTTTTCCTCCTCTTAAACTTTTGATTACCAAAAAAATATTATTATTGTCATATAAATAAAATGCTAGGAACATAATCATATTTTAAGGGAAAATTGCATAACTATTCTATAACTTAAATCATGTATGATTCATTTCCTATGCTTATGGATGAAGTAATCAACCATTTTGATTAAAAGTCGTATAAAATAATAAAATGATGGAAATTTTGAAGATAATGTGAAGAGGATTCGAATCTAATCATGTCATATGATTTATGTTGTGAAGATCTAAACCATATATTTAATTAAAATTCATATGAACCATTAAAATATATCAATATTTAATAATTTAGATAAATTTTAATTAAATGTACGGCTTAAATCTTCTGAATCATGTGATATAACTGAATTCAAATGCATGTAAAGATAATATAAAATAATAAAACGAATAACTTAAATGCTAGGGACACTTTGTAAATGTGAATGGATGGAAATTTTATGACGCCAAATCCGGTGAGTGGTCCCCGTCATCAGTCATGTCAGGTTTTGGATCATTCAGATTTAGATGAAGTTTATTTCAGAAATAAAAATAATAATAATAATAAAAGGAGATCACCATGGAGTCATGGACCACTCGTGAAACACTGTACTATGTTTGTGTTGTGAATGGGCCACGTATATGAGTCCCATTATAAAAATTCGGATTTGGATCCGGTCATGTCACTTGAGTCATGTTGCTTAGATCTGAGCCGTCCATTCCATTAAAGCTCATTTCAACCATTAAATATTAATGTGTTTTAATGGTTGAAATGACCTTAAATGAAATAGACGGCTTAGATCTAAGCAACATGACTCAAGTTAACATGACTGGATCTCTTTCCTAAAAATTCGTAAGATTGATCACAAGTCTCAATCACCAATTCAATTCCTAATCAAACTACTATTTCATGTATCAACAAAAGATCAACCTTTTATTTAGCGTAAGAAATTGGACATATTATAGAATTTCAATTTTTTATTATTATTTCGGTTATATCTAAGAATAAGTACTACTATAAACTCTCTCAAAGACTCGTGGCATACCCTTAATAATATGTTAGGAACATAATCATATTTTAAGGGTAAATTGCATAACCGTTCTATAACTTAAATCATGTGCTATTCATTTCCTATGCTTATGGATAAAGTAATCGACCATTATAAACCTCGAGGTTAGGAATNCATTATAAACCCCGAGGTTAGGAATTTCTTCGTTACTTAGACCAAATATATGTCATAAATGAGTTAGTTTCAAAACTTGAGGGAGTAAATTGCAGTGCATGTCAAGTTCCTTTCCCAGTGTAGTTTTCCAAATTAATGCCATTTGAGTTAGTGGAAGACTCTTGACAGTTTGAAACATTGTTTTAAAAATTAGACTGAACACGGGAAGGAAATAAGAAACTTGAACCATCAAATCAATGCTTTTTTTTGTGAATAAATTTGTATTATAATTTATTTATTTATATTTAGATTGTATAATAAATAAATATTGGCCATAAAAAAATTTAAACTCTCATTTTAAAGAAAAGAAATACATTTGCTATTAGGTTAACTTTAATTTTATAAATAAATTTATATAAAAATATATTTATTATAACTTAAAATATACAATAAATATATTAAATATTATATTTATAACATCGTCAACAGTTTAATCATTTAATCAAATCGATTGAACCAATTCAATCAGGACTTATCTTTTAAAATGATTTACTTGTTGATCTGATTTTTAAAACATTGCTATGAGGGGTGCAGAGAGGAGACCGTGTGAATGGATGGAAATTTTACGCGCCAAATCTGGTGAGTGGTCCCAGTCATCAGTCATACCAGGTTTTGGATCATTCAGATTTAGATGAAGTTTATTTCAGAAATTAAAAAAAAAATTAATAAAAGGAGATCAGCATGGACCAGGACCACTCGTTAAACACTGTTCTATGTTTGTGTCGTGAATGGGCCACGTATATGAATACACTACAAGACAATGCATCATGAATAGAAGCAACGCCATCAGGATATCCCCATTCCCGACCCAAAAGCCCCCCACCTAGTAACGTCCAGATTCAAAGTGAAACTGTACCTATTCCATTGGGCCCCACATTCCCAGCACATCTTCTCAACGCCCGCAATCCACCAAGTATTGGGACCCTTTTGGTCGGTGTTCAGTCGCTGCATGGATAGACCCGTCGACATATCGTTTCTCTAACAATGCCAATTTGAATCAGGACACGTGGCGCGCACACATCCCATCAAGACAAAATATCAGGCGTTTCTGATACCACTGTCAAACATACGGACGACCCGGATTTCGTGCCTGCCCACTTGATGTAACTCTCTGCTTGCTTATAAAAGTGGACAAGCCTCTCTACTGCAATCACTCAACCTCTGTCCTTTTGTTCAATCATTTTTCATTTGAAAAAGATAAAAAAACTCCTCTCTAATCTAAGAGCCTGAGATATTTTCTCACATTCAAATCCTCTGTTGAGTGACAATGGGTGCTCTGGATCACATTTCTGAATTCTTCAACTGCTCCGGCAGCTACCGCTCCCGCGCCCATGGTAGGTCCAAGTACAAGAAGCGCAAGCAATTGGAGGTAATTTTATGCAACTTGATTTCATTTTCCTTCATGCTCTTTAGTCTTTGATCTTTTACTCAACTAGTGGTTTAGATGGACCTAATTGCTATAGATCGAGTAGCGGTTAATGATCTGAAGTTACTTCTCTGTAAGCAAGCTTATGAGTTGAGTTGTGTGTGATTTGATCAGACGGTGGAGGTGAAAGTGAAGATGGACTGTGAGGGATGCGAGAAGAAAGTGAAGAGGGCAGTGGAAGGTATGAAGGGGGTGACGCAAGTAGATGTGGAGCGCAAGAACCACAAGGTCACCGTCACGGGATACGTGGAGCCCTCTAAGGTGGTGAAACGCATCGTTCACCGGACGGGGAAGAGGGCCGAGATTTGGCCTTATGTCCCCTACGACATCGTTCAGCACCCTTACGCAGCCGGTGTCTACGACAAGAAAGCACCCGCTGGGTACGTGCGAATGGCCGATGATCCTCACACTTCTCAACTCGCACGTGCCAGCTCCACCGAGGTGCGCTACACCACTGCTTTCAGTGATGAGAACACCGCCGCATGTGCCGTCATGTGAATTTCATGTGCCACCATGTTTCTTCTAGCTTTTCTCTTCACATCGGATTTATGTCTCATAATTTCTTTTTAGTATTTTTCCCTTTTTCTCAATGAGTAAAGGTCAAATATCTACTCAGGAATGCTTAATAGGGTAGTGCGCATGTATCAAACTGCTATCAAATTGGTGAAATTTGTTAATCTTGGTTTTAAATGATTTTGATGAATCCAATTCTGAATGTTCTACACTAATTTTCTGCAAAACTTATCCTTAGTTTCCTCATCTTGATGTTTTTCCCGGATTATGTTTGGGAGCACATGATTCATTTTCCAATTTCGGCGATTATTTAGCGTAAGGATCTACGAAAATTTGACATTAGATTATGCTTAGATTAACTATTTACTTTAGAAAGACTGCTTCTAGAGTATAATTACCATTGAAAATCTTTACTCCACACAATAATAGAAGTGTATTCTTGACTATGATTTGAACACGAAACTCCCAAGCAGTGATGCCTCTTACCAAGTTAGCATTCTAGTTCTGCACATAAAATGAATCTGCATTTTTGCTATGTCGTATATATATATGGTCTCTTGGTAATTCAGGGCAGAATTTTTATTAAAAGAATGAAAGAGATTGGGTCTTGCAAGAGAGTGATAATTGAGATATTCCCAAAAAAAGTGGCGTATCTATGAATGAAGGCAAAGTCATAATTAGGCGAAACATCAGCAACAAAGTTGGTATCTACCGCCTTGAGGTCTTGCAATCATTTCAGGTAAGTATTATGAGGAATCTCTTGAGCTGGAAAAGTCAGCTTCATCTTCTTCCTTTTCTCCACAAAAAGGGCACTCTCCTTAAACAATTGAACTTTCAACATTATTTTGTTACTTAATTGTCNGAGATTGGGTCTTACAAGAGAGTGATAATTGAGATATTCCCAAAAAAAGTGGCGTATCAATGAATGGAGGCAAAGTCATAATGAGGCGAAACATCAGCAACAAAGTTGGTATCTACCGCCTTGAGGTCTTGCAATCATTTCAGGTAAGTATTATGAGGAATCTCTTGAGCTGGAAAAGTCAGCTTCATCTTCTTCCTTTTCTCCACAAAAAGGGCACTCTCCTTAAACAATTGAACTTTCAACATTATTTTGTTACTTAATTGTCAACAAAACCACTTGTCAATCTTGACCGTCCAAATATTGCATTGGAGTATTGATATGTGGTTCCTAACGGCAAAACTAGTTCTATCATCTTTTTTTTTTTCCCTCCCCTTTTGCAATACCTCAATCTTCGTATTGTATTTATGTCTCACTCTTTTTCTAGATATCCTTGAGGCTCAAATTATATTGGGCCATTTAAATCTAATTGTCACAATTATCAAAATGTCTCAATACCTCTATATATATTTTATATTATTCTTTAACAACCAATAAGCGTGTAGATCATTTAGTAAGAGAATGTTTTAGCTTAATCAAGAATCTCGGGTTTGAGCCTATGGGTATGCAGCTGTGTTGATTGGGAGAGCTTTGTCACCCTTGTGATCATTCTCGGTTCAAATTCGGATTAGTCAGGCGAAGTCCAGACCCCGGTGGATAACAAAAAAAAATTATTCTTTAACAAGTATAATCACTTTTACACATTCTCTTTTTATTTATCATTTTATTTACTTGAGACTGACCTAACTTGACTTTCAGAGTCCATGTACATTCAGCCCATCCCTTAGTTCACTTGTGCTCTTTGTGCAGATAAGACCTCCAGTATACCCGACCTCGACCTACAAACCCAATCTAAATCCTACTACCCGATATTATCTTCTTGACTTCGACACACGCATCGTCATTTTCATTTTTTAATAAATCATAATTAACTTAATTAAACTACTAAGAAGAAGCTAAATAACTATGTTGAGTGCCATAAAACAATGCCATGCGTCAAAAAGTAAGCATAAGAAATATCTGAGCGGAAAAAATCATACTAACGGGAAAAAAGAAAAAGGGAAAAACATAAAATTATCCTTTGTGATTTTCTGTTTGTCATCATGTTCTGCGAGAACATAGATAAACCCAAATAACTATTGTCAACTATAATCCTTTGATTCATTATCATGTTTCTGAAAACAAGATTACCATTTCTTGACGCAACCAAGGTGAAAGTCACAATCAAATGAGGTAATAATACTTTAAAAGGACAAAATTGAAAAAGGGGAAGCACTTTATGTAAAAACGAAAAACATTGGGGCCAAACATAATTGGGCTTTCGGAGCTTTTTAGGAGAACTCAGTGCCCAGCCCATCCCATGATCGCAGAGCTTAACCTACACAGCTGCACTACAGTAACAGTATCTTCAAAAGCAGAGGGTTGGGGATTAGCGCTCTATTTTGGAGGGAAAACGCAGAAATGGCGGGCGAAGGCAAGTACGAGCAGGAGGTGGAAGAAGAGTTCGCGGTTTGGAAGAAGAACACCCCATTCTTGTACGACCTGATAATTTCTCACCCTCTGCAATGGCCTTCACTCACCGTCCATTGGGTCCCCTCGTCTCCAGAATCTCACGCTCACCCGTCCTTCAACGTCCACAAGCTCGTCTTCGGCACCCATACTTCCGACGATTCTCCCAACTTCCTTATGTTTGCCGATGCTGTTCTCCCCGTCAAGACATCGGAATCCATCATTGACGCCAACACCGAGATTCCAGCAATTCCTAAGGTTCGAATTTAGTTATTACAGATTTCATTCATAGGCACCAAATGCTTGATGAAATTCGTCAATTAGCTTTTTAATTAGTTCGAATTTCTGTTTGCTGCTTTTTTGTAGATAGAGATTACACAAAAGATACAGGTTGATGGGGAGGTCAATCGAGCGCGCTGTATGCCGCAAAACCCGCGGATTATTGGCGCTAAGACTACTAATTCTGAGGTTTTTGTGTTTGATAGTGCCAAACAACTAGAGAAGCAGCAAGGACTTGGTTATGATCCTGATTTGAGGTTGAGGGGTCATGATAAAGAAGGGTATGGTTTGTCTTGGAGCCCCTTTAAGGAGGGCCACCTTTTAAGTGGTTCAATGGACCATAAGATTTGCTTGTGGGATGTATCAGCTGCAGCCCAAGAGAAAGTACTTGATGCAATTCATATTTATGAGGTAATGCTGACACTGAATGTTAGTTGTTTAATGCGCAATGGTGGTGATTTTGCCATACTATTTGACACTGTCATAATGGAATTGGACTTGTGAATGTCGCTTCAGGCTCATGAAAGCTTGGTTAATGACGTATCATGGCATTTGAAGAATGAGAGTTTGTTTGGGTCGGTTGGAGATGACTGTCAATTGATAATTTGGGACTTGCGGACAAACCAAGCCCAACAATCTGTCAAAGCTCATGAGAAGGAGGTAATGCGATTAATTCAGTAAGCTTATAGAGTCTGTTATTTATCAAGCATGTGAAATAGATTTATAATGTAAGCGTTATTCTGTTCTGAAATGGTAAACAATCAGCATACTGGGTCTGAGCATTTGTATTCCCGCATGCATTTGGACCTGGTGTTGCTGGATCTCATCTACTGTATTACTTTTGGATTTTACCATAGATGCAATTATCTGTTGAAATTGTTGATTGTCTTGTGCTTTAAAATTATTAAATCCATTGCCTTGAGTAGCTTTAGCTAGGAAGGAAGGATAAGTGAGAGGCTTGNCAAGCATGTGAAATAGATTTATAGTGTAAGCGTTATTCTGTTCTGAAATGGTAAACAATCAGCATACTGGGTCTGAGCATTTGTATTCCCTCATGCATTTAGACCTGGTGTTGCTGGATCTCATCTGCTGTATTACTTTTGGATTTTACCATAGTTGCAAATATCTGTTGAAATTGTTGATTGTCTTGTGCTTTAAAATTGTTAAATCCATTGCCTTGAGTAGCTTTAGCTAGGAAGGAAGGATAAGTGAGAGGCTTGGGAATGTAGGAGGTTTGTTAATTTCTAAATTTTTTCTCTGAGAGGAGGGTTGGTTGAAAATACTTAAAATGTATTAGTTCTTGTCATTTGTCAATGAATATGGATTGTTTGATATTTGTTACTAATATGGTTGTCAAAACTTGTTATAAAAACTAAAGGGTTATATCAAATTACAAAAGGAAAAGATGCTTATATTAGTGGAAATTCTTGCTACTTTTATGAGCTCTTGGTGGTCAGTTTTCAGAGTATAGAGGCTGAACTTGAAGGCTGCTCAAGGTAAAAGGTCAAGGGCCTTGTGACTACTTGCACCTTTGTGGATTGCTGCTATATATATCAAGAGTTAAAAATTTTATAGACTCTTTTCCTTCTTCATAGTGATTCTTAGCTAGTGAGAAAATGTAAAACTAGTTAAAAACTACATAATCATATGAACAACTGTTTTTATGTAAATCCAATAAAGATATGAACTCTATCTCTGGACCATGAGAGTGCATTCCGTTTTTTACATACATATCATGATTTTAATTACTTCATATCTCTTTGTAAAACATTCATTTACTCTCTTTGTCCTGATATCTCTTCCTATATCTGTGTATGTATGTGTCCATATATGTATTTAGGCGTCCTTAGAGACATCTTATCAGGATATGATTTGTTACTCATAGTGTTACTATGTTTTCTCTACTTTCTCTTTTGACTCAGGTGAACTTTCTTTCTTTCAATCCATATAACGAATGGATTTTGGCTACAGCATCCTCAGACACTACTGTCAGCCTCTTTGATACACGGAAGCTGTCGGTGCCACTGCATGTTTTAAGTAGCCACGCGTATGTCCTTTGCCTATCATGTTGTGTTAGTTTTTAATACTTCCAGGAGCGTGTAGTAACAGTGGCTCGTTCTTATTGATATAAGATGAATCCAAAATCAATTCTAAGTAGAAGTTAGTTTCTAGGTTTCTGAAAGGATTGACTTGCCATTTAAGGACTTATAATACAAGACTGACTTGTCGACCAGAGTTAAAGATTTAGAGCTTCAATCATTAATTGAAATCTTTACTCATTTTTTTGTTTTCTTTCTGTCTAGAAGTTACTAGGTCTTTGATGCTTGTTTTCTTGATCTCTTTCTTAGTGAACAGCGAACAGTAATATTAATGTCTGAACAGAATTTGACTCTGTAATTAGTTTTGGGCAGAAAAGGTTTGAATTTCATTCATGACGCCAATAGGTTTTGGATTGTCTAGTGATTTATTAGTTTATCCAGCCACGGAGGAACTTAAGCTCTTGATATGCTGCTTGGTTCCAATTGAAGCATTATTAAACAAATCGAAGTGGGTCATGACTTTTCTGGCCAGCTCTCCTTTAAGGCAAAAGTGCTTGTCTATTTCTCACTATTTCTGCACTTCTGCTTCAACACTGTTTTCGGTACATGTCAACAATTGTTTACAGGGCTGGAATTATCTTTTAAATACTATTTCATTAGTGATAAGCCCGTAGCCCAGGGATAACCTATCTTAATCCATACTGATTTGGTTTCTTCTATTATGTACAGAGATGAGGTATTCCAGGTAGAATGGGATCCTAATCATGAGACAGTGTTGGCATCTTCTGGTGCTGACAGAAGGCTGATGGTTTGGGACCTCAACAGGTATTTTAGATAACGAACTCTTCTTCAGAATGTAGTGTTTCTTTTCATTGTTATAGCATTTGCTACATTGATATACTTTTTATGGTTCATTATTTTTATTTTACTTGGTTTATTTTCGTGACAATGCAGGGTTGGGGATGAGCAGTTAGAGGGAGATGGTGACGACGGCCCTCCTGAGCTTCTCTTCTCTCACGGGGGTCACAAAGGGAAGATATCAGACTTTTCATGGAACAAGAATCTGCCATGGGCTATCTCAAGTGTGGCCGAGGACAATTCTTTCCAGGTCTGGCAAATGGCTGATAGCATTTACCATGATGGTGATGATGATGAGGTGTGGACTGCCGATGACCAAAACTAACAATAGATGTAGATCTCTATGCCAGCGCAAAGGAAATGAATGTTTTACTCCCGTTTTTTCTCCCCCTCTTTTTATGTGCAATGTTCTACAAAAGCTGAGGTTGACTCGAGTTGGTGCCGTGAATGTGATGGCATTTGGTAGAATTATTACTTGGGTATTAGACGTGACATGAATTATTTTTATACAAAACTAGACTAGATTCTATCAGCATTTTAGAAAGTTGCCTAAAGCTTTGCTCCAGGGTACTACCATATATGTTTAAGTATAGGGGCAAGAAGGAGGTTTAATTCGAAATCGTCAAAGAGAATAGGTAGTGGGCTTTACAAAAAGCTTTAATTCGAAACCATCTGGATTTTGAAGTCCACATCCACCCCCCCCCCCCCCCCNCCCCCCCCCCCCCCCCCCCCTCTTCTCTCTCTCTTGTTTTTTCGTAGTAATTAGTGCTGTTGTTACACTTAATGGGCTACTCAGAGTAGTCGAATGACCTTTGGAACCAGGTTAATTATTGGGGATGACTGTAATTGTATCTGACTCATCAGGTTTCCCTTTTTTTAATGAATTCCTTTCTACCCAAAGAAAATAAGTTTTAATGAAACTTTTGCCTCAAATGAAGTGGCAATTCAGCTAATCGTCAATCAAAAATAATTGTTGTTACTAAGAAATTTATTTTAAAAAAATCTCTTAAGTCTAATTCCTTATAACAACTTTTTCATGTCATTTTAAGTTTACAGGTTTCTTGTTGTCTCTGCATGCAATTGTACTTTGTAAATTTACAAGACCAGACTATCCCAATCTCTATCGTTCTAAAACGAAAGAACAAGTTTGTAATGTTTTCTTTCACCTTTAGATCCGGTGATATTGCTACAGTCCCTTCAGGTAGCAACTTGATGCAAAATCTATCACGACAAAATTTGTCCAGAATTGTTAAAGGAACGTGAACTACGGTAACAGTTGTGGCCAGGGCAAAATCCTTCCTTGGAAGATAACAAGCCAGACGTTGTGAAAATTCATAAAAGACACGTTGTTAAAGGATAGTAGATGAAAAAGAACAATGCCGGCAACTAAGCAATCCAATTTTATTGTTTCACACATACTAGAGTTCAGATTACACAAAATAACAATTGCGTCTCACCTGTCCACAGCACAAAGTACTGAGAGATGAAACACACTCCATCTTCCCTAAGTTCTGTAATTAAGCAATAAAATTTTTGTTGAGCTTAAAATAACTGTAACGTCACTTAAAAACATCTTCTCATAAAATAATCCACATAACTACTCAAATACTGATTGATATCAAAACTAAAGTGCCAAAGAAACAATTATTATGGCAGTTCAACAAGATGAAGATAAAAATTCAAGCCTGAAATGAAGCTTAAACTCATAGAAAGGCACAAGGTCTGCCTCTGCCATATGCTCTGCTGGCTACAGACAAACTACTGTTTTTGCTTAATAAAACATCAATATAGGACTGAATGTTAACCGGCCCTGTACCCAGCAAAGCTAGATCTTCAATCCTAGAATAGCCATCCCAACCTCAATAACCCAACAGAGGGTCAAAAAGAAAGAAATGAATTTTCAATAGGAAAAAAGAAAAATCAGAACTACAAAATGACCTGATGAACAGCTGATGCAGCAACTGGCAACAAGTTATTGGAAGATGGTATGTACCATGAGGGCAATGAAACCAACGTTTATTGACTCTTCAACCGGCTGTTGCGGTACGAGTTCCACCTGACAAATAAAAAGCCACTAGATCATTGAAAAGGATACCGAGCAAGAATTTGCAAGTCACTATCCCCTGAAGCTATTGTGTCACACTAATCCAAACTGCTTCAAGGTTGGACATGCAGTTAGAGAAACTACTAAATATTAATGTTGATCATTCATAATTTGGATCTTCAGTTCTACAAGATATGTGATTTTTATGCAATAAGATATTACAATATATTCCTCCCCCTCAAACCCAAACACCCCCACCAAAAAAACCAAAAAAAACCACCACAAAGAAAAAAAAAATAAATGAATAAATAAAACTCCTGCACTATCTAAGTTCAGTGACCTCCCAATTAGCATTGCACCAGTGCATCATTTAGCTGTATTTGCACTCAGCTTGAATCTTCTTGAAAAAGACCAAAGTCGTAATATGCGACCATTTGCTAACTCGTGGATGCTGCATCTCTTGTATTAAGTGAACTTCGTAAAACAATGGATAATTTTCTAAAATCTGGCCTCCTTGCAGAATTTAAAGATTACCAAATATAAAATTTAGCATTCAAACTCCAGCACTAGAGCATAAGGACTACTAAGAATTTTAGAAATTCAATCAAACTGACAATAAGTAGCAAGTCACACTGCAGAGCAAATCATGCTTCTTCTTCAATACTGTCATTCTCAATGCTTTACTACTTTTTTATATTGCAGATTAGCAAAATTAAAACCAGATAATGAGACAATTGAATAGCAGCGTATCACAAACAATTATGAAAAGATATGGGCAGATTAGATCATGCACTAGCAATTTGAATGTCATCAAGTACAGAAATGTATAAGCAACAAATCAAATAACACACAATATGTGTGTGCGTGTGAGAGAGAGAGATAGATAGAGTAATCAGGCTTCACCTTTTCTTTTATTTGTGGCAGAAGAATTGACATTAGTCATTGTCTGCCCAAGTCCACGATCCTTGAGGCCCAAACTCTGGTTTGCTAAACATTGGAGAGTCTCAAATTCACAACCACTAAATCCTTGTCCATTTAGTGATGCACCTTCTGTAGTCTTGCCATCTGCTCCTGGATGAAGGCAATATAGCTGATCATCACACTGCATGTTACAAGGATTCACAACATAAGAACCCGGCAAGTTTGGGTTTGGCAGGTTCGAATTAACTGATTTCTGATATGGGAAAGATCCAATCTCTCCTTCAATCCTTCCCCGAATGTCCACAAGTAAGCATTTGAGCCTCGCAATTTCAGCCTCTAAGGCAGCCTGACCTTGCAATCTCTTCATCAAATGTTGATTTATAGCTTTCAATTTCACAACTTCATCCTCCAAAGATGCAGCACGGGCTTTCTTCTTCTCACGGTACTTGCGAACTGCTTCACGATTACCTAGAGGACGTTTTTTCGACTTCTTTTCCGCAGACTCTGCAGTGTCATCACTGCCAACCTTGTCTTCAGAAGAAGCAGGAACAATTTTGGTGTGCACATGATAACAAGTGTGGGTATGTGAAAAATCAGGGCCAGGAGGGTTGCAAGTGTGGGTGTGAGTGCAAGCATGCGAGTCCTTGAGAAGTTCTTCAAAGAAACTGTCCATTGAGCAACTGCTTGGAAGCTCACCCATGTTTGGACTCGAGAACACTTCATGGTTCGAGAATTCAAGCTCCCCGTCGTCCATTATGAGATTGAATCTCCAAATGGGTGCAGAGATGAAAGCCCTAGTCACAAAAACAAGAATTTCAAATTTCAAACTTAACTCTCATAAAAAAAGTAGGAATCAATTCCCTCTACAAAATTAGCAGTACCCAATTTAGGACAAAGGGGAAAGTTCAGAATAGATTCAAAGTAGCTAAAAATGAAACTGATCAAGCATCGGAAACATTTTACCAGCAAGTAAATCAAGAAATCTATGAAAGCCTAACAGAGAAATTACAATAACATGATGAGCTATAGCCACTTACGACTTAATTCAATGAAAATAGCAGCTTAATTGATTCGATTGAGACTCACAACGAACAGGGGACGAAGCAAAGAATATCATAAACCCATTAAACATTCGAAAAACCCTAAGAAGATNAAATTACAATAACATGATGAGCTCTAGCCACTTACGACTTAATTCAATGAAAATAGCAGCTTAATTGATTCGATTTGAGACTCACAACGAACAGGGGACGAAGCAAAGAATATCATAAACCCATTAAACATTCGAAAAACCCTAAGAAGATGAGACAGGATGGAAGTTGATAATAAGATACAGAGAAACCCTAATAAGATGGCAACGTTTTGTCGAAGAAAGGAGAAAATGGATGCACCAGTACCAGAGCCAATGGATGGTTCAAAGATTCCACGATTTCGTTTACTTTTCTGTCACATGCACACAACATAGACTGTGAACCGCTCGCAATTTATAGGTATTCCGAGAGAGCTTCTTCCAGATATTATAAGGATTTTATATAAAATTGTCGGAGCAATAACCATAGACTTCGTGATAAATTGTAACCATAGCCGTGAATTTCACACAACTATTGACTAGTTAGATTCCTTCTTAGTTAGGATCACAGTTCTTATTATATTATTTGAGATAATATTTCAAAACCCATACTAAACAATTATTCTTTTTTACCTTTATTTCATAATTGATTTCAATATTATATTTCTAAAACTTATTTAACTAAGTATTTTACTTTTAAATTTATTTATTTCAATATCTTATTTTTTATTATTTTAATATTTTTTTAAAAAATTTGATTGAGAAGGTGACATCAATGGCATTACTCTCTATTTAGCATGGTCTTTCACTCATGCATATTTTAGAGCTCCTTTCTTCTTCAACATCTTCATGGTCTTACTCTTTAGTTCTTCCTCTCTTCTTTATCAATGGCAAGAAGTCTCTTTGAAAATCTGAAAAATTGATAAAAGAATCTTTGGGAAATGTACTAGTTGACGCCAATAGCGTCTTCTGTTATGTGACGTCACTGACACCTACTGTTAGCTAACATAAGTGGCGTTACCTTCTTAGGTAGCCTTTTTTTAAAATATTAAAATAATAAAATAAGGTATTGAGATAAATAAATTTTAAAATAGGGTATTTACATAAATAAATTTTAAAATTATATTATTGATGTCAATTAGCCTCCAAATGAGTGAAGGAAAGAATTTCGGTTTTGGGTATTTTGAATTTAGTATTTGGATTTATATAAAAAATGGTAAATAAAGTTCCAAAACATGTATTAGGGGTTGTAAACCTCATATATAAAAAATATTTTAACGGTTATGCTATTTAAGTTATTAGATGTGGTCTAGTAATAAAATATTTAAATTATTTGTAAAAAGGCTACATATAGTAATTTTCTTGTTGTCATAAAAAAAAAATTTACACAACTTATCTTTGAAAGATATCTATATTATTTTGGAACCTGAAATTATTATAAATTATGATATTAAATATGAAAACAATATATTCTTAGTATATCATATTAGAGTTTATGTATGTGTCATGTATGGATGATATTGACTTTAATTTAGTTCACCTCCTTCATTAACCAAAACGAACTTGAGTTACAATTTATAACTTGATTCAAGATAGAATTTGGTGATGACAAGCTTGAATTTAGTAGTATTCGGTTTAACAAGGTTCAATTTTGTCTTTAACATTGTTTTGCTAATAACTTAAATGTATTTATTTTAGTTTGATAAGGAAAAAAAATATTAAATTGAAGTTTCACTCCTTATCAAGAGCTCTTATGTTTAGAGCTTCATTGTAAAAAAAAAAAAAAANAAAAAAAAAAAAAAAAAAAAAAAAAGTCTAGAACTTGTGACTTTTTGTGAGTTTCATTATTTCTTAGAAATATATGAGAATGTAACCCAAAAAAAGTAAATATCATATTTTCTTTGAAAAAGGAAAAAAATCTATAAAATGGGGACAGCCAGAGTTGCATGGGAGTTATCAATATAGATTCTTCAAACTTAAACAAACAATTGAATGACATGGTAAGGAGAAAATAATTTGTGTATCTTTTGGTGAATAGTCACACTTGCAATGTGAGTTTATTAGTACTTCATACAAATTGGATTTTTTTTTTTTTTTTTTTTAANTTTTTTTTAAAAAGTTCCATCAAGCATATATTTTATTTTTTAATCTCTCATGTTCATATCAATTTAGCCATTGTTTTTGATAATTAAAAGTTTAAGGTAAGAAAATATTATTTCATTTTAAGGTCAGGATATATCATAAGCCATAGCAAGAACTTATAAATTTTCCATTCAACTTGAAGCATGTATCTTTAGTGTGATCACTCATGTTACAGTGAGTACACTTTTCATTTTTCTTGTCACTGTTATTCTGTTTTTTGTAATTTCCTTTTCCACCATCAGATCCTCTCCCCATAGGTGCCTTCACAAACATTGTAGAATTTTCAACTTTCCCTACCAGGTTAAGATGTACCTCTCTTTGCTTCTCAATTCTCAAGATCATTGAGTAGGCTTTGTTGACTGAAGGCAAGGGATCCATTACCAAAATTTGGTTTTGCATATGATCAAAATTATCATTGAGTCCCATCAGAAATTGCAGCAACTTGTTTGAATGAGCAAGGTCAAAAACTTTCTTTCTAACATCACAGTTGCAATTCTTATAAGTGCATTATGGAATTGGCTAGACACAGATTAGCTTATCCTATAGTTTCTTCAGTTTTGTGAAATATTGCACCACTGAGTGATTTCCTTGAGAAATAGTGCTGATTTCTCTTTGAATTTGATAGATTTGTGGTCCATTTGACTCACCAAAATGTTTTTCTAATTCTAACCAAAATTCTCTAACAGTTGATGCATAAAGAAAAGCTTCCACTATTTCCTTTGAAATAGAGTTCAAAATCCACGATCTAATCATGCAATCCACCCTCATCCACTGATCATAATCAATAGATTATTCTTTTGGCATTACACATATGCCATTGATGAATCTGAGCTTCACCTTTGCTCCTAGGGCAATTTTAATCGATCTATTCCAAGACAGATAGTTATTACTTGTCAGAGGAGTTGTAACAAGTTGCATTCTTGGATGATCCGAGTTTGCTAAGGCCATAGGGTCTCCATTGAAATTACTTGTCGTTTCCTTGTGCAATGTTCCATTTCCAGTATCCATTCTTCCAGCAGAATTTGAAGCAGAGTAGAATTCTTCAAGGATTTTCAAAGAATCAACAAGATGAGGATACAAGCAAATCTTGATCGATTTCTTTGATACCATGTAAAATCCTTGATGAGTTGCAAACAAGAGCAAGTGCACAAAGAGAGAAGGAACTGCTCAGAGAATATGTGAAACCTTTATGTATATTCATTCGATCAATCCATTCACTGTACATTCTGTGTTTATATACACAAAGTAAAAGAAAGGAAAGTGCCACGTATATGAGCTGCAATTCAGCAACTCTAACTAACTAATAACCGACTTTAGAGAAACTAACCTACTATAGTTAACAGACTAACTAGACTTAGTAAATCTGTACAAGAACTTCAAAAGAAAACTTTACATCTCTATTCTACAAACCACCTCATGATTGGGTGCGGAGTTTTCTTTTATCTAACTGTATATATACAAAGTAAATTACCATATTTTAGAATTAAAAGAAGCTAATTAAAACTCAATTATCTGCTCCATTGTTCGTCATCAATGTTGTCCTGGTTTGCTGAATGTTGATGATCACTAACGTTGATTTGTGGCAGAAGAATTGACATTAGTCATTGTCTGCCCAAGTCCACAATCCTTGAGGCCCAAATTCTGGTTTGCTGAACATTGGAGAGTCTCAAATTCACAGCCACTAAATCCTTGTCCATTTAGTGATGCACCTTCTGTAGTCTTGCCATCTGCTCCTGGATGAAGGCAACAGAGCTGATTATCACACTGCATGTTACAAGGATTCACAACATAAGAACCCGGGAAGCTTGGGTTTGGCAGGTTCGAATTAACTGATTTCTGATATGGGAAAGATCCAATCTCTCCTTCAATCCTTCCCCGAATGTCCACAAGTAAGCATTTGAGCCTCGCAATTTCAGCCTCTAAGGCAGCCTGATCTTGCAATCTCTTCATCAAATGTTGATTTATAGCTTTCAATTTCACAACTTCATCCTCCAAAGATGCAGCACGGGCTTTCTTCTTCTCACGGTACTTGCGAACTGCTTCACGATTACCTAGAGGATGTTTTTCTGACTTCTTTTCCGCAGACTCTGCAGTGTCATCACGGCCAACCTTGTCTTCAGAAGAAGCAGGAACAATTTTGGTGTGCACATGATAACAAGTGTGGGTATGTGAAAAATCAGGGCCAGGAGGGTTGCAAGTGTGGGTGTGAGTGCAAGCATGCGTGTCCTTGAGAAATTCTTCCAAGTCCATTGAGCAACTGCTTGGAATCTCACCCATGTTTTGACTCGAGAACAGTTCCTGGTTCCAGAATTCAAGCTCACCGTCGTCCATTATGAGATTGAATCTCCAAATGGGTGAAGAGATGAAAGCTCTGGTCAGAAAAACGAGAATTTCAAATTTCAAACTAAACTCACATAAAAATGTAGGAATCAATTCCCTCTACAAAATTAGCAGTACCCAATTTAGGACAAAGGGGGAAAGTTCAGAACAGATTCAAAGTAGCTAAAAATGAAACTGATCAAGCATCGGAAACACTCTACCAGCAAGTAAATTAAGAAATCTATGAAAGCCTAAGAGAGAAATTACAATAACATGATGAGCTATAGCCACTTACGACTTAATTCAATGAAAATAGCAGCTTAATTGATTCGATTGAGACTCACAACGAACAGGGGACGAAGCAAAGAATGTCACAAAACAAACATTTGAAAAACTCTATGAAGATGAGACAGGATGGAAGTTGATAATCAGATGGCAACATTTTGTTGGAGGATGGCAACACACAACGTAGACCGTCACATACACACAACGTAGACTGTCAGCCACTCGCAATTTATAGGTATTCCGAGAGAGCTTGTTCTAGATTTAAAATTTTCTTGTGTATTATATTATAAGAATTTTATATAAAATTGTCGGAGTCATAACGGTAGACTTCGTGATAAATTGTAACCATAGCCGTCAATTTCATACAACTATTGACTAGTTAGATTCCTTCCTGCATAGGAATATTCTGATGTAGTTTCCTTGCTGTCTTTGGGCCTTTGCCCCGTAGTTTACCAAAAACAAAGATTCCTCCTTAGTTAGGATCACAGTTCTTATTATATTATTGGAGATAATATTTCAAAACCCATACTAAACAATTATTCTTTTTTACCTTTATTTCATAATTGATTTCAATATTATATTTCTAAAACTTATTTAACTCAGTATTTTACTTTTAAATTTATTTATTTCAATATCTTATTTTTTATTATTTTAATATATATATTTTTTTAAAATTGACTGAGAAGGTGAGGCCAATGGCATTGCGGCTCTTTGACCTTAATAATGTAGTTGGGTAACTTATTTACATAACTAGGGTAGTGTAAAACTTAATTACATAAATAATGTAGTTTTTAAAAAATAATAAAAAAAAAAAGTTTTGAATGCTGCGGGTCCCATCGGACACGCCGGGGGCCCCACGACGCGTCCCTCTATCTCTCTTCCTTCCGACTTTTCTGCACATTACCTCGGAACCTGCACATTACCTCGAAGGTTTCGAGATCAAGCTTCTCTAGGGACGCGCCGTGGGGCCCCCGGCGTGTTCCATGATGACACGCCACGGGGCCCCCGGCGTGTCCGGTGGGACCCGCAGCATTCAATTTTTTTTTTAAAAAACTACATTATTTATGTAATTAAGTTTTAGACTACCCTAGTTATGTAAATAAGTTACCCAACTACATTATTAAGGTCAAAGAGCCTGGCATTGCTCTCTATGGTCTTTTACTCACGCATATTTTAGAGCTCCTTTCTTCTTCAACATCTTCATCATCTTACTCTTTAGTTCTTCCTCTCTTCTTTATCAACGGCAAGTGCGTTTCTTCTTCTCTTCCTCTCTAAAAGTCTCTTTGAAAATCTGAAAAATTGATAAAGGAATCTTTGGAAAATGTACTAGGTGATGCCAATAGTGTCTCTTATTATGTGACGCTATTGGCGTCTACTATTAGGTAACACCAGTGGTGTTACTTTCTCATACAATTTTTTTAAAAAATATTAAAATAATAAATAAGGTATTGACGATGCCTGATTTGGACTGGCGATCTAGAGGTGAGTAAGTTGGGTTGATCGTGTAATATCTACACAGTAATAGAGGGTCGAGAGTTGGGTGGTGATACATGAACTCCGATGTCTAAGTTAGCACGGTTTGAGCTAGATAGTACGTGAAATGCTGAAGTTAAGCAAAAGTCATTATACTTGTGACATGAGATTGTTTATAAGTGATGATTAAGGGATATGGAAGACATATGTGAATTTGATGATGTGGGTCTTTGGCTAAACTAGATATGGATGCACTTGGGCCGAATATTGAGTATTTACAAGTATTGAGATAAATAAGTTTAAAAGTAGGGTATTTGCATAAATAAATTTTAAAATTATATTGTTGATGTCAATTAGCCTCCAAATGAGTGAAGGAAGGAATTTCGGTTTTGGACATTTTGAATTTAGTGTTTGGATTTATATAGAAAATGGTAAATAAATTTCAAAGCGGTATTGGGGGTTGTAAACCTCGTATATAAAAAATATTTTAAAGTTTATACTATTTAAGTTATTACTTAGATGTGGTCTAGTAATAAAATATTTGAATTATTTGTAAAAATGCTACATATAGTAATTTTCTAGTTGTCATAAAAAAAAAATTTACACAACTCATCTTTGAAAGATATCTATATTATTTTGGAACCTGAAATTGTTATAAATTATGATATTAAATATGAAAACAATATATTCTTAGTATATCATATTAGAGTTTATGCATGTGTCATGTATGGATGATATTGACTTTAATTTAGTTCACCTCCTTCATTAACCAAAACGAACCTGAGTTACAATTTATAACTTGATTCAAGATAGAATTT